>SMDT01002780.1:0-387828 GCA_005392925.1 Aquilaria sinensis | reverse complement strand
GTTAAATCAATCATCCAATTGCCAGTAAATTCCAACAGATGAAACTATGGTGGCTTCGGTGTCAAATGATGGGGTGGAGATGGAGGAGAGATGAAGGAGACGTGGACGATGGTGGTGGACAAATTTGGAATGATGCCGGGAACAGAGATGGAGGAAACACAGATGATGTTGGTGGGCAAAAAGAACAATTGCCAGGTAGGGGCAGGGCCAGTAATGGTAAGGGAAGAGATGACTAGGGAGACGCCAGGTGAGAAATGAAGTCGACAGAGGTAGGGGCTGGGACTGAATAGCGGTGGCGAAGTTGAGAGGGAAGTGTTTTTTTGGGCTGGGCTTCTATAGAGCTTATGAACTTATGGAAATTGGATTTGGGTAGGGATAATATATGAAAGCCCTATTGAGCTCGATAAAGATTAAGGCCGAGCTTCACCAGACCCGGGCTCTGCTCGTTTAAGTACCAAGCCCGAAAATATGCTCGACCTTGACCTCGACCTCAATAAGGCTCAACTCGATAAGGCTTGAGTCATGCTCGAGCTAGGGTAGCCCGATAAAAGCCCTACCCATTTACACCTCTACATGGGTATGGTACAGAATTTTCTCAACTAGAGGGCTATGGTGTGGAACTTCTTTCGTTTTTCTTCTTATGGAGTTATACTTTGTTTTAACTATATTTACATTTGGCCGGTAAAAAGTAATGTTCAAAGTTTTGGGACTTCTTCCAAAACTTTAAAAGACTTATAATACTTTATTGTTAAAACTTTAAGGAATCGTGGTGTCTTTATCCCTGTCTCAATAGTGAAATAAATTGAAATAATTCAACTAATTATTATTTTCCAATTATGTTTATTCGATCGTTGCTAAGAATTTGGGCACCAAATCGAAACAATTAAATAAATTAAGGATGAGAAACTGTACGATGGCACGCGAAATGGCGCTTTTAATGCAAATCTGTATCCATTTTGTGAATTAATTATTGCTTTCAATCTGCAAAGCAAAGGATCCAACTCCTCTGTCCCGCTTTTTGCTATCCTCTTTTTTGTCACCTACTTTATTTTCATATCACGTGTCCCAGTTAATTCAAATTTAGCATTGGTGTTATATAGAAATGAAAATTTCACTCCCCTCATATGCTAAAATAAAAAAAACAAAGAGGAGACGAAGAGGAAAGAACGATGGTGAGTTCTACTTTGCGGAGAAGATTGAAACCTGACCATGGCAAACCAATGACAAAGGCTTTGTAGGATAAAAGCAACTAGAGCTACTACAATGTCTTCACACAAACTTACAGAATATGATGAAAAGCTCTATTTTTTTGAAGATGATTATGTAGGAGACAATTCATGATGGCAAGTTGGTAAGCTTTTGATATCTGCCACTTTCTATGTTTTCAATTGTGTTGGGGTTCTCACAGTTGTAAATAAGTGGTAGAACGGCATGCATGCGAATCTTACATAGTTTGAGCTAGCTTTCTGCTGATCATCGCAGCAGAGTCCACTGGAAAACATTTGAATGGTGTTTCAGTTTCTGGCAAGTTGATGCTATAGATTCCTAGATAGTGGTAGAAAATGGTTATAGAACTGTCTAAAGCAAAGGTGAAATGTGGCTGCAAAAAGTTTGCAGAAGATAACTCTCTTAAACATGGACATTCTGTAGTTTTAAGATATTGGGGGGGGGTAGAAATTTCATGTGCTTATCTTTGATAAGAGTTGTGAAATTGAGGATCCAAAACCAAGCACCAAAGATAATGGTCTATATGAAATACTTGACGAACCTCCATCACGCCGTACGTAAAAGGACGGAAAGACCATCTTCCCTCAAACTCGCCCTTGCAAGAAGAACAAGAGTCGTTCAACTCAAGAACTGAGCTAAATTTAGAGCTCAGAACCAAAAACTTCAAATTAGTACCTCAAAGTTATAGGGTAATGTTTTTTTGACATCTTTTGATGTCTATTTCTGCTGTCTGTTAATTTGTGGACTCGACAAGGCTCTGAAAGATGGTAAAAAAAACTACTACCCTTGCCTTACAGGACTTCTGTTCAGAAAGCCAGAGCTAGTAGAAGTGCAAAGTCCTTCAAATCTAATGAGCCCTTTTCTAAGGTGTGCGAACCAGCCTTTGAGTAGAAGTTGTCTAGTCATGCTTAGAGTTTTTTTATGGAAGTACGTACTTGGCGATCGAGTTTCACTTTTATTGTCACGGCTTCCCAACAGGCCATTGATGGCCAGATGCTTCCGTCGTAATTGGAACACATTTGTTAGGGATAACAATTTGCAGGTGGGAAATCGATGTTTGTGTCTTTGAGTTGATTTAAGGGCAAGACAGTTGTGGTCAATGTTAGTTTCTCAGCTTGCCATTAATGGCCTCTTGAGAACAACTTCAGGTTAGTGACTTGAAGTTTTAAGATGTCAGCTCCATGGTTATGATTATCACTAACAATGCTATACATGTAAGGGTTGTTTATTTATTTTGAAAGATCTATCTCAAGTAACCACTTTACAATTCAACTAATTATATGTAATGTTACGTGCTCATTGTTCAACTCTTATACAAGAGCATTCATTCATTTGTGAAATTTTTAAGCCCATTCACAAACTCCAATAATCAATTCATGAAATAGATACAAATCTGCATTAAGAGTGCCGATTCGTGTGGTAACCTACAATTCACCCTAGGTAGTGAATTTATGTAACCTAGGTCTACTTTCCTCTATTAAGAAAAAATGGAAACGTCATTTTTCATCCTTAATCTATTTAATTGTTTCAATTTGGTGTCCAAATTCTTAAATTTAACAACCAAACTGTGCTTTTAATGCGTATCATACATGGTAAACAAACTTAAATTTTTCTAAATTAATGCATTATACTAGGAAAAAAAACATAGTTGCATGTCTCATTCATTTCCATTTTTAGTAATTTAGTTGAGATCTGGATTTTTAGATGTTATTTGTGATTCTTATGGATTTTTTTTTTATCGGCAATGGAAGATTTTATTTACTAGAACGATTTGTGATTCTTATGGGAGATGATTAATGATTGATAATGTGTCAACCACAAGTAAAACCACTAACTAAAACATAAGAAAATAAAAAATTGCTTACAAAAAAATAAGAAAATATGAAATTCATTATTTGAAATCACTTCTTCTATTATAATTCATAATTTTTGTAATTTAGTAGGCCTCAGGCAATTAAGGTTTTACATTCGGTTTATTTATCAATTTTTTTCATTTTGATATGTGTCTTAACTAAATAGTCTCACACATTGAAATTGAATCAAACAAAATTAATGAATGAAATTGAATAAAAGGTTTAAACAAGACTATAAAAGTATGAATCGGTTTCAGTTTTACTTTAGCCTTAGCTTTTTACTATATATCAAAGGCTTTTTCTAGAAAAAAATCAATATTATAAAGTTTTTACAACAATGTTATATAACCAAAATATGTACTAAAACATAATTATGATGATTTATATGAATTCTTTACTTGAACATACAAAGAAAAAAATTAACCTAAATTAAACCGCACTAAATGTTGAATTATTTTAATTTAAGTTTTAACAAAAACTAAATCAAAAATTGAAAATAATTTAGTCATTTTAACATATGCACCAATAGCCCGAGTAAATCTAATGGGTCAACCCAAAGATAACCCGAAACCTGAATAATTCGATCTGAAAACACTTGAGTCTGAAAATGACTTCACTTGTATTAAACTCAGAGCCAAATAGACCCAATTTAACAAAACTCAAACTTGAAATTCACTCAACCCAAAATCAATTTAAACCAAAATAATCTGACCTGAACATAAATTTATGATAACCTGATTAAATTTCAACTTAAATAATTTGATATAAACCTTACCCAACTCACCTAATTGTAATTATATAGCTGGTCCAAGCAGCCCATTTTGGAGGCAAACGAATTGCTGTGATTAGCTAGCAGACGGTGATGGTGACCGATGCATGACTTCCTCTAGCATTGAATTTCCTAAATTCCTATGTCTAAATTATGCATTAGCTGCCTAGCTGGTACCTTTGAAAATGTGTAGGACGCATACATTTTTATTAAAACAAGTTTCCATGTTTCGCAGTTTTACCCAGAATGAGGAATGACATTCGCGCATGGCTTTGATCTCGTACTGTATTAGTCGGTATTGTCTCATGCTGGTCATATCGTTCAAAAAACAATATAAAAATGGTACGTATCATTCCATTAACTTTTTATATGTAAATAAAAAAAGTTATAAAAAGTGAATATTAAAATGATAGTTTGAAATAAGGGTGGTAAACTTTAACCTAACTTGAAATTTTAGTACGACCCATTCAAACCCAAATCTAATATGATTCGATTTGATTAGAAAAGTCAATGACCCAAACTCAATTATATCCAATCTGACCTAAACTTGAACTTGATTAAAATGAAACCCAAAAAAACCCCAAACCCGACCAAACCCAGAATAACCCAAACCTAAGTTAGACTGAACCCGAATTCACTTACACTCAAAATAACCTGAACCCCAAAATGACCAAAAACTAAGACCAACTTGACCCAAACTCAAAAGGCCTGAGTCTAAGCCTGACAAGACCCGATTTTAACCCAAATCAACATAAAATATATGGTCGGAAAATATTTAAAAATTCATGATTTTTATTATATTGATTATTTATCTAAATTGTACATTAATTATGACCATGCAATTTAAGAAATTCAAAAAGTACTTCAAAAATATTTTTTGCTTAGGTATCTTGTGGAATTTAAAGAGTAAATTAATAAAATAATTTATCTTGGCTTCTTTAGGGATCTTTTAGGATTTATAGGTTGGGAGGACTTAAATAATTTTCAGTATTCTCAAATTTGGTAATCTCACCAATGGTGATTAACTTAATTTAATAATCTTAATAAAAAATGACTTATTTAGCATAATCCTATAAAGCTACTAAATCAAACTTCAATTCTTTATAATATAAAGAACTTATTTCAGTATCTATCATCGTTAGTTGCCTTTAACATTTGATAGCAAGGCTAAACTATATAAAATTTTAATTCAAACTACTACTAAAGTACGCATGGATTTTAGATGATTTGATTTCACAAAGTTCCTATAGGCTCAAGGTCAAATTACCTAAAGCATTCTTTCCCATTCAAAACCATAAAAGCCTAAAATCACGAACAATAATCTAAATCTTGAAGCAACATAATAACTCATTCAAATATCAAGTTTACAACTAAATTAAAATATTAAAATGAAAAAGAGTATGACAACAATATGCCTTGTCAAAAGTCTCAAGCAACAAAGCTAATGACAAAGTCTGAAGTGCCTACTTTCAAATATTTGCATTTGTAAAGCCTAATGAATTGACAAAATAATGCTAGTTGGTTTAGCATTTCTAGGGTTAAAGATGGCAAGCTAAGGGCCTAAAGTTACAGTTTCACCTTTTTTTTTGTTGGAGTTTATAGTTGTGAATTTCTTCCAGTTTTTCTTGTGATTTCTGTGAAAAGGTGATCTCTATTTATACTAAAGGAGACATAAACATGACTAACAAGATTTTGGAAGATTAAACCTCATTCAAATCCAATTTGAAAAGGCTTATATATGCTAGGATATAATTTGGTAAGAATTCCAGTTTAAGTCCAACAAAACTCTTAGCCTGGTGTTCTGGCCCGTAGTTTTATGTGATTTTTCAATTTAGACAAATATTTCTAGGATTTATTGAATTAGCCCATGACTTTATAAGATCATCAGATTTTGCCTCATAAAATTACCAAATTTACCTCAAACTCTTGAGAGTTGATAAATTTGCTCCAAAATTTTCAAGTTTGCCTAAAAATTTCTAAAAATCTTTAATTCACACCCAAACTCTTCCATTTCACCTACACTAACCTCAAATGACCTTTAAGGCTCCAAATTAGTACCTAAACTAAATTAATTCCTATTTTGACCCTAAATAATAATTCTAATTTCATAAAAAATTATAACTTGAAGTGACAACATAATTTAATTGCATCTGATCCTACCAATTTCTTAAGTTCTAAAATGACCGCGTTTATAGTTTTGTGAATTGAATTTGCAAAGTTTTAAATTATGTATTTTTATTAAAATAATTATATATTAATATATTTATATCTAGTTAAATTAAATTTTTTAGATCATTTTTTTTCCTAGTAATTTTTTAGTAATGAGGTACCTAAATTTTGAAATTTTCATTTTAGTCACTCATAAAAATTGCAATATGGGTTTCTAAAATTTTCAAATATTTGCATAAAAAATCAAACTCTTTAATTTAATTTTAGAAAAATTGAATTAATTCAGTTATTCCAGCTTATGCACTAATAACCCAATTAGACCTAAATTTCAACCCAAATTTGACCCAAAACCCAAATAACTCGACCTGAAGTTATCTGAGACTGAAATAGACCCGACCTGAATTAAACTCAAACCCGAATAAGCCCGACCTGTACCCAACCCAAATTCAAAATTTTTTTAACCCAAAATCAACCCGAACCTAAATAACAAGACTTGAACTCACACTTAAACCCGAATTGATGGTAACCCAACTATGCCTGAACTTGAATAACTTGACCCAAACCCGACCTAACCTACCTAATTGTCATGCCTAGTTTGAAGGATAGTATGCTAAAGTAAGTTACCAAATATGAAAATATTACAAAGATTTGAGATGACTTAAAAAGAAAAATGGAGCAAGATTGGTGGGACAGAAAGAGTATTTTTTTCTCAAATAATTATAATTATAATTATCTTATTCAAAATAAATACTAACAATAATAATTTTACTTTTTAGTTTAAATATGTTTTTGATTAGTTTCATTTTTATAAATGATAATAAAAATAATAATACAATGTAGAATATGCTATAGGTAATACTAGTCACAGAAAAATTGGTAGAATATTTTTTATTTTTGATGGTAGAGTACTATAAAAATTACTTCCTTGTATTATAAAATTTCTTCTCAATGTAAAATTAAAAATTAAAAGTACTATATAAGAATAATAATAATATAAGATAATAATAATAATAATAATAATAATTATTATTATTATTATTATTATTATATATAAATATTTTTATATATCCCTAATACATTAAAAATTATGGTTTTAATATATATAGTGAGATTGGATCTCCCATTTTTCTAATGGCTTTCCACGTTGGAAATTTCCAATAATCTAGCAATTGGAAGTTAAAATTTTAAAATTTTTAACAGCTTCCAACAGCTCAACGTGGTGGAAATTTCCAATAGCCAAGCAGCCAAGCTATTGGAAACTAAGGTGTTCAAATTTACAATGTGATGGCCATTGAAAAATAGTCATCCCTTTTTCCAATGGCTTTTCACATTGGAATTTTCCACACTTGGCCATTGAAAAATGCATGTTTTTTAGTAGTGATCCAAATTTAATGGACTTAATGATATTATGTATTTAGAAATTTTATTAAAAGTTAAGTTAGTAAATTTTATCTTAAGTTCTATACTTTAGACTTAGAGAGCTAATAATTGAAATGAAGATCTTATATTAGTTGGCTCAACAATTATAAATTTACCATTAATGTATTATCATAACTTTAAATTTTAAAGAGGCATAAGTTTTTAATAAATTTTTTGAGGTTCCGTTCAAAATAGAAAAGAAATAAGTTAAGCCCACAGGCGGGACATTCAATAAGAAACTCAAACAAAAATATATATTTTTTAAAACATGACACAAATATCAATGGTGTCAAAATATAGACTTGGTAAGTAAACATTGCATTTATACAAGGGAAAATATGTAAATTTACCATTGATGTATTGACCATGGAGTAATTTTGCCATTGAACCTTTTTTTCATCTCAAATTTACTATCAATATTTTCTGTTTGAGTAATTTTACCACTATCATTTTGGCAATAGATCGATTTTTCTATTGATATTTTTTTTTTGCGCAAATTTTCCATTGACATTTTTAAGGGATAGTGAGAAAATTGCTCCAATAAAAAATATAAATTGTAAATTTAAGACAAAAAAAAGTTTAATCGCAAAATTGCTTTATAACCAATAAGTCAATGGTAAATTTGCACATTTTCTCTTTTATACAAAGACATGTAACTATAAGTAACTGTACACTACTCAAAAAGTTTAATTACCATACTCTTGACTTTTAATAAAAGCAGAAATAAACACTCATCCCTAATGTTTCAAAATCTACACTTACTTTCTATTTTATGGCTGAGTCAATGTGATTGTTGTAAATATCAAGGTCAAGGCGTATATAACTTTTTGTATTTTTGGACAATTAATGCCTACCAATTGATTTATAAATTATACTCACATAACTGAGGTTTGAAAATTCTATTTTTATCCCTTGTTCTTATAGTATAATTAGTCAACCATAGGAAAAAGACTTATAGAAAATATAGAAAACAATCACCAACGTTTTTTCTATTTTTCTTTTTTAAATACTAATCTTATTTTCTAATATAGTATAGTGGTGAGTATTCTCACCTATCACGCGGGCGACCTGAGTTCGATCCCCGGCAACGGTGCCAAAAACTTTATTGTGAAAATAAGAGTTTAATAATTTATAACCTTTTATTACTCGCAAGTGTATAATGGATTTTGTTGTATGCTAGGATGAAGAAGGGTATCGTCTCAAGGGATTATGTGATTTTACCAAGGAAATGATATTAGTTATCTAAACTACTTGACTATTAGAGTGAAAGCACCAAGCCTAAGGTCAAATGGCGAATCAAGTGATTAAGGAACATGGACAAGATTAAATGACTCCTCTAATTCACTAATTTACTTAAAGGTGGGAAGTTAAATTAACAATCAAATTACTAAAAGAGATTAAACTAAGTGGTTAAAGAAGAAAAGTCATTTCCCTAGGAATCTTCCCTATTTCTTGCTATCCAAGTCTTTGAAGCCCTAGAATATTTACCCTCTTTATTTGGTGTAGGAGTCTAAAGTCCAAAAATTCACTTTCTCAAGCTAAGTCTTTGCTTACCTAGGAACAAACAAGGCATTTCTCAATCTCTTGCTTTAATCCAAGGTAGTATAGTCCAAGAACCTCCTATTTAATCACCTAATAAACCTATAAGTTACCTCTAACCTACAAAGTTCATTACACCTCACTCCTCTTTTCTGTTCCCTTCTTTCTTTCCTAAGAGAAAAGTGGAAATTGTGAATGTGTGAAGTGGCCAATCATTCACACAAGCATTAAGCACAAAGATGGGTGACATAAAGAGACTAATATCCATAAGAAATCAACAAAGATCCATTAAATGGCAAGAAATAGAGGTATCATCTTAGAGAGATATAGTAATCTACTCACAAACCATCCTTTCTTTCAACAAGAAACCCATAAACAAGTAATCCATGAAAATCCACTAAATAAGAAAAGGAAAAGAAGAAACCCAAGATGGATTCTAGTAGTCTAAGTCTTCTTGACTCCTAGTCTCCTTCTTTGAGCTTCCAACCTTTTCCAATGGTGGTAATCCAAGAAGAGATGAGAAGAAGAGTATGCCAATGTTGATGATGAGCTCCTCATTTCCTCTAGCTATTTATACCCCAGGGCCTCCTTACTCCCTTTCTTAGCTTCTAAACCCTAAAGGGATTTCTATCCCTCTTCCAAGGACAGCTCTTCAGGTGGGAAGGCATGGGGGACCATCAAAACGCAAGGTTCGAGCGAAACAAGGGAGTTCATCAAAACAATACTTTAATATTATTTAGTATATAAAAAAGTTAATTGCTAAGAGTAAAAATTTATCTTACAATAGTAAAAGGAATGACCATGCAAAATAATTCTTACAATATTTCTAATATTTTAAAACATTGCAAAATTATAATATAAGCAACTAATTCTAGGAGCTAAAGAATTGTTTTCCTGAATTTTTTTTTCATAATAGGTGCATGAATCGTACTTGAACTATATGATTGCTCTGAGATGAACAAGATACAAAAGCTTTTATAGTATATATTTATCCAAGTTGGAAAAAATTTAAATGACAAACTTTATATATTAAAGGCATTTTTAATAGTAAAACAAACTTAAGCCATGCTTGTTGAAATTAACTAAGTTTAGTAGTCAAAATAGTAAATTTCTAAAAGGCTAAAGACTAAATGCATCTCAATTTGCATTTTCCCCCTCTTTTTATATTTCTAGTATTTTAACACTACTAAATATCTAATTAAATAAGCAACGGTTTATTTAGATCTCTTTGAGTAGATTCATTTCTTTCCTTCTTTTCAGAGTCCTCATACTAACATAACTCTAATTAAATAGACAATGTAAAACTTGTATATCATTAAAAGAGTAAAAGAACTTATAATTTTAGGGTAAAGGAAAAACTTTAGGTGAAATATTATAAAGTGTTTACTTAAATAAATTTTTAATACATACTTTTTATACCTAATTTTTTTAATATAAATTATTTATAGATTTTCATGTGAAACTTTAGTATGAGTTTTAGTAGATAATAAACTTTCATAGTATAGAGTCATCCAAGTTGCCTAAAAAATTGATTGGCAAAAATTTATTGTTAAAGAATTTTTATAGTAGTACAAATTTTATTATGACAAAAAACTTTACTTGGCAATAATTAAGGTTTTTGAAATGCTAAATTAAAAATTTAAATTATACAAAATATTTATAGTAGTACAAACTTTATTATGACAAAAAACTTTAGTTGACAAAAACTAAGATTTTTTAAATGCTAAATTGTAATTTTAAATTATACAAAATATTTATTAGTACAAACTTTAGCATGAGTTTTACCATATATTTAAGTATTTTATTCAAATAAAAGATTTAGCTATGAAAGTTTTTGAAATGCTAAGTTGAAATTTTAAATTTTATAAAATATTTATTATATTTTAGGTATTATTTGATAGTAATATAAAACCAAGGGCAACATGTTTGATGCAAAAAAAAAAAAAAGAAAAGAAAAGAAAGGAAAATAAAAAACTTTAGTGGCAATTTATGAGTTTTAGTCATTAAAGATAAGATTAATGTCAAAAAAATTGCATACAGGACTTTATTCTATAATATAGAATCAATTGTAGGCAAGTTTCTAACAAAAAATAAAATTTAGTCACAACTTAATGTTTCCTTTATTGTTCCAGGGCTAGCATAAATCCAATTAAATAGACAATAATAAAATTGTATTTCATTAAAAGAATAAAATAACTTATAATGTAAGGATACAAAAAAAATTCAACATTTTGGACCTTCAAACTTTTTATAATGTATAGATATAGACATATATAATCGGTATATTTGAAACATAATAATATGATATCAATAATATATTATATCATTAAAAAAAGGTACAACATTTGGTATAAGATTTAAAACCCATGACCGATCAGCTTGTTGCCTTTTGTAGATGTGCAAATTGTAAATATCCTTTTTGATTCATTATTTATAATTATTCTTATTACTATTATTTTATGAGGTATCTTTGACCATTTTAGATATAGCATTTCTCCCTTTGCGGGACTAAAGTCTGTAGTTGCATGATGCCACAATTGAGCCAACCGGTTTGAAATATTATATTAGCCTATTGCTCGTTTTCTGCATCCCAAGCACTTGCTTAGTGCAGATGTCAGACAACTTGGCAAAGTGGTTAATGAATATAGACGGAGCCGTAGAGGTGGGAACCGGGTCGGACCGGCCCGGGACTGGCCGGTCCTGCCTGGGTCCTGAGGCCCGGGCTCGGACCGGTTGTAGGTGGGGCGGTTCCGAGCCGGTCCCGGGGCGGGGCAGGGTGGGTTTCATTTTTGCGGTTCCGAGCCGGTCCCGGGGTGGGGGGGGGGGGGGCGGGTTTCATTTTTTTTTTTTTTTAAAAAATTATATATATATATATATATATATAAATAGAACAATTATTAATTATATAAGTCATAAATATTTTTAAGAAAAAACACCACATCCGGTGTAAGTTTTATTAAGTTAAAAAGCTAAACGGCACTTACAAATAATCGGAACGTGCCTTACATTTTGAAATGGAAAAAACGTTCCGGAAATGATAAATAATAGAAACCTATGATCTGTGCTGAACAGCATAATCAGATCAAATACAAACTACATGTATGATTGAAAAAAAAAAATTCAACTCTCGGTATCGGATATTACCTCATCATCCGAACTCTTTTGGTCTTGATGCCGGAGTGCTGCGAGGCCCCAATCTCGGTTGCACACGCATACTTCTACCGCGTCGGGTGTCAATCTTGACCGTTTTTCTGTTATCACCCGTTTTCCGGCACTAAACGCTGCCTCGGATGAGACGGTCGATACTGGAACGGCAAGAATCTCTTGTGCGATTATCGACAAGATCGGAAATCTTGATCTCTTTTGTTTCCACCACTCCAAGATGTCGAGGTCGCTTGTCTCGAATGATGTGTTGAGATAGTCATCGACCTCAGCTAATCCCGATGTCATCGGTCGGGGTCGTTTGAGCATTTGGAGCGCCGGGTTGAATCTTGAGGAGATTGATCTCCTTGGAGGCTCGGTTTGAGGAGCTTCGGATCTTACCTTATCCGAATGCCGCTCACAATATAACTTGTATAAAGAATGCAAGTACTCGGAAGCAGAAGCAGACATAGCCAAAACATTTATATGAGACATTTCTAAATAAGTATGAAAAATTCCTTCAAGCAGTGTTGTTGTGCCCGTTAATTTTACATACGGGTCAAGTAAAGAAGCGACTAAAAAGATAGGTGGAATGTTTGAGAAATATTGAAGCCACTTAGCCCGCATGGCTTCGACAGTCGGTTTTAACAACTCATCATTTTTAAATTGATGTAAAGCATATGTGATGTTCACTAAATGAAACAAAACTTGATGACTTGTTGGGTAGTAAACACCAGAGAAAAATTCAGTTGCCTCGTAAAAAAACTTAAGCAATTCACCGGTTTTGGAACATTTCTCCCAAATTTCAGTCGTAAGAAATTCAGAACCCATTTTTAAATTCATGAAATGTGACAACAAATTTGCATACGGTAATGCATCTTGCAACATCAAAAATGTGGAGTTCCAGCGGGTTGGGCAATCCAATTTAAACCGTTTCCAAGAAAATGGTTTTTGATTTTCAATACAAAAGCTTTTAAATTCACGAAAAATAGCAGGTCTGGACATCAAATATTTTAATGAGTTTCGAATAGGCAAAATCTCATTTTGGAGAACTTCTAAACCCTTTTGCACACAAATGTTCAAAATATGGCACATGCATCTAACGTGAAAAAATGCACCGTTGAGCGGTGGTTTTAAGTTTTGACTCAAAAAACGAGCGGCAACATCATTATTTGAAGCATTATCAAATGAAATGCACAGAACTTTATCAGTACAAAAATAATCACGTAAAGTTTCTAAGATACAATTAAATATTTGAAAACCAGTATGATCTGTTTCAATAACCTTAAATGACAAAATTCATTTTTGCATTATCCAATCAGAATCAATCCAATGAGAAGTAACACAATAGAATGATTGACCTATAGGTGATGTCCACATATCAGAAGTAAATGCCACACAATGATCAAGAGCAGAAAAATATGCTTGCAAATCTAATTTTCCGGCTTCAAATTGTCTAAAGCTTTCTTTTCTAGCAGTTTTCCTAGATACTTTTCTAAATGCAGGATTTAATTGTGATTTTATCCAAGATTCTAGGTGGACATCTTCAGCTTGTGAAAAAGGTTTTTCGGTAAGCATCATCCAATTTACCATACATTCTCTACAAGATTGTTGGTTAAAACGAAATATACCTGGTCCGCCGGCGCCGATTGTAGACCCAAGTTGTGTTTGTCCTCCAGAACTAGTCCCGGTACTAGGGAGGACGTTAGCATGTTGATTTTCAATATGCCGCTTCAGTGTTCCAGTGCCAGAATTTTTTCTATGCACAAAATTTTTCCCCCACAATGTTTGCATTTTCCGTACCTCGACTCCCTTTCGTTTATGAGCTCATAATGCTCCCAAACTCAAGCAGTTAGTCTCGTGGATTTACCTTGTACTTGAGTTTCCTCCATGCCGGGTTCATGACTTGTAGGCGTCGGTTCTGTTGACGGATTCCCGAACGCCATCGCATCCAACTCTTCCACTTCATCATCGGATGATTGATTGTCGAGACCCAAATCATAATTCGTCATATCGATTCCGACATCATCGTCGTGAAACTCTTGAATTGAAATGCCTTTATCGGCGGGCCGAGATCGGCGACGGAACAAGGCTCGGAGGTCGGTGTTGCGGGAAGATGAACTATTTGTTGACTTGCCCTTTCCTTTTGAAGCTATGTCTCACGTACTAATAGTAGTGATTAATGCAAAATCAAGAGAGGATTATGAAAATATTAGGGAGAGATTAGTAAGAAATATGGAAGAGATTAAGAAAATAAGGAGAATCGTTAAGAGAATATAGTAGATGAAGAAGAGAGATTGAGTGATTGTGTGAGGATTGAGTGAAAATAACATTGGTATTTATAGGGGGAGGGAAAAATTAGTTTGACCAAAAAGTCTTTGAAATTTAGTTGTTGGGAGGGGCACAAATGAAATTTTGAGGGCTGAAATGGAGCAGAAAGCTGTTGGAGGGCCTGCTGTGTAATTAGCCCTTTTTTTAAAAAAAAATCGCAGGTTTACGTTATATGCAATAGGGAGCCGTTGCAGCGCGGCGGTGGGGCGGGGCGGTCTGGTCCGGTTTGGCGGGTTCGACTGCTCCGGGCCGGTCTTTTTTGTGTCCCCCTCCTTTTATTGGGCCCATACTCAGCCCATAATATTGCGGGATTCTCCCGGAGCGGGTTTGACCGGTCCAGGGCGGGTTTGACCGGCGGGGCAGTCCCGGTTCGGTCCAGGCCAACCCAGCCCACCTCCCATCTCTAGACGGAGGTCCAGAATTTGAACATGATCTCTACCAATTTTTCAATAATTTCATTATATATTGATTTGGTAGATTTTTAGTTTTAAAAAAACGGGCATTTTTTATTCTCTCCGCTCTATAAACAATACCTCTTTACTGCATAACTTGTATCATACTTTGAATAGACAAAAAAAAAGTAAATATTTTCAGTTGTCCTTAAGCGATGTCCAAATTACTTATTCATCCCCAAATTATCATGTATTACACCACTCATCCTGAAACTATTTAATTATTGCTATTTTATCCTGCCGTAAACTAAACCGTTAAATATGAATGGAAAAATGACGTGGCAACTGATGTGGTATGGAAAAATAATGTGGCTGTTGATGTGGCAGCACTTTTCCGTTCATATTTAATGGTTTAGTTGATGACAAGATGAAATAGCAACAATTAAATAGTTTCAATATGATAGTTTGGGGACAAATAAGCAACATAGATATAGTTTAGGGACAACTGAAAATATTTATAAAAAAAACATTAACCCTATCCAAAGCCAATAATTGGTTTTTATTGGTCCCACAAAAAGGCGCCCACATTTTTCAGAAAAGAAGCAAAATTTGCCCATCCCTCTTTCTCAACTTGAAGTCTTGAACCAAAGCCAGTCTTTTTTTTTTGGCTGTCTTTTGCAACTTGCTAACTGAGGAGCCTGCCTCCCAAACAGTGCTTGGAGGAATATGGTAAACACGCGTTTACCACTCATAAACTATTCCACAATTCTCTTCCCTTCACACCCTACAATTCCTCCCACTGGTCTATTTCTCCTTCAATTGATTGGACTATTTTACATGGGAAAGTTACAAAAAACCCCCTGTGGTTTGATCAAACCTACAGTTTGCCCCCTCTATTTTGAGAAATCTACACTTTGCCCCTTATATTTTTTATACTCCCCGATAACAACTTCTGAAACTATATTTAAACTATATGGTAATAATGCTCTAGTAATTTCAAGATTTTTGACATTTTTCTCACAGCAAACCGACCTTTAAAAAATACTGATATATAATTACAGGTGGAAAAGTACATTTACAGAAAGGAAAAACTGATAGTTTAAAATATCTATTAGCTATAAAAAAAATACTGGACAGATTAAAATTACTGGAAGATGATTATCGTAGAGTTTAAATACAGTTTCAGAAGTTGTTATTAGGCAGTATAAAAACATGGGGGGCAAAGTGTAGGTTTTTCAAAATAGAGGGGGCAAACTGTAGGTTTGACCAAACCACAGGGGGGTTTTTGTAACTTTCCCATTTTACATAATAAGCACATAAGATTCTACACAATCCAGTAATTCCTCTTAACTTTAGCTATTTTATTCATGGTAAACACAAATTGCAACATTAGCACATTGATTTCTACCATCCATGGTTGGTGGGTTGCAAGTTGGACAGCCTCTAGATTCAATTTTGACTCACAAATTTTGCTGATTTTCTCAAGTACATATCTTCCCTCTACACAAATGCCAATGGAGATTTTGTCTTGTCTGACTTGTGATAGACTTCCAAAGTCAGCAATTAGATTGTTTTGTTCTTTAAGGTTCAAAGAATCACACCACCAATGGCCCTCTTTCGTCAATGTTTGGCCGTGAACTCTTGCCTCTATATATAAATATAAGTGCTTTGTTTAAGCAAACTCTACACATCAACTTTTCTTTTCAATATTTTCTTTTTCCTTTCCAGTATCGGGTTTAAAACCAGTCTCCCAGCAATGGTTATCAAATGGCTACCTTTCTTCTTAGTCACGCTTAGTTTTGTGCAGATCATTGTTCAATCTGCAGAACCCAGATGGGAGGTGAAGTGGAAGCCTTGAAGGCCTTCAAGGATTCTATTACTGATGACCCTTCAGGAGCAGTTGCAGATTGGACTAGTGCAAAGCATCACTGCAACTGGTCTGGCATTGCTTGTGATTCTTCGAGCCGAGTCATTTCGATCTCTCTCAGTGAAATGCAGCTCCAAGGCCAGGTATCTGCTTTTGTTGGCAACCTCTCTCGCCTCCAGGTTCTTGACTTAACTGCAAATTCATTCTCTGGGCAGCTTCCACCTCAAATAGGTCGGTTGTCTCAACTCTCTGAACTGTCTCTTTACCTGAACTCTTTTTCTGGTCCAATCCCACCGGAGATCGGGAATCTTAGACAGCTCAAATTCCTAGACTTGGGAAACAATTCTTTTAGTGGTAGCATACCAGAGAGTGTTTGCAACTGCACATCCTTGCTAGGCCTTGCTTTCAGCTTCAACAATCTGACCAGCGAAATGCCTGAAAGGATAGGTGATTTGGTTAATCTTCAACAGCTTCAAATGTATGGCAACAAGTTGGTAGGCTCCATACCTTCCTCCGTTGGCAGTTTAGCAGCTTTGCAAGCTCTGGACTTGAGTCAAAACCAGTTAACAGGAGCAATACCACCACATATTGGGAAGCTGTCAAATTTAGAATACCTTTTGCTGTTTGAAAATGCTATTTCTGGTGAAATTCCTCCTGAACATGGACAGTGTTCAAAGCTTGTCCAGCTTGAACTCTATAGCAACCAGTTAACAGGAAGCATTCCTTCTGAGCTGGGGAACTTGACAAGTTTGCAGGTGCTGAGATTATACAACAATAAGCTTAATTTCACTATCCCTCCCTTTTTGTTGCAAATGAGATCACTCATTCATTTGGGACTCTCTGGGAATGAGTTTAGTGGAACAATACCGGATGAGCTCGGATATTTGAGGTCATTACAGGTACTGACCCTGCACTCCAACAAGCTGAGAGGGGAGATCCCTCATTCAATAACAAACTTGACAAATCTGACCTATTTGTCAATGAGCTCCAACTTCTTCACAGGGGAGCTCCCATCTGGGTTGGGGTCACTTTACAATCTCAGGACCTTGGTCATTGGTGGGAATCATCTGGAGGGATCAATCCCCTTAAGTATCATTAACTGTACTCAACTTCAAACCCTGGACTTGTCGTTTAACAGGTTATCAGGGGCACTTCCCTCAGGTTTTGGAAACTGGCAGAATCTAACATTCCTATCTCTAGGGCCTAATGGGATCTCAGGAAACATCCCACAGGACCTCTTCAATTGTTCAAATCTTAAGACCTTGAGTTTGGCTGAAAACAACTTCAGTGGTGCCTTGAGTCCTAGAATTGGCAATGCCTACAACCTCAGGGTCCTTAAGGCTGGCTTCAATTCCTTGGCAGGTTCAATCCCACCAGAGATTGGCAATTTAAGCAAACTCATAACCTTAAACCTCCAAGCAAACAGTTTGACAGGGCTGATTCCACCAGAGTTATCACATCTCTCTCTTCTACAAGGACTCTTCCTTCATGAGAATGATCTAGAGGGTGAGATACCTGTGCAAATCTTTGAACTGAAGCAGCTAAGTAATCTTTACCTGCAAGGCAATAGGTTAACAGGTCCTATTCCAGATGATGTATCAAAGCTCGAGTTTCTTTCGAACTTGGACCTAAGCATGAACAAGCTCAATGGTTCCATCCCGGAAAGCATGGCACATCTATCTCGGCTCATGTCTGTAGATCTCTCCCAGAACCATCTCACTGGATTGATTCCAGTATCTGTTATTGCATCTATGAGAAGCTTGCAGATGTATCTGAATCTGTCACATAATCTACTGCAAGGAAGTGCTCCAAAAGAGCTGGGAATGCTGAAAATGGTACAAGCCATTGACATTTCAAATAACAACCTTTCAGGAGTTTTTCCTGATTCACTTGGGGGCTGCAGAAATTTGCTTTCTCTTGATCTTTCAGGTAACAAACTCTCTGGCCCTCTTTTGCCTGCGGCTTTTACCACAATGGATAGGCTCACAAGCTTGAACCTTTCGAGAAATGGAATCAGTGGTGAAATCCCAGAGAGTTTGGCCAACTTAGAGAACCTTGTCTCCCTAGATCTTTCTCAAAACCTGTTGAAGGGCAAAATTCCAGATGGTTTTACCAAACTATCAACCTTGAAACACTTGAATCTTTCTTTCAACCAACTAGAAGGCCAAGTTCCTCAAGCTGGCATCTTTCAGAAAATGAACTCGTCGAGTTTGGTCGGAAATCCAGCTCTTTGTGGAGCCAAGCATCTCAGGCCATGCAGCAGGAGAACAACATTTGGTAAGAAGGCGAAAACAATTCTCCTAGTCCTCGGATCTGTTTCAGTACTTCTACTCCTACTGCTTATCATTTCACTGCTAAAATGGCATTCCAAAAGGAAGAAAATAGTGAAGGTTGAAAACCCAGAAGCAGAACTCGTGCTACCAAAGATGCTAAAAAGGTTTGGACGAGAGGAACTAGAAACTGCTACCTGTCGTTTCAGTGAAGACAACATCATAGGAGCAAGCAGTCTAAGCACAGTGTACAAGGGGCGGTTGGAAGATGGTCAGCTGATAGCTGTGAAGAAATTAGACTTGCATAAGTTCACAAAAGAAGCTGAAAAATGCTTCCACAGAGAGGTCAATAACTTGAGCCATTTAAGGCACAAGAATCTGGTGAAGGTACTTGGTTATGCATGGGAAAGTGAGAAACTAAGAGCTGTCATTCTTCAATACATGGTAAACGGGAACTTGGACACTGTCATCCACAGTCAAGACATGGATGATTCAAGATGGAAATTGTCCACAAGAATCGATCTCTTCATCGCAGTTGCTAGTGGGCTGGACTACCTGCATTCTGGTTATGATTTCGCCATTGTGCACTGTGATTTGAAGCCTTCAAATATACTTCTGGATTGTGACTGGATCGCCCATGTCAGTGACTTTGGAACAGCTAAGATGCTGGATGTTCATCATGAAGGAGGAAGCAGCGTTTCCACTTCTTCAGCTTTTGAAGGAACCATTGGCTACTTGGCACCAGGTAATCATTCATCACTTCCTTGCAAGTCTAACATCAGACAAAAAGCGTTTGCTTGTTTATTGTTGCTTCATCTTTTTCTGGTGTGTTACCAGAGCTTGCATATATGAGGAAGGCCACAACCAAGGTAGATGTGTTCAGCTTTGGCATAATAATGATGGAGTTCCTAACAAGAAGGAGGCCAACGGGAGACCTGCAGGAACAAGGCACACCTGTAAGTTTGCGTCACCTGGTTGAGAAGGCCGTCAGAGATGGAGCCAAAGAAGCTCTAAAAGTTCTGGATCCTGGACTGCGTTTTAGTGTCTCAAACGAAGAAGTGGAAGTGTTACAGGAACTGCTGAAACTAGCATTGGCTTGCTCCTACCATGACCCGGAAACCAGACCTAACATGAAACAGGTCTTGTCTGTGCTAGTGAAGCTTAGGGAAAATTTGTAAGGATTGAAGGTTTATAATAGAGTACCAGTTTAAGTACCAACAGGGCAATAGCTTAGAGTTTGTAGACCCATGAAGGGCGAAGTAGTCGAATGTTTTCTGTTGCAGGTGTTTGAATCAGCAATTTTGATTTGCTTTCTAAAATCATTGAGTTTAATGCTAGGAACGATCAAGTTGGTCCAAGTAATTATAATGAATGGAACTTGGACATGGACCTCATATGAGCAAACACCTTTTAGAAATTTCTGACAGGATTGTAGAAAAAATAAAAATTGGGTTTCTTGAATTGTATGATTAATTGGGACTTATCAGATGTATAATCAAACATGTCCAAGTTCCGTCAAAATATTATACCCCATCCGTTCAAATTATTTGTAACATATTCTATTTTAAACTATTCCAAATTTTTGCAATATTTCTCTATTTAGTAATTACTTCATCATATTATCTTTCAAATTATTATGTCAATATTCACTTTTTTTTCATTTTTATTATAATTCTTTCAACTTTCATCACGTGTCCCACGCGGCACGCATAAGAACAAAATTATAAAACTGCAGCCTCATGGCCATATGATTGCTTACCACAAAAATTATATTTAATGTATTTCATATTTAGAAAATACTCTAATATATTTTTTGGGAAATCGGTAATGTGTATGGGCGCTGTATAACATATGGCACATCTATAATTTAGGGGCTTGTGTACAAGATAGGAAGTTTGGGGGCTGTTGGTGTCCGAGGTGTCCGTGTTTTAGTTGGAGGACCAACCCCAGAGAATTTAAAAAGTCTGGGAGCTGCTTCCGTATATAAACCTATTCCTAGGTTTTCAATCTGGAATTTGTATGAGCAATTTTCGTCTTCAGAACCTTCATGAATAGTGAACCCCAATTTAAGTTGCCAGTTTAAGAGCGACGGCTGGGAAAATTGTTGCTTTCCTGATCGATTGAAGATATCTGACTTAATTTTCAGTTTATTCATCTGCTGTAAGTTGTCTTTTCCCCTGCGAAGTTCTCTAGATTCGCTGCTGCCATGTCTCTTTTGGTGTTTGGTTTCTTGAAAAACCACCGCGTTTCAGTTTACTGGATCAACTTAGAAACTGCTTTTCGCTACGAAGATTTTCTGGGTGGTTGCAAGTTTTCTGCTTCAGGGTCTGGTGTCATATCCTTGCTATTGAGATGGTTTTCCGGCATATTGTTGCTTCAGTTGCAGATTTTGGAGCATTCAGTAGCTGCATTGATTGTATTATGAAGCTTTTAGATTGTTTGTTTTCTTTTTGGTTTGCTTTTTTCTAGACTATCTGGGACTAGATGATGGTTTTGCAGCATTTATCAATGGCTCCATTTGGCAACGGTTTCATGATTAGGGTCATTGTTTAGTATTACAACTTACGAGCAGTGGAGATTAAATTTCCACATTTCCAGACCCGAATACTAAAAGCTACCATTAGATAGTCTTTTCCGACCTTTTGCACTAAAGCCAAATGGAGCGAATATAATGGAACTCGACCACAATCTTTGATTCTTCAGTAATCTGTTCCCTGTGTTCTCATATTGATTTTTATGCAGTGATTTTGGGGGAAACTTGACCACAATCTTTTATCCTTGAATAATTTGTTCATCATGTTTGCGTATGGTTTGTTCCCTCTCATATGTTGTGCTTCTCAGGAACCCGAAGAAAAATTAGAAATAATGAGCAGCGGAGAAGATATACATGCAGCAGCAAGGTCAGGCGATCTAGTTAAGGTTCAGACAATTCTTGTTTCGAACCCTTTGGCTGTCAACTCTAGGGATAAGCACTCAAGAACTCCTCTACATTTAGCAGCATGGGCAGGGCATGGACAGGTAGTTAGCTATCTCTGCAAGCAGAAGGCTGATGTAGGTGCTGCTGCGGTTGATGACATGGGTGCTATTCATTTTGCAGCTCAGAAAGGACATCTGGAGGTTGTTCGGATTTTGCTTGTGTCAGGAGTTTCTGTAAAAGCTTGCACACGTAAGGGCCTCACTCCGCTGCATTATGCAGTCCAAGGATCTAACCTGGACCTTGTAAAGTTGTTGCTCAAGAAAGGTGCAAGTCTTAGTGCAAAAACAAAAGCTGGGAAGACACCACTTGATCTTGCTAAAACTGAGGAGATCCGCTCATTCCTGGAGGAGGGGGGACGACCATCCGAGAAAATAGATTTGGCAGATAAGGGGCAACATTACAAATCTGATTCAAGGTCACCGCCACAAGATGAATGCAAGGACGACAATGATGAACCAGCCTCAGCTGCACATGAAGGAGGCGACGAGAACACGAAAAGGAAGGGTGATGAACATGACACTGCAGAAGCCTCACCGAAACTGAAGAAAGCGAAAGTTGCACTTAAGCATCTTGTAAGTGCAGATGACACTCAAGAAGATGAAGAAATGTAGTAACAAGTAACAGCATCTTGAAGTAGTAGATAGGGACGATAGCATCTTCCAGTCTTAAATGACAGTCGAGAAAACTACAGCTGTCCTAGCAGCCAGTGTTTAGTGGTTTCTTCTGGGAGCAGTTCGAACCATGCGCCTGAACCGTTTGTTTTGCTCACCATGATAAGTCATCTGTGTATTGAATTGATCTCTAATTGGAAAGTTCTAGGATCCACATATTTGGTGTTTTTTGTTAAAGCCAAACATGGAATTTTACTTTATGGAAATAACAGTTTTAAGTCATTGAGACCGATTCGTGATTACGTTTTCGTCACCGTACAGGCATCAACAAAACAAAAATCTATATTAACAAAAAAATGATCCACAACTATTTTGACCCTCTTAAGAGACTAAACCTTTGTTTATATATGCGCAAACGGGTACAGTCACTCGAAATATTCACTCATAAAACATCTTCCCGCAAAAGAATGTAACTAGCAACTCAAAAAGCTTAATCACTGAGCAGTACTAAGGCACTAAAAACAGTTCCAGGACCAGAAAGACAGGTCTGTCCTGTTGGTAAACAAGATTGTCAGAAACCACAAAGGGGGTAACTTGAAAATAGTGGATACTGACGCTGATTATCTCACCCTTGAATACTATAGATCTCGTTCGGTGCTCGTCTGGCGTACTCTTACAGAACGGAACTGTGATGCCTAGAGAGCAAATAATCTCTTGAAAAATTCATATGATGCAAAGAAAAGCCCTCCTTGAGTCATGTACATAATCAGCCTTGGAAGCAATCCCCTGTAAACAAATTTAAGGATTTAGTTATCAGCCATTTATGCTGCACGACTATATTACTGTATTGACCAGCAACTTGAAAAGCTTCCGAGAAACAAAGGGGATAGTTGGCAAAATTTGTAGGCATTGCAAATCAATTAGTGCTGCAGCATTCAACCGCTTGACCAATTCAGTTTAGCTGACAATAAAACAACTTTCGGTTCAACCATGACTCGGTTTTTGAGATATTAAATGTTTTAAACAGTTCCATTTGATCTGCTTAACTTTGACTAACAATCAAAGCGAGCTAAACTCCCTGATAAAGCACAGTCCTCAACCAACTGTAATTTTAGCAAGTCCATAAGAACACAAGCGTAAAGAAAAATGAGTTTCTTCAAATTGCAGCTGAAAGGTCAAAAAGCTAATCGGAATCCATGAAATTTTTGCAGATTGATAGGCAGGCAGGATCCATGGACATACTCTCATAGTAAAGTATTGAAACATGGAAAGGATAAATGCAGAAAAACATTAGACTGAATGGAGAAGAAACAGAAAGTGGGCAGAGTAATAACACCTGTAAAGACCTTTTAGACCTTCATACTTCCCTACATCTTGAAGGGCGTGGAAAACACTCTTATATCTGCCCCAAGACCCGGGTATCTGCATGAAAGTTCTAGGTAAGAAACAGTAAAGGCTTATATTACTGAAATGCATGAAAAGCTCATGAATCCTAGATAGTCACAGCTGCAAAGTGTTTGATAAGGCCCATGTAAATTTGGCTAGCCACAAACTGCAAAGATGCTTTGGTACACGGTACACTTGTTGAAGGGCACTTCAGAGTGTTTCCATAGGAGATAGATCCAAAGCGAAGGCAGTTTAGCTGAAGAAAGTACAGGTCCATCTCATACATTCCACGCCCATTACTCACTATTTTTTAGAAGAAAAATTTTGTTGAATAAAGTTAAGTCTTTATCATCAAGCCATGGCCTAAAATTCTGCATGCTATAGACACCAGAAAGCAGTTTAAGCTGAAGAAATTACAGTTGCATCATGTACAATCTTTGAATAATTTAGAAGAAATGTTTTTGTTGAATCAGGTTACAACTTTATCATCAAGCCATAGCAAGAAAGTCTGCATGTTATGAACACCAGCTGTGTCTTTCCTATAAAGTTTACACTTGTACTATCAGTGAATTTAAGAGTCAGTGAATTTAAGAGTAGCATGGAATATAGAAAAGTTATCTGACAAGGATATGAACCTGTGTCTGCAATCTTGTCTTCACCACATCAAAGGGAGTACTGAATAATGCAGCTGTACAGCCAGCTAATCCTCCACAAAGTAACTGGGCAGACCACAATTGGGAGGTCATTCAGCAAATTCAATGCCAGTACAATTCCCAGGAGCAAAAATGTGAAGTCAAACAGCCAAGATATAGATAATAATCAACATGACATACTGTCTGAAATGTGTTCGGCTGCGATGTTGTTGCCATCTTCTTCTTCAAGTTTTCGTACATGTAGAACTACAAAATTGAGAAGATATATTACAACATGGCAAGCATACATAAATAACAGAATGGGAGAAAGGGTTGAAGACAGAAGGGGTATAGAACTGTAAAATTAGTGCCTGTCATTGCATACATATAATCTAACAGAGCTCCAGGGCCCTTTGATATATTTATTTATTCATAGCATGAAACAGATGTCCTCATCACCATTATTGATAACTTACAAGGAAAAGGACACAAATGCATCGAGTACACCTGTCTGAAGAAATAAACTCAACAATTGAGTCTAACCTTAATGATCGAGTGCGGAACATTCCTGCAAAGTACAGCAGCCCACCCAGCATACAACGAAGAAAAACCCCCCTTCTGAATAATTCCTACCAAAGCATTCCTGCAGATATGATAGAAGAGATTTTTTCATAACCTGAATGGCATATAGTAATGATGACAAGATGTTCAGACATATTTAAACTTAAAAAGGGTTAATAGCAGAGAAAATTTTTACTTGAATATCATAATAACAGGAGGAAAGGGTATACCAGCAATTAGGGTAGGATGTACCAACTTGCATCTGCTGCTTTATATGCTCACTAGGAGTGAAAATGAAAGAAGTAGCAACACTAGCACAACCACCTGCCACACAATGGACCAAAGACTGATATTCCTGTGGTAAAAGAGGGAGAAGAAACCCTTTAACAGATTCATATGTGAAAGTGTACAGAGCAGATATTGGAGCTGAAGTTGAAATATTGCTTGCAATGCCTCGATAAAGTCCAGTAAAACCTGTAGATTGCAACCATTAAGTGAACAATGAATTCTATTAAGATAAAAAAGACAACATTTTAGATGTGCATTTAACTACCTGCAACTTGCATACCTCTCTCAGAAACAATTGATTTTCCAATGCCCCAAACTGACTTTTGGTCCGCACGGCAAGCTTGAATGGTCGTCTTAACTGTATCAACAGGATGTAAACAAAGGCTAACAGATATTCCAGCCAATGCTCCTGAAAGAGCGTGCTCTTGCTTTGCAAGAGGACTACAGGGCTTTTCACAGGAAGCCACCTGGGTCTCTCTTTTACATTCACCATCAATAATAAATGATTTAGGACGCCCTTTTTTGTTTTCTAACAGGTAATCTCCATCATTTGTGTACTGATTCCCTTCACATGTCTTCTCATAAATATTCAAGTGGCAGACTTGGTAATCAGCACAAAGACTAGAAACCAACACCTTTGGAACACTAATATCCTCATTAGAATCTGCAACACTAATGTCCTCATTAGAATCTGCAATAGCTCCAAGAAAATATTCCGAGGATAGGGAGGTGGTTGCTCTTGTACTAATTCCCCCTTGTGTGCAGTTGGATGCTGATGAATCACAAGATTGTACAGAAGCAGTGCAACCTTCATCATCCCTGATAAGCAAATCATTCACCAGATTAGTCCTATCTGCTGCAAGTTCACCACCGCCTTTGCCACCCAAAGTGCAGTAATCACTAGATCCCTCAATCTCAGTGAATCCTACTGAAGTAGGAAAGATCTCTTTCATCCGTTCATTCATGCTTCCTAATTTACATAATACTCCAACAGCTGAAAGCCCTTCCCTTTTCCAAGGTTCACCATGTAGAAGCCACGAGAAAAATGAATGAGTCCGATTCTGACAGTCAGATAGAGACAAAGACATCTTCTCTGTAACCTTGACAAACTCAATGTTTGGCCGCACAACAGAAGAAAGCTGACCTGTTGCACTGCAATCGATAGCAAAACACTTCCTGCCAGCTGAATGAGTTTTAGTGCCAGTTTCCTCCCTGCCAAGACTGACAATGACACCCTCTTTATCATATGCACAATGGTTATGCTTCAAATGAGTCTTTTGATGGAAAATAGCAAGCTGAGTAGCACAATCCCATATCTGACTGACTGAAGCTATGAGGTCAGCAGTGGTTACTATTCCACTTGACTCTGGTTCAGATGTTGTGTTACTGGCTTGCTGATGATTTGAGAAAGTGGAAACATATCCATCCCGAACCACCCCTCCAGGTTCAAAGGAACATTTCTCAGCCGCATTCCAACAGTATTTGATCCTGGGTTGGTTCTTCCTTGTTGGCTTATTGCACCCAGGCATTTTTCCAGATCAAACGTTCTCCGAGAAAATCAATGTCTTCAACGTTTAGGCACTGAGGGATGGAGAAGGGAACAAATGGATATCCAGTTAAACCAGAAGAATTACTCATAGCCTTGGAACGTCAAAACAATAAATAATGCTCAGGAAGGCAACACACAAATCCTTCAGTTTAAGCATCATTAACAAGACAAACAAACAATGAAGTAGATGCTGCTGGAAACTAACCACATTGAAACACTGCTGCTCTGTAAAATGTCATGGAGAAGAGAAAGAAGTCCTTAGTCCTCCTTCTTCTGCTAGGAATTGACGAACGTTTCAAACCCAGAAATGAACAAACAGAGAAACTGACCAGTATTAAAAACGAAGAAACCCCGAACCTGCGGTTGTGAAGCTTTGCTCGACAACGGGGCTAGCGGAGGGCTAAGGCTCGAGATTGCGTGGAGAGAAGATAGATAAGGCGGCAGACATAAGAAGATGAGAGGAAAATTTCGGCAGAAATGGCTGCTGCTAGGTGGTACTCCCCACCAAGCTTCGCCCGAGATTTTCCCTCTTTGTTGTCGAAGAAGCAGAATCTTGACCATGGTCAAAAGCCGACCTTAGACCCTACGCTCTTGCAAAACTGACACATAAACCCTCAAAACCTTCAATTCGGCGCACGTAATTTATTGAGTTCGGTAGCCTGAGACACATGAGCCCAGTCGGCAACGATTGTTAACCACGAGTGAGTGAGTGACTGCATGAACAACTTCTATGACAGATAACGATGAGCATTATTCAGACAAACTTGAATTAGATAAAATAATTTTGTTATTTTTTTAGTTTAATTGATTCAGACTAAAACTAAATTTTATATTCAATTATCGGATCGGTTATTAGATTATGCATTTAAAACCGAATAAATCAAATAGGCCAAATGGTAATAAATATTTTATCATTATTTATATTATTCTTACATGCACAAATTTCATGTGTAAAATTATATATTAAAATTAATTACAATACAAATTACAAAATCAAAATTTAGAATAGAGATTTTGGGTAATTAACTCTTTAACATGTTTCTCACATACACAATCTCCTAATTAATTCTTCAAACTTATGGTGGAGGCACGGACGACTTCTTCACGATCATGAACTCCAGACTTTGTATGATAGAAACACAAACTAATGCTCCTCATTGTTTCTTTTGGACTAGGATTTTCTGCCTTTTTTCCTTGGACTTGGGGGCTTCTGGCAATATCTATTGCTTTCTCATCACTTTTCTTAGAGCTTGACTTGATGCAACACAGAAATGCGTCCTTCACATTCTCCGCCACTTCCCTCAAATCTAAACTTAAACTTGATGCAATGTCGTCATGTGTTCTTCATGTTCTTTGCATTCCTTGTTGTATTCTCCAAATATGACCTTGAAATAAAGATTTGATCATGTTTGGATTTAATTTCTTCTCACACTAAGCATTTATGCTTGAACGGTTTAAAGATTTTGAGAGATCTTTTCGTAGAGAAATTTCTTTTCACCCTTGTTCTGCTTCTTCTTTATTTTATAGATGTGTTTCTGCACCTTGGCTTATAGGGCATTTATAGGCATAGAGCAAATGTGGTTTAGTGTATAATAAACACATATGATAACTATCATTAAGTCATCTCTTGTATTTATATCAAGAGATAAATTAATATAATAATTATTTTTCATCAATTGTCATAATTATTTAATTTAAAAAGATAACTAATGGGATATTCTAGAATATTCTAGAAACTAGGTCAGCCAACCCCGTGCATCTTTTGCTTCTTAGGTTTTGAACATTTTGAAATCCATTAGCCAAAATAGGTTTTGGTCCAAGTGGCGTAATGGGTCTTCATTTGAAGCCTTTGGTTGTGTATTTTTTGTTTCTAAAAATTAGACTTCTTAAACTTATAGTCTCCAAATTCTATGGCCTTTGGAATTTCGGACATCAATTTTGAAATGGGCTAGACTCTTTATTTGTATTTAATTTATTTTTTATCCAATAAAATTTTAATATCTACAAATAGTCATTAAGATTATTTATTTATACACTCTTTTACAATGTAATAAATAAAATAATCTTGATTTTTTTCTTCAAATGTCGAGATACATATGGAGTGGCCCCTACATCCTTTTACTAGTGAGGGCATTGTGTGGGGACGGACGTTGATGACATTGAACTTCACCAAAGTTGAAGCACAGAGCTCTGCTTTATCCTCGGGAGCCTAGCCAACAAGCATACACAGAAGCTCTATCACCCTAGGACTGATAATTCCTTAGGTCTAATTTCATAAGTCGAGTTGGTCATCGGCTTTAACTTGCTTCTTGGGATGCCAAGTTTTGGGAGGACCTTTATGAAAAGGACGCCTACGTTCAAGCCATCATAGCAAAACACCCTATTTACCTCCCTCATCGCTATTTTTGTTGAGATGACCAATGGGTCCTTATGAGGAAACTTAACCAAACTGTCATATGCCCTAAGCAACTTCATTTCTAAGCTGTCATACTAGAGCTGGTACAATTCCTTGATCTTCTTGTTTTTCTCCACCAAGAAGGCTCCAACCATCAGAACATGGATTATGCCCGTTAGGGGAGGAATCTGCCGTGGGAACAATTAGCTGCGTTTGTCCCTTTAGGGTTCTGCGCCCATGGGGGGAGGCTACTACTTCAGGAATTACTTTAGCTTTCCTTGCTTGATCAGGCTTTCAAGGTATTTCCTCAGTTGGTGACAATCTTTAGTATTATAGTTGGGTTCATTATGAAATTAACAGTACTTCAAGTCTCTTTTGTTCATGGGGCCTAGAGGTTGGGGCCTTTGGGTGACTCCTTTCTATTCTAGGGCCATTAGTACATTTACCTGGGTTATGCTACGATCAGGGCCTCTAAAGCTACTTTTTTTTTCCCTGTTTCGTCCCCTATTTTCACCATTCAATGGATAACATAAGAAAGGAGGTTGAAGCTCAAGGACAAGAGCTGGTACGCAGTGTGAAGCTCTTTTCTCTTAATGGCTTTGCTTGTGATCGTCATCTCCCCGGCATTTATGTATTGAATGGCCCTTTTAGAGAATTTGGCCAATGAGGTGGGCGGCTGTTTTTTGAATTCAAAGGTGAGGGGAGAGTCTTTGTTCAACCCTTTAGTCATGGCCATAATCTTGACATCAAGGTGTAGAACTTGCATGTCAAGGGCTCTTTGGTTAAACTTCTAGATGTACTCTCGAATTGCCTCAATCTTGCCTTGGTACAAGTCAAACAACTAAATGTACCCCATAGAGGCCGGCTCCCCACAAAATGTTGGATGAATGCCTATTTAACAATGAAAAAACAAGACAAGCATCCCTCGGGGAGGTTTTTGAACTAGATGGAAGTAGACCCCATCAAGGTTAGCTAAAAAATATTACACAAAGTACCATCAGACACATCTCTTCATGTCATGACATGATGGTATTCCTAATGTATGTTGGGTCACCATGCTCATTGTATTTGTCCATCAGTGTATCTTGAATCCTGGTGGTAGGGGCGTATTCAGGATTTGTTTGCTAACAACTATGAGTCACTTTTTGGCAAGCCTATTAGGCAAGGATATACCAGCACTCTAGCAATTTGAGATTCCATCCTTGTTAGTCTCCTCTCTTTGTCTTCAGCTCCTCTCACCCTCTCCGTCCCCTCCTCTCAGCCTCTCCTCTTCCTCGCGCCCTCTCTGTCTTCATCTCACCCCCGCCTCTCGGCCCTCTCTCCATCCTCTCAGCCCTCTCTATCTCTGTCTCTCCCTCTCCCTCCTCCCCAATCGCCGGTGCCCACTAGCGCATCTCTCCTCTGCCGTGTCATCGGCCTCATATGGAGCGTCTCTTCTTCTCACGCTTCGGCCTCCACAGCCACCGTGCTCATCGGCCTCATATGGAGCTTCTCTTCTTCTCACACTTCGGCCTCCACAGCCACCGTGCTCATCGGCCTCAATCTGTCCGTGACCACCGCTTCCACGTCCTCCTCACCTCCACGCCTTCCTCGGTGGCCGGATTATGTTTAGATCTGTTTCGGATTTTCGATTTAGGGTTAAAATTTTGATTTGGCGTTGAAATTTTGATTATGTTTAGATTTGTTTCGGATTTTCAATTGGGGTTGAAATTTGTCATTTTTTTTATTTTTTTTTATTTTTGTTTAGATCTGTTCGGATATTTTGATTTCTAGTTCAGATTTGTTCATTTTTTTATTTTTGATTTTGGTTATATCTCTTTCATATGTTTAGATCTATTCTTACATTTTTAATTTTGTATGTTTAATCTTTACTTCAGATTTGTTTAGATTTTTTATTTTTTATGTTGGTTAGATCTGTTTGTTTTTTTGGTTTGATTGATTTTTGTGTTAGATTTGTTAGATTTTATATTTTTTTGATTTTTAGATTTTTGTAATAATGTAAATATAATTTACGTAATAATAATTTTAATTTTTTGAACTAATTTAAAATATATTTTTGTATATCTAAAATAATAAATATAAATTATTTAATGATATTTTTTTTTAATTCCTGAAATATTTTTCAAACTTCCATCAACTTGAGCAGTTGTCAATTTTCCAATAACCCTAACCATTAGAAAACTATTTCACTATTCAAAAAAAATAATCTCAAAAAAAGCCGTTAGATATTCCATCGGCCTATTTCCAACAGACCAACAGCTTATTATTGGGTCATTGGAATTTTTTTTTCTCAACGCATGATTTACTAACAGCCCGATTTCCAACAACTTCGCGTTGGAAATTGTCAATTTTACACGTTACTGGAAATGACAGTTGAAAAATGGCTTTTTTTTAGCTGTGTAAATATTCACTTTAAATGATTATATCCTATTTAGATGAGACTTATTTGTGCCCAGACATGCACGGAGACACACGTTATTACTTATATTATTTTTATCACATTTGGACAAGATGTCGTCCTCGGTGGAGTGGTCGCCGGCGCTGGGTGCCGCCACTCGGCATGGGATTGAACTGAATCTGCAATACGCTTGCTTTGCTGCCCCTCCACTGGTTTTTTTTTTTTTTTTCATTTTTCTTTCCTTTTAGTTTTTTTTTTCATTTTTTATTTTTATAACAGTTTATTCAAACAAATTGCTGGACTTGGTGGAATGGCAAAATCTGTTATTCTGTTGGGTTGGCTGGGTGTGAGGGTTTGACTCCCAGCAGCCCCCTTATAGTTTTTGTTTTTAATTTCATTTTTTTTTCCTTTTTCAGTTATGTTTTAATTTTTTTTCCCCCAGGTTTTTTTGTTCTCCTTTAATTTTTTTTTTCTGGTTTTCTTTTCACTACTAATATCAATGAAGCAGAAATTTCAGCTTTTTTTTCATTTTTTTTCATGGTACTTCTTTTTTTTTCCTGTTTAACTTTTTTCTATCTTTTTCCCAATTTATTCCTTATTTTTTATTTTTAATATCTAGACAAGAGTAATTCATAAAAAAATAAATTGATAACATTAAATGAACATATAAAAAACAACATATTGATAACATTAAAAAAACAGACTAATAACATTTTTTTGCTTTTTTATGGGCCAAAGAATATTATTGAAAGACCCGACAAGCTGCTGCCTGCTGGAGGGAACAGGTGCAGATACAAACTACATCAAACCCTAGTATTACAGAACAACTGGTAACTACACAGCCAAGGGAGGATTTAGGCACCAAGTTACACAAGAATTTACGTTTCTTCCCGATTTACCTTTTTTATATCCAAAAGTAAGATGAGGATTTAATCAAAGAAACAATTTCTAAGTGATCTAGTAGAGTGTTGTTGAAAATTCCTATATAAGGTGATTTAGCAACGGTAGAATTAGTGATGTCAAAAAACCGTTGCTAATTAGATATAGCAAAAAGTCACTAAAAATCCAGTGAAAAATTAGCAACGGCTGCCTATTGCTAAAATTTAGGGGTGAATTGTCCTCGCTAATTTAGCGACAATTAGCTGTTGCTAAATTTAGTGACATCTTGTCATCTCTAATTGAGCGACAGTTAACTGTCACTAAATTTACAGATTATTTACTCTCGCTAAAATATTAAAAGTTAACAATTGTTAGCCTTTACTAAGTCTCAACCAGATTTTGCGACACGTAGCCTTCGCTAAAAGCCGATGAAGTAGGTATAACTAGTTGTCACTAAAGTACACCCTAATTAAAAAAGACTTGCTCTCACTAGTTGTTCATGGACTAGAGACGGCTTAGCCTCACTAGTTAGTGTAAGAAATTATAGTATAAGTTTAGATCAACTTATGCAGGTAAGTGTCTTAGTTATTTTTTAAAAATTATAATCAGAGTTAGCGAAGGCTAGTCGTCACTAACTTATAGTCAGAGTTAGTGATGACTTGCCCTTACTAAATTAGTAAATGCTAGCTATCACTAACTTGTGGCCAAAGTTAATGATGGTTTGCCCTCACTAAATTAGTAAAGGGCAGCCATCACTAACTTATGGTCAGAGTTGCCCTTGCAAACTTAATGAATACTAGCCGTCAATAATTTATAGCCAAAGTTAGTGATAGCTTGCCCTCGTTAACTTAGCGAATGCTAGTTGTCACTAACTTTTAAGCTAAACCTCATAACCACTCGCTACTTCAAAATTTTATTTTATTGTTAAAAAATTTATTCATCTTAGTTATTTTTCTAAAAAAGGAAAAAGAGAAGCTGGAATTTTTGGAATTTCAACTAATTTTTTTGCCAGCTCTTAGGAATATTGTTTTGTTGATCAATATTAGTCATTTGTAAATATGAAAGGACCTTAACTAGTTCGTGAAAAATTTTGTATCTTTTTTATGAAAAAAATAAATGAACAAAATAAATGTTTTAGCGACAGCTATTTGTCACTAAATTATTATTAGATATAATGATGACTTGCGATTATTAATTAACCATAGACTAGTGACAAGCAGCCACCACTAGTTCAAAAAAATTTTAACTCCACTTATTCTCCGATGAGCTGCTTAAAAATGATAATCAGTCTTTTGATTTTCAAAGCCTCCATGGCATCGGGTTTATGGTCACTTCCTCTCTGCCCTTCTCTTTCACTTCCTTAGTGAAACCCGATCTGAATTTCTGGTTTATCTTCCGATCGATATGATTCAATCCACGTCTGCCATCCATGGTGAAATCTGTAATTTCTTTTCTGCCCTTCGCCGAAGCCCTACTCACAATCAGGTCCCTTCCCCGCCATCGCCCGCTCCCCCGCCGTCGCCTCACCCCCACCAGAGTCTAGCGAAGCTTCAACAAAATCCCTCCACTTTGCTCCTGCTTTTACACAGCGGCAGTGAACGCCGATGACACCGACCTGTAGAAGAACGACACTATCTGCCTTAGTTCGAAGGTGGGCATCAAAGTAGGTATCAAACTTAATTTTCTGTTCTTTTTCACTGAGACGAACATTTAGTTCCTCTTTGTTTTTTGGTTCTTGTTCTTGTTTTTCTTCAGTTAATTGAGGGGCTTTCAATTTTCCTTCTCTAGGACCAAAAGCAAGTAAATCTTGGACATGAAGAGTTGTGGTTGCATGGTCTTAAAATTTGACCGGTTTGAATGCAATACTGAAGTTTTCATATTTGGTTTCTATTCTGAATAATGTTATGCATGGTGTTTAAAGTTGGATGTGTGGATTATATCCTTCCAGGTAGTAGCTATGAATCAGATTGACCAAAATGGCTTGCAAGAGGATTTGTTAGTTTTTTCCTTTTTTTTTTTTTTTTGGCTTGAAATGTGTGTGCTAAAAAAATTGATCTTTCTTGATGTATACTTTGAAGTTTGAACTGTTTCGGAATGCACAGAAAAATCCAACTAAAGGGCATAGTCACATAGAGTTTAATCAGATAAGAAACTCCAGATTTTTCCTTTTTATATATGTTTTGATTTTCAATGGTTAGCATGCTTAAGAGTTGAGTCTCGATTCTTTGGTCTGCAAAACTAATTTGAGGTCGAACAATTGCTGGGTAAATTGCTACGGAAGTTAGAAGTTATGCTACTAAAGTGTCCATATTACGCTATTGGTCACAGCCTTAATTAACCTAGTGCATTGGTACGTATGTGCTTGTCCCTCTTTAATTTGGACTTATACCATGAACAGGTTATAAGTATAATGTAAATCTTGTGTAAGCCGGGCCTATCTGTGTGCCCCCAACACAAAGATGACTTATAACTAACTCTCGAAGTTCAAACTAAGTTCTGGGTTTAGCGGAACGGATAAGAAGCTGGCTCATGAAGAGGGTGGTGCGGGTTTGATTCTCACCCCCATAAATGTGTTCCGTTTTGTTTCTCATCGACAAATCTCTTTTTCACTCTTTTTTTTGGTTTCTCCTTTACTTCCCTTTTATTTCTCGTTTCCCAAGTCTGACGCATTTTTTTTTATCCCTCACTTAGTGTTTTTTATTTCATTTTTCATTTTATTTTCCAATTCTTATTCACTTTTCGCTTTTGAAATTTTCCTATTTACAATATTTTCCATTTTTTCATCTTATTTTCTGTACATAACTTTGTCTGTTGTTTTGTTTTCAAGTTTGTTTCTTTTTTTTTTTTTTAGTTTTTAATTTGTCTACATTTTTTATTAGTTTTATTTCATTTTTACTTTTTTAATATTATTATTCTTTGTAAAAGTTGTCTACTTTTTTTTAAAAAAAATGCCAACTAATAAACGAACAAATATGTTGTTGAGCCAAAAGAATAAATAACGACTAATAAAAGAACTGATAGCAAATTTATCTAAAAAATAAGTATAAATTGATAAAAGAACAAACAATTACTAATAAAAGAACAAATAGCTAATAGTAAAAGAACTAACAACTAATTTGAATAAAGAATAAGTAAAAATTGATAAAAAGAATAAATAACTATAAATAAACGAACAAATAATTACTAACAAAAGAACAAAGAACTAATTTATCTAAAGAATAAGTATAAATTGATAAAATAAAAAATAACTACTGATAAAAGAACAAATAACTACTAATAAAAGAAAAAACAGTATTTAAAGAACAAGCAGGAATTGATAAAAAGAACAAATAACAAGTAATAAAAGAGTAGACGGCTAATTTTTCTAAAAAACAATCAGATATTGATAAAATAGCAAACAACTATTGATAAAAAAAATAAATAACTACTAATAAAAGAACATATAACTAGTTTATCTAAAGAACAAGCAGGAACAGATAAAAGAATAAGTAACTACCAATAAAAGAAAAAATAACTATTGATAAAAGAACAAACAACTGTTGATAAAAAAATAAATAATTACTAATAAAAGAACATACAACTGTTTATCTAAAAAACAAGTAGGAATCGATAAAGAAACAAATAATTGCTAGCAAAAAAAAGAACAAATAACGATTAATAAAATAGCAAACAACTACTAATAAAATAAAAAATAATAATTGATAAAATAATAATGCTCCACTATTATTTTCTTTAATAACTAGTTCTTGTTTGTTTTCTTTATCAATTTTATCTTTTTTTATTACTTAAAAAATTTGAAATAAAAAAATTGTTTAAAAAATAATATAAAAATTAAATACTTAAAATATAACTAAAAAAAAGGTAGAAAAATTAAAAATTAAAACCAAAAAGCAACAAAACCAAAAACAGATCAAATAATACCAAAGAAAAATAAGAAAGAAATATAAATTGAAAGAAAGAGGGAAAAATAAAACTAGAAAATGAAAATAAAAAAATTTGTAGCATGGTGTTGTCAAAGATAGCTAAAAAAGATTGAAGCAGAGCAATTTTTCAGGTGGCAGGGTAGCAGGGCTAGAAAGATGATTGATAAAACATACTCCTGCTCTTAAGGACAACTATAGTAGCTTAAAATGGTGCAAATTTCCAAGTGATTCTTGTTTTGGTTAATATCTATATGAGCAAGCAGTTGTTATTTGTGTTAAATGAAGAGAGCTGTCAGTTTGCATTACGTGAATGTATTTTTATGATCCTACCAACTAAATGCTTCAAGAACCAAATGCTTGTTCATGTGGTTGTATAGTCATGACATAGAAAGGTTTTCTATAAGGTTGATATGTATTAAGGTCATGCTCTTCACCTCACACCTTCTAGCCCTTGCTTTAAATAATTTTGCAAATCAGGTACTATGGGAAATTCGAACCTGGATTTGGTGTAGACATTATGCAGAACTATGAGCAGGGCTTGTGTAAGAATTAAATATGATTTGGGTACAAGTAAGGAGATTTAAAAATGTTTTATTTGTGGAAACCATAAGAACATTATAGGAAAGATGGAATCTATTGTTTGCAAGCAAAAAAGCATCGTATTTTTCTATAAGCAACTTGTTTGATAAAGCAACTTATGCCCGTTTAGTTTGCTCAGTAGAACACTGTTAGTTTGAACAAAACTCCTTCATAACTTGCAAGGTGTGCAGTAGTTTGTTATATGCCGAAACATTTGCAATCAATTTTTTTTTGTTATTTGCTGTATGTTTGATATTTACACATGCACTTGAATTTATTAACTCTCCCATGAATAATGGTCTATATGTCCTCTTCTTATAGATTGAGATAAATGGGAGGCTCATTGTTGTTTTCATGATCTTGCCTGAAGAATCTTTTGCTTGATCCTGCAACATGAGGAATTTAAGCTCAATTTTTTTCTTGTAGAGGAAATTGTAACCTTATGTGTTTTAATTGTCGAATGACATGTCATTATGTAAATCATATTTTGGATTAATGAAAACTACTTCAGCACCTAGTTATTGCACTTGTGTGGAATCGATGACAATATTGGAATGTATATAGGAGGATTAAGAAATGGATAGGGCGAGTTATTGGGAATTGTTTGCATAAACTAGTTAAGACCAACTGTCACAAACTAGTGACGGTTAAATTAGTAATGACCTGCTCTTACTAAATTATAGACAGTTAGCACTCACTAAACTAGTGATGGCTGTCCATTGCTAAATTTAGCGAAAACAAGTCATCTCTAAATTAGTGACGACTGCTCGTCACTAATTTCACAAACTTAACAACAGCCAGTCTTTATTAAATTTAGTGACAACTTGCCTTCGCTAACTTATTAGTGATGACTAACTGTCGCTAACTTACCAGCAAGAAGCTGGTGCCCGGTATTTAGTGACCGTTGTCTTTACGAAAGCTAGCCATCGCTAATAAATTAGTAGCGAATCAATGAGCCACGACAAGTTTAGTAGCGGCTAGCCATTGCTAACCTCAATTTAGCGACGGTCTAACGTCGCTAAACTGTTTTTAATAGTGATACCATCCATATTGTTGATTTCACCACTGCATCCAAAGCCTTGCGTGTCAACATGTTTCCAGCAAATCAAAAAGGTGGCAATGTTCTACTATCTCATGCAGTCCATTACAAAAGAAATGGAATGCAAAGAAATTAATCTTTGGAATGCGTCCCTATAGATAGCCTTCCATGCAAAGAAATTAATCTTCTTACGGCACCATCGCTTCACAACAGATTGATATCATTAAAATGCCATATTGGTAACATTAAAAGATCATATTATTTTTTTTGTTCTTTTTCAGTTTTTCTATGTTTTTTTTTACGTATGGCTTATCCGTTCATGTATTTCTATTACTCTACCATCAAATAGTATCTGTGTTTTGTTTTTGTTCTTTTTTAAGTTTTTTTGTTCATTGTTATGTGTTCTTACAAGAAATACCTACAGATGGATTTGTGAAATTCTTAAAGCATGTGTTGGGGGGAAGAGTGACTATCTTACAAATGCTCAATTGGTGAAAGTAGGGGTGTAAATGGGTAGGGTTTATATCGGGTAGCTTGAGATCGAGTTTGACTTGAGTCTTATCAAGTTAAGTCTTATCTAACTTGAGCTCCAGCCTATTTTTTGTTAGTGTTGTGCCCAAAATCCAATCATGAGATGATTGTATTTTTGCACATTGAGTCATGATATTTTATTTAGGCATTAATCCAGCAATTTTGTTTGTTGTTTTGTTTCTGCGTAACGTAATAAACATAATTGTAACCCTAGAATAATGATATTCTTAAACGTCCCTAGTCTAGTATTATTGTGGAGCGGGTTGCAATAATACATAATGACTAGCATATGTGGAGACTAATATGAGATATGTAGTCTACATATGGGTACAAGTTGGAGAACTTGTGTACTGGACCGACCCACCATGAGAACACTTCATGGATCGTTATATGAGTGTCATAAGTGATTCTCATAGTGATCATGGTATATGTAGTCCTTCGACCTAAGATCATCAAGGTTCCCTACATGTGAGTCACATACTTTGATACTTTCCTTTGTTGCTCGTAACTGAGTGAACTTGAAGGAGGTCATTGGGTATGTCACATATCATGCGGAGGGATTTGTATGATCAAGATGGGATTTGTCCCTCCTATGTAACGGGAGTGATATCTTCGGGCCCCTTGATAGAGTGAGACTTAGAAAATGCATGGCCATGCTCCGATGAGTTGATATACGATATCAAAGTCATCAGTTTAAGTTGGTCTACTCAGTAATCAAGAAACCAAAGATTGGGCTATACGAGAGTGACACATTCCATGTCTCGTGCTTAGTCTTGATATCTTGGACAAAGGGACAATGGCATATATCGGTGATGATCATAAAGGTTTAGTCGATTCACCGACAATCTTGTCACTTGGGTAGCAATGATGTGTTGCTAGACACCGCTCATTGCTTATGATCATAAATGTGATTTATGATCATTGCCAACATGGTAAGAGCCTATTGGGTCGCACACATAGAGCTATTTGGATCATTAGAGTGCATGGGCTAATTATTTGGGTTATGGTTTCACTTTAATTTCGTATTAATAATGGGCCAAGGAGTTGAGCCATTATTAAGCCCGAAATTAAATCCTAATTGGATTAGGGTTTTGAAACCCATTAGGCCTGGAAGTTGAGTCTCACTATAAATACAACTTTTAAGTGAGAAATTCGTAGGTCTCCTTGCCCTAGCCTCCCAAAAGGACAGCCGCACTCTTCTCTTGCAATTCCTTGGAGGACGCAAGCTAGCACTGCGAGCGCAAGAGAAACGCATCTGCCGGGACGTGGTGGAAGCGTGGTGATCCCGAAAGGCTCGTGTGGATACCATAGAGAGCCTGAACACGTCAACTGTTCAGGTTTTGTGATTCGACTCTACAGTTGAGTGAGAAATCTCAACTGAAAATTAGGTATGAAAATTTTTGAACACCCGGTTTACCCCGTTTCACTTGGATCCTAGAGGGTTTCGGTTAAATTCTACTGCGCTGTTTGGCTCCCAAAACCCAACATTTTTTAAGCTCAGTACTTAAACAAGTCGAGTCCAGGCTTGTGAGGCTCGAGTGTAATTCTTATCGAGCCCAATCGGGCCTAATTCCCATAAGCCCATGAGCCATAGAGTGAGCTCATCCAAAAAAGAAACCCATGGTCTTCTCTTGGTCTCTTCCCTATTCCGTCTCATGATCAAGTCCAAGCATGTTGCTTGATTGTCGTTGTTCCCTATCGACGTCGTCCACCACGAAAAGATGGAGATTGTCAGCCCTTGTCACACCTTAGTTCCTCATCTAGACCTAGTTTCTACTGAGCATGAATTGATGGCAGTTGTGTGGCCAATACTGCAGGTGATTATGGGCATCAGGAGAGAAATGAGGTAATGCTGTGGGTGGATAGCTGGCAGTGATGAAGGTGACGGTGGGTATGGATGAAGATGGGGTGGGTGGAGGTTGGGGTAGTAGGGGTGGCCATCAAGCATCCAATGATGTGGGTCTAAGATTGTATACTTTGGAGATGAGGCTCTAATTGAGCGACAAGAACATTCAGTGACTACCAGTGGCAATGATCAAATTCTAAGGGGCTGCCTTAAAGGTTTGCCCTTTTTTTTTTCCCTCTGACAGAGCTTTAGATGTAATTACAAGTTTGGTTTTTTGTCATATTATGCCTCAAGTGTTAACTCCATATATCCAAATCATGATTGTAAATTTGTAGCAGACTTACGGCTGAATTCGAGCTTTAAAATTCAAACTCAAGCAATTCAAACTTGAGCCGGGGTAATACCATCTAATTAAGGGGCTAAGCTTGAGCCCGGTGAGAATATCCATGTATTTCAATCAATTCTACATAATTGTGTGTCAATATAATTGCAGTTTATAAGGAATTCAAATTCTTTTTTGTGGTTGCTGTGAGATATTAATAAGGATGATAGTCAAAATTAAGTTGAGCTTTCAACTTGATTCATATCAACTGTGAATTTTAATTAACATGAAATTAGTTATGCAAAAAGATATGTATATATTAGTATGATTTAATATTTTTAAATTAACTAAATAGATTTAAGGAATGTTTGAAGTATTAATGATAATTAGTGATTTTTTATAGTCAAAATCAATTATATAGTAAGAGAAGACATATAATGGCTATATTGGTGCAACCCATTTGTCATTATCATCAGCGGCCAGTGCCAGAATTTTGAAAAAATTATATAATCGTAGTTTTTAGTTTTAAAATAACTTCATCAATTTCATTTTTGCCGTCAAAAAATTATCCAAAATTCTAAGAATAATCACAAAAACTATTCTCAAGCAGAGTCATCATTTTTTTAAAAACGATGATGTTTCATATAATCTATACTTTTATTCGATTAATCTCTTGTAACTAAATTGTCTTATGTATAGTATTGATGATTTTGTATTTTTTTTATTTTTGTCAATAAAGACACTTTTAGGTTTTGGTTAGAGTCCATTATTCTATTCTCCTGAATTTTTAGGGTGTATGAGACGTTTTAAAAAGTTATTAACTTTATTATTTTTATATATTACGATTATTTACTCAAATTATATAACAATACACTTTTAAAAATCCGGAAAACAAATTTTTTTTATTCTAAAAAGAAAGTATTTTCTATTAATTTTTGTTCTTCTAGACTAGGTAAAGAGATTCATAAAATCAATTACTTTGTAAAAAAAAAAAGTATATGATTCAAGTGATCGACTATTAAATAATAGATTTTAATTTTCAAATATCGTCAGTTCTAGAAAAAAAGAAAAAAGAAATACAATTAAATATTCTACATTTTTTTAGATAATAAAATATAACGCAGTTTTAAAAATGAGAACTCATTGGATAATTGGTTTTTATTTCAATTGTCGTGATTCCGGATAATTTAAGAAAGTTTATAAATCAATGAAAACATTAGTATAATTAACATCTAAATTCTAATATTTTACAACGCTAAGATGGACAGGAAGAAGGGATCAGATTCTCTAATGAGGAAGAGCAAAACTACAATTACATATATCCATTCAATCACAGTATATATAACATGTTAAGTGAATTAAACTCAAAACGAATTGGTAATAAATAAAGAGACCTCAATCACAATATAAAAATTTACTGAATTATTTACTTAGACCATGTGAAATTTTCTCATTAGGAACCAAATGTTCTAAAAGGTTTTTTCCTTTTTAAACTTTTGAAAAGTCAACTTCCAAATGGTATTGTAGGGAAAATAATTATGTAAAACCAATCAATAATAAATAATCATCGAGAGAGAGAATTCTAAGCTTAGAGTTGCTAATTTCTCCCAAGCAAATCATTGTAAATTATAAGTCACATGACATGGTGTTAACTTATTGCCGGTTTCTTTTTCCTTTTTCCAAAATATATAGTTCGCAGATTAAAAAAATCTCATTATAATAATTTTCTTTTTCTTTCCGGTTGTCTTCCTTTAAATTTGATTGCTTGAGGAAAAGGATATGTTAAAAATGATAGCATGTTAGAAAGACAAAATGTCAAAATCGTGTTTCTGGTTTTAGATTGGCTGACCAGTTCCATGCCTTTGCAGCAACCTGCCAATTCAACTTCACCTCAGCAGAAACAAAACCATTTAAAGTCATTTTTGTGTCTTTAATGATAATTATGAAATGGTTTATTTTCCTTCATTTCAGAACCAATAATTGAATTAAAAATGAACTATTTACAAGTACCAACAAGTTTATTAAATTTGGAAAAAAGAAAGAAAAAAGAAAAATAAAAAAACAAGTCTATTAACAAAACCACAAAAGCAACTTCAAGTATCTTGGTCTTTTAGTTTTGGACTAAAAATAACATTTTTCAAGACAAATTTACTTTTATTTTTTTTATCTTCTTATACCCAAAAGTAGAATTCCCATTGTTTTCTTTTCTCAAATTATGTTATTTATAAATAGGAAAAAATAAATAAATTGAGAAATTAATCCTTTTATGATGTCTTAATTAGGTTGAGTTGAAACTGGTTCCTTTACATGTGCAGGTATACAAATATGGAGATTCAATTTGCATTTCTTCCCCACATAGCTCATCAAATTCTTCAACTTCCCCATTTTTTTTCTTTTTTTTTTTTCAGTTCACAAGAATATCAATTTGTACCACTATTTAAAACAAATCATCTGGAGACAAAATTTTCCAGGAATTGCAAAAGAAATTGAACAACAAGACATTTTCGGCTTTACAGATCACAAGTATCAAGTAACTCCCAATTTATAAGCAATAATTGCTCATAAAATGGCAATGAAACAAATCAATAGTGAGAAGCCACCAAGCCTATATATACACCTGACCCTTCCTCTCAACCTTGCAAGAAAGGCTTGTGTTTCTCTCTTTACTTGCAGAAAAAGAAACCAATGGCGAAATCAGCTCATTCTCTTCCAGTTCTCAGCATTCTGCTCATTCTGTTGTTCAATGCAGGTTCCAATTTCTGATCTTTCTACAATTTTCTTCAATTCATCACCTTGATCTCCAGCTGTTTGGTGAAATTCTTGTTTGACATGTTTGTGCAGGTTGGGTTCTGAAGCTGGCCAACGCAGAGGTAATAAACCTGACCACAACCTTGCACATAATTCTTTTTCCATGTTTTTAGCGTAAACCCATTTGAAATTTGTGCCTTAAAATGATGAAAAATCGTTTCTTTTTTGGTGGTCATGTGTGTGTATGCATAAAGGAGGGAACTTGGTGCGTTGCAAAACCTTCAGCAACTGATGCAGAGCTTGTGGCCAACATAAACTTTGCCTGTTCAAACATTGGGGCCATGCGTTACAGCTGCAACCTGATAGAGCAAGGAGGGGCCTGCTTCTTCCCCAACACTCTCATCAACCACGCTTCGGCCGTCATGAATTACTACTACAAACTCATGAAAAACAATACTTGGAACTGCAACTTCGCTGGATCTGCTCTCATCACTATCAATGATCCAAGTATTTTTTTTTTCTACTTTTTGTTTTTGTGGTTTAAGCTAGTAATGTTTTTGCCATCTGATTTTCATGATCCAGGAGGTGAGAGACTCATATTTATTTACGTGACTGAAGTTTGTTGTTTTGTGTGTTGATTTGCAGGCTATGGAGATTGCAAATATGCATAATAAGCTGACTGAGATGAAGACTAAGTGTGGACTTTTCTTTTATTCTGTTCAATTACAAGACTTTTAGTAATTTTAATTTCTTTCCATAGATGTTTGGATTGATATATGATGCATTAGGTATGTGCTTTCCAAGTGATTTCTCAATGGAATATGTGATTACTCTCTCAATTTTAAACTCATTCCATCTTGAATAAACATGTAAATTAGCACAAATTAAATGGATATACAGCTGTCTGGAAAATCACACAAATACCAAAATTTGAATATTCAATCACCCTAATTTTTGTGGTTTTTTTTCCTTATTGCGTTTCAATTTTTCAAGAATGCGATTTGAATAGAGATTATGGAATTTACATTAGAGCACCCAAATTCTTTAACCGAAATAATGTTCCAATGAAAGTGGCAAACACTTGTGAGGTGGAGTCATATGGAGATTCTTCTCCTTTAACTAAGGTATCAAGTTCGAGTGTTGTAAATAAAAAAATAGGCTTTAGAAGAGTTTATCCTCTAAATGGGGTCCGCCCTGCTTAACCATGGAGTTGTTAGGACCCAATGTAGCTACCGGATACCTAAGGGTTTTTGACCAAAAATATGATGCTCGAATGAAATTGGTACTTTTTTGGATAATTTATTTTTGGTGTAACGTAAATTCAGACTCCGAACCTCTAATAAACCTTAATCCTCACATCATGTAGAAATTCTGTATGCGACATGTTATAAATTTCACTACTTGGCATCTGGTTTCACAACTTGTAGTTACTTGCCGATTCAAGTTAGGAGTTCCGAAAGTTATGTCTGAAACTAATTGATGTAGCAAAAGAGCACTCACATTAAGAGGAAAAATGTAAGTTTCTAAACAGGGGCAAACAATTTTAAGGAACACTAGACAAAAACTCCCTCTCCAAAACAAGAGTACAACATATTCTGCTTTGAACCTTCCCAAAACTCTGCAAAGTTTCTATAATTCATTAATTATCTTACCATATTACATTTCAAATTATCATTTCACTACCACTTTTTCAATCTTTCTTGATTTACGTGTAGAGAGTAAAAATAAAAACAACATACAAACTTTTCCCTCTATTTAAATCTTCATACCAAACCTAAAACTTTCATTCAGAAACTGGGAGCAACAGATTTGAAGGGTTCAGAGGATGTCAGGAGGCCGGAGGCATCACCTGGACCCATAAACTCCATTTCCTCTCTAATGCCCAGTACTGTGCTTATGCTTACATGTACTTAGCAGCTAAGTCCTTGCTTGGTGTAGACGACCACCAGCTCCCCTTAGTTATCCACTGTGTCTGCCCGTTATGTGATAAAGCACTCTTAACAATTGCAACACTAAATTCGAACTTGGCTTCAACTTCGATCAATAACATATTCTTACACCCCTTTGAGGTAAGCCGTTAAAGAGAGAAGAAGAATTAGGGTTAAAAACAAAATGGACTTGGATCAAAGTCGTGGCAATATATACACAGTGGAATGCTGAAATGAAGGCAGGCTGAAATTATTTTGCCCTCTGCTAACACCGTCAGATTCGCCTTTCCTGATCTCCAAAGCCTTTTCTCATCATCTGATCAGAAGGCCGCCGGCGAAATGGTTGTTCCATGTACCAGAACAGCTTGTACAACCGAGACCATAAGTGCAGAATACATTTGCATGAACCAATCTATATAGGGCTACCTCGGGATACCTGCAATAATGACGTCTAAGTCGTATTTCAATCCACATATCACGAAGGACCACCTATGATCTAACCAACCATGACAACAACCACAACTGCTGCACTATTGTTTACATGACCAGTTTTTTCGTTTCCTTTCCTCAGACAACAGAGAAAACAACAGGTATGGTATCCTTCAATTTTTTCCTCACTGGTGCAGATAATTATAAGCCATGATCATCCCAATAACAGTGTGCAAAGCTGCAATGTAGAGACAGGTCGTAAATAGTGAGGGGAAACTGACCTGATTCTGTAAAGTCGTAGCAACTGTCCAACGTTGTGGATGGTGAATGGCTGCAGCACGATCAGTCGTGAAAGTTAATGTTGTCGAGTCTTCTTGTAGGTTAGCAGTTGACACTGGTGGCAATTCTCTTATAACCCATAACAAAAAAGCAGAGGGTATTGAAGAACCTGAATATAACAAGCAAAACAAGGTGACCAAATTCAAATTGAAGTCCAGAGACAAAAAGAGCCAATGGAAAGTCATTCCTGTTAAGATCAAAATGTGCTGAGACTGCAACCCACAAAGGGAGCAATTTTCCAACTCATGAACATTATGTTCCATAAACCCCATAATATGAGTAAACATTCCCTCTGGAAATCCAGTTAACTTACTGCAAAAGGAGGTGTACTGCATATATGCAATGCGAAAATAAATAAGATTTAACACTGATTTTTAATAGGAGCTAGGGAATGGATAGATTTCTTAGAACAAGTTACCATGCAGAACAGGTTTCTTTTCCACCACTAACTTCTGTGTGTGTCTGTGTGTGTGTGAACCCCTGAATTGTACAAGCAAATATGGCATCAAAGAAATGCAGTAAATCTTGAGCTTGAGTTTTCATTGATGAATTGGGTAACCCGATTATCCGCAATTTCCATTTCATGTAAGCGGGGAAAATGATAACAGACTCCAAAGCAAACCATCACCTATGAAAAAGGATAAAAGAAGAGCCAAAATCACTGATGTACTTATTAGGAAACTGATTTATCACACTAATCTCAGAGTGCAAGCAAATTCTTTTCAAAATAATCCAGGACCAGGAATTTTTTGATCCATTAAAGTTAATTGCGGTATACAAAGCATGAAAATTCTAGGCACTAAGCTTTGCTCACAAGATGCAAGCAACTACAGACAGTTTTTCGCCCTCTTTTCCCAGTGATTACTCGGAATATCCGGTGAATCAATATTCTTTCAAAGAAAAGCTGCAATCAGTCTAAATATATAACATAAAAAATATGCAGACTTTCAGACTGACAAATTGATCAACTAGACATTGAAGGTTCTTATTTGTCAGAGAATGAGCTTAAAGTTGGTGTCAACTACATAAATCATGTGTCTACAGTGTAATCATGTTACATCTCTGTCAGTTCTATCAACCAATTGCCAAATGGTTTTCAGTTGGATGCTTTAAAATGCCAACCAAGTCTATGCTAGAGTTGCTCCATTTTGCCTACTTTCAAGTGACAAGCCTGTTCTTAGTTGTTTCACCAGCCTAAACCCGGTGGGGTGTAATCAGTGATGTAACCTGACATGGCTAAGAAAATAAATATTCTGATGCTTTGTGCTGTTGTGAGGCCACCCAACCATTATTAACAATTGGTTTTTAGGTCAGATGCATTAGCACTATGTACCTCAGTCTTGCTTGCTTGGATGTAAGTTCCTCCACAGCTCCTTTTGCCAAAGTTTGGCCATATATTTGTCTCTTTTTTTGGCTCTTATAAATAGCTAATAACTCCTATTGACTGCCATGCTATAAGTCTACATCAAATAACCCCTAGAATCAAAGATTGACAATTGATCCCTCAAATATGAATTACTCCCAATTAGTTGAGGTCTATTACGTGATTTGTGCCTCCATTCCCCTTAATTAGAGAAAAGTTCCTCTTTGAGCTTTAAAAGGGCAAGATCCCCTTTTACTATTTCCACTCATATAACTTTAGGTCTGCATGTACCTCTCTTCCCCTACTATATATAGCCCGCCACTCTTATGCCGTGCTGATATCTCTTGGTCTACATTGGATATGCCTGTTAAGCATCCAAGACAAAACCAAATGGCAAGGGGTGGAGAGGCCACACCACAAGATGAAGTACTAACATACTTCTTGACTTAACAATATGGGTAAGACTACTTAAGACAGCCCCTCAAGTGCAAGGTAGGAAGATGAATGAAAGCTGAAAATAGGGATATCGGGAGGACCATAACAACAACAATGTGGCATATGACCAGTGAGAATTGAGAATGTGTTCCAATTCAAGAAAGCAACTGCCTTCATACAGGCACAGGTACAATGTGGTTCAATTGAACAATTAACAAGTAACCTAGCCTGAAGCTACTAGGGTCAAACACTGTAAACAGCAAAACTAAAAATGAATAACATGTAGAGTAGAGTAGACCCATGTGCTGTGCATAATTAGGAAATATAAAAGCTAAACTATTAATTTATCCCTCGTCTCTATCATCACTAACAAGTAAGGCAATTACAAACCTTATGCTCCGATGCCATGTCAAAGCATCAAACCCAAAACCCTCGGCAAAGGGTCAAGAAATCTCACCACAATATAAAGCACTAGAAGATGCCTTGTATACATTTCCAGATATAATATAATAAAGTCGTGAAGAAAATGAATGATTCAGGAGGATAAATATCTAACAATTTAATTGGGGATATCACTACTTAACAATGCTTAAATTATGTTACATGACTTTATTCTTAATCTTTATATTATTCTCATTTCTAAATCCATCACGAACTGCATGTTAACTGATCAACAATATTCTCATCTCTGTTAAACTCATTTTCCCACACCACCTAAGATGACCTCAGCAAACTTTATCCTTAATCATAATTTATCTCGTACATACCTCAATCCTAACTGTATTCTTTATTCTTAATCATACTTTATCTCTTATATACCTCAATCCTAACTGTATTCGTTACTGCAAATCCTGCAGAAGAACATACATCACTCATGTGCATGTTTCATAACTGCCTAATTGTAAGACTGCACTTTTTACACATTTCCCATTATAAAACAAATTTTAACCATAGATCCCTTACATATCTAACTGAAAATGTGAACAAAGTTATTTATCAAGAGAATAACTCAGTTACTGGAAGCATTATTTCATGTCGGCCATTTCTTTTTAAGCTTGTTAAGCAAAAGTGCACCTACCTATGAAGTAATACAAAATCAGCAAGAGTGAGATATAAACACCGTCTATGTGCAGAGGATGACTGTGATAAAGTACCTACAATCATGATATGATTAGGTTCGAAAAATCTTAAATGCGATACATAGCTGATCACTATGGAGCATTTCCCTTCTAGGAATTTACTTACTGGTGTATCAGTCAAGAGAGCCACAAGAGCACTTGCAGTGAAGCATAAAACTGAAACAATAGCCAGCCCTGCAACCTGCAAAATCCAACATATCTTGAAGAAAATATAGGAGAAAAAGTAAACAAGAAATATATTTATGTGATCAATGAATCCTATGACATAAAAGAGGCAGATGCTTTGGGACATTGAGGGCTGACAAAGAACAGCTTTCTTAGCATCTTGATATTAAATTCACCATCTATGATATGTTCATTTAGAACGTTGTCAGGGTAGCTTATGACCGTTCCCATTGTCTTTATGGGCATACTCACAGCTTTGGTTTGCAATTCTCCCTTGGAGATACCTTTGCCATTAGGATGTATTCTCTTTTTCCATTTAATGCATTTTGTTTTATTGCTGATAAAAAATATTACCTTCCGAATTTCAGATGAAGCTCTTTCAGATTTAACTTTCCTCATTTTCATGCATAAAAGCAGTCCTGTAGATGAACACAAAGCAAATAATATAGAGTATGAACATAGGAGGAAAAAAAATGCAATCAGCAAAAACAAATCAGGACGAAAATTACAGATGAAAGATTTCCTAGTCATGATACAACTGCAAGCACAATCAATTAAAATCTAGTACTAAAGTACATGTCCCAGCGAGTTTTAGTCATACAGTCATATATTAACTGCAGAATTTGACAAAAAGAAAAAGAAAAACCCTGGTTAGCAAAGTTTGCAGGTCAGCTAATACAAGTAGCTGATGTACATACACAATGTACTAGCATCTTCGGCTATTGCTCAAATTTATGCCCATACTTAAAAATTTCTTTCTCTGACACCAAAAGATCTTCGTTTTTTTCTCCAAGGCAAGTGTTCATCATAATATAACTCGTACAAAGCCACAAGTAATAAAATTATTATTCATCTTACATTCTATATTCGTAGTACGTTATGAATTAGACCACGCAACCATCATTCCACAGATGCCAAGGCTTGAAATTCCTCCAAACAATGGTCTCCCCTTTCCCATTTGGTAGGCTAGTTTTACTCTTTCCCTTCCAGCATACCACATTTCAGTTTTATAGAACTACATAAACAAAGCTGAGAATGATTGTAAAGCAATCTGAACCAACCAAGACACCATATCAAGCTTTTTAGATTGTCCAAGCTTTGGACAGGTTATTGCAACATTGACATCAACATGTCACCTCAGCTGGGGATGGATCATACATAACCAGGCCAATTGTCCAGAAGAAAAGAAGAAAAACTTGATTATATGCGTGTCAAGAGAAAGAAATTGATGAAATGATATGTGCTTACCGTAGCATGCCAATGCGATGCCAGATAACAGTATTGCCACTGAAATAATTTTCACATAAACCTGCATCAATAGAAATTCATATGTTTTAAAAAATTCTAAATTAGCAATGTCGAACTCACCAGGAACAAGAAAAGCTCTCCATTTTGTTTCATTCACAAAAATAATCCTCACATTCAGAAAAAATTTATAGCATTTACAAAGAACTCAAATCAGAATCAGGGGTCAAGTTGAAAAGGTGACCCTGTACGATAAGAGCACTCAGATAGTATCTAAACACCATGATGAAATTTGCATAATTTATCTGCACTTTTCTTAAAAAAGATAATCACGACTTGGAAAAGTAAAAGCTCTATATTTTAAGAAACTGTGCTTCATTTTTATGCAATTATTGTTGATACCAAAATAGCATACTTTAGGCCATGTGGATTAATCAAACTAATATGTTATAAGTGCCTATCTATAGACTTTAATGAAATCCGATGATCATCACTATATACCTCATTGAAAATTGCTCTCATCTGATTCACTAGATCAGAACATTATGAGGTAAATTGCTGAATAAATAACACTATTAAAATAGGAGAACAGATGGAGCGTGTGCAAACATGAATAATAGAAAGTAAAGAGAAGACAATCTTCATACCAAAGCCACATTTGATGAATTAATAGGATTGTCCCCAATCCCTATCCCGATTAGCACAGCAAATGTCATCATTAAAACAAATGTCACGGACGTAACCTGGTGATCAAGTACAGAATCCAAAAAAGTTTTAGAACCAGTCCTTGAAAAGTTTGAGTGAAAACAAAAAATATATATAAAAATAAAGGTGAAAGCATAATTAAGAAGACATGTAGAAATAAGCAAGCGATAAATCCTTCAGGAGAAAGACAAGAAGCACATCTCACTCCCATACCAGTATCACTATCTTTTGATGACTTCCGACATGTAATATACGTAAAGGAAAGCATGTTCTACGCCGGTCAGCACTTGATGAACTTGGTCTGTTTCCTGACCTCTTTAGTAATGCTTCTAGAAAGCCTTGCTCATCATCCTCTTCATCTTCATCATCTGTCTGGTGGCAAAGGTCAACCCTGTGAAGAATTCAACCAGGCAAATATAGGATATAGTGGATGAAACAGAAAAGTAACTACATAGGCATCTCAAAGGAAACCACTAGCCACTGGATCACCATTACAACCTCATAGTTTAAATTTCAAAGGAAACCACTAACTACTGGATCACCATTACAACCTCATAGTTTAAGAAAAGAAGGTGCTCTCTATTAAATAACACAGCCATCCAGGTTTCCTTTACAGTCATTTCTTCTTAAATACCAAGTCCTGTTTTAGTTTTGTTCAAATTTTAGAACTGAGGAGAGGCAGCAGATTGTACCTAACTTAATTCATGGAAAAATGCATTGAATATTTGGAGTATGGATTTAAAACCATTTTCAATACCATAAACCCACAATTTCATTCATTATGTTCTTTACTTTTGAATAGCTAAAAACAAATAAGAAGAACATGAATCTGGATTAGAGGGAGCATGCGCCAAGTGTTGAAGAGCCATTTGCCTAAAGACAACACTTCACAGCTTAACTTGTCCATGATCACCATGTCCTCATCATCATTGTCGTCATCATTATTTTTCATGCTCTGTTTAGTTACAAGCTGGCACCACTAAGCTCAGCATCATCATCATTTTATTCTTAGATATTATGTTCATTTATCAGCCGTTACTTTTATGTGTCATTTGCTCAAACAATGCGGACATTTCTGTTCCCCCATCTGCTTTTCATGAACTTCTACTGTTAGTGAGGCATCACTTTAACAAGTCATCTGTTTTAAAAACTTAGAAGCATCTACTCATCCATTCTCTTTTCAATTCCACTATTAGAGTGATTCTTACAAATTTTTCAATATTATGAACTTAAAGCCACCCAACTCAGCAAAATTCTTGCCAAGGGTGGTGTAAGGATAATGGAAAGGAGAAAGACAATGATTACGAACACGTTAATTGGATGTGAAGTGCCTGCCTGAACGCCTAGGTCCTCAAACACACCTAAGCAGTGCCTAAGTGCTCCACCTATTTCAAGGTGCAGCCACTTCAGTGAGGAGCACGCATCCTGCACCATGGCACAATTACATGTCACATAGACAAGCATGTGTTTCAGTGAGAACTCTTTTTTTTTTCCTTTCTTAAGGTGGATTACTGGTTTTTTAGTTGAAATAGTTGATCTAACATTTTAGATTCATCTACAATCTCATTTAGTTAGTTTCGCCTTCTCTTTCTTCACATGATTACATCTCTTCATTATGTTGCAAGAATGATTATTTTTAAGTTTTAGTTGAACCACGAATCAGATCAAGATCATCACATACCTTGTACAAAATTTTATGTCATGCTATCAGCTATAAACTACTAGGATTTTGGTGTAAAGTTATTTGCTCATATGACCTTCAATCCTCTATTCTTTTCAGAGATTATAACACGTCACTTTCATCTTGTGTGACTTGCTTAGGTGATGCAGCACGCACCTAGGTGATAAAAGGGCCAACATGCCTAAGGTGCATGTTTCGCCTTTGACAACTTACTCTCATATGCAAAAAACTTAAAAATATTCATTGTATCTTTATCCAAGTTGAAAAAAAGAGAAAAAAACAAAACTTGGACTGCTTTTGAAAACTCTAGGACAGAAAAAGCAAGATGAAATATGAAGGAAACAGAAATATCCCTTCATGAACTTACCAGAAGGATAAAAGCAGAAGAAAAGTCGTAAATACAAGAATCTGGGGAAGAGCTGCACGTAACAAAAAAACAAAAAATCAGTATACCCAAAATTTGCTCTGGTAAATGAAAATGACAAGAACCGCAAATATTGAAAGCATAGAAAGTTCATACATTGAGTGATGCATTACTTGACAATTTAACATACCCATAGCTATAAAACCACAAGAGTAGGACCAGCAAAGCCACCCTTTGCAGGCAGCTAAAAGAGTCAGCACAAAGTATACGAAATAACCTGTCAAACATAATCTGATTCAGAGATCCAAAAACTCATATGGGAAAGGGAAAATGGGAGAGGAGGAAATTACAGTACAAGGTATTCACAAGTCAAAAAGCAAGTAAAGATCCATAGGCATAATCATAATCAGTTAAAATGTACCAAAACATTTTCATGATGGGACCCATAAACATAAAACATGAGGCATTGATTCAGGACTAGAAGAGAAGCTATTCACTGATCATTTTGATGTTATATCTTACAACTGTTGACTAAACCTCCCATGAAACCATCTAGAGCACAGGATTTCTTTGCCCATGTATCCATTCCCCATTTTTCATAGAAGGCTTCCTCCACAACTCAATCCCTGATTTCTTTGCCACAAAAGAACAACTCCGACCACATTAAAAAAACTGTTTCCTTTTATTGCAATTCTCAGGCTCAGATAAAATCAAAGATTATGATTATTGAATTTAAAGAAGTTATTATGACACTTACAAAACTACCCCAATACTAGCAAAATCATTCTGGACCCTTACTCTTTTTTTTCCCCTTGCTTCATACACCACCTCCTGCCCTCTCTTCCACCCACCCTCCCTTGCACACAAACAAAAACACAAGCGGACAAACATAATTTGATTAATTCCATGATGATCTTTCACATTGGCAGCTCTCTGACTCATCAAATCATGTATAGTGGTGTGCAAGAAAGACTGAACAAGAATACCATGATGGGCATACTAGATATCCCCTTTCATCATTGATACATCATTGAGGATTACAAAGCCAAAGACTAATTACAAGCCAGACAAAGGTCTATGTTTCAAGCACTTATGAAAGAGAAGCCCCCTTTACAACATTAGATGAAAAAGGCAAGAATCTGGAAAACTAAAGGAGATTACTGAAGAAGATTAATTAGTGCAGAACAACATAAGACAAACTCTTACCAAGATTAGCAGAGCCAATAAGTAGATGAAAAACCTGTAATATAAAGAACCAACATCCAAAATTTAGAGAAATAATAAATGATTCAATTAACCAAGAAAACAGCAGAAGCACTGAAAATCTAAAAGGCCAGCATTTACACAATTGATTCACCCTTACATAGAAAATTTTTCCACTGGTCAAACAAAACACAAAATCAAGCAGACACAAGTGTAAGCAAACAAATGCCTGAAGGCCTGATCACGCATAGTGATGTCACCAATTATCCTGCAACCCACATCTTTCCAACACTGATGCATCAAGCGGTTGCAACTAATTCCAAACCCACCGATTTCTCCAAATTTCAGCAAAGTCAGTAGGAATCACCAAAGTTCCTTCCAGGCTGGATTAAGGTGCAATCCCCGACTCATCCAGCTGGTCTGATAATGTTGGGTAAATCTAGCTACCCTATCAATTGTTTTTTTTAAATAAAAAAATCAGTAACTCAATAGAGCAGTGGTTGGGGGAGACATTGGACTTACTTTTTGACGAGTCCATCTCAGATGATAGTTCCTTTTGCGAATTCGAATTAGCTGTAAAAAGTGGGAGAAAGACAAACTTTATAAATCTCGTCCGATAAAGACATCAGATAAAACAAGTTGCAACAGTGCAGATTCTGGACCAAATTACTACAAAATGCTTACTTGTGCATAAGGAGTCTCCAGCATTCTACATAATTTTAAAAAGAAAATAACAAAATAAAAGAGAAGAAGGAACATAGCTGACAGCAGTTTCTTAAGGCTTGTCAAAAGAAAAAACATGGCAAAAATATAGTACGTGAAATAGTAATATAAAAGGAGTATCCAATCTATCAAGTGGACATCAAAGAACTCTGTCCTCCCAAAGCATAAAATACTTAAATTATATCCCAAAAATTGCACTAGTAAGTAAAAAACCAAAAACACTGGCCCAAGCCCTAAAGAGTATACCAATATGATTAAAATTTCAAAATGTATCATCCTTTCATCAGCATCCATTGCTTTCCCCCATCAATATTTTGTAAATTCCTGAAAACCATTTACATTCCAGATCCTCCCTGAAAGGAAATCCTCAAGCAACTACCAAACCATAGCATAGTGTCCAACAAATTGAATGGAAACATCCTCTTGGAGGTCTTCTTCGGCCCTGTTTTGAAACCAAATCATGTTCTCATCACTAGACCTTTTCCCAGAAAGCCAATGATAGCAACTTCTTTGACTTTAAAATCAGAAATATAGTCCAGCTCACTTTTTTATTTCAAATTCACAAGAATTGTAGTGCATCTCACCACCTGCAATCTACGTCTGTCATATATGTATTGTGCATCTAACTTCCCAACCTCCCCTAATGAATGGGTAATTCTAGGAGCTTATTTTGACCAGCAGAAACTTATCAAAAAGAGTTCAAACTCGGCAACAATTCAATTATAGCTACTGCTTCTAAAGCATCAGCTTCTACAAAACCCTAACCCTGTCTGCCCAGCTCAAGGTTTCTTAGTACAGAAGCTCTTGAAAGCAAAAGAAATAAGCCTGCAAGTGCCATTCAAAATCCTTCAAACTTTTCCCAACAAATTTTCATATGAAAGCTAATAGGTTGCTGGGAGCTATGAGAACATTGTGATACATCCAATGCTATTGCACTTAAGCAATTAAATTACTGAAGTCATGGCCTGCTAAGCTAGACATCAACACACAAGGGGATCAAATGCACAAGGCGTAGCTCAAACCTGATACTAAATCCTGGATAAATTATATCACAATTCAAACGAAGCTAAATGAGTCATTGGGAGCAATGTAAACTTTTCTGCACATCGAATGGTATTACTCCAAAGATATAAAATTATACAGGTTGCAGCCTTTCATGAGCTAGACATCAACATGCAGAAGTCTATCAGTTGAATAATGCTTAGCTTATGCATGATTCAAAATCCATGATACTTTTACTTTAACCATGATCACCATACAAAGGATGCAATATCCTTTACCAATAATGATTTTCTCACAGACTGGTAGAATCATAAAAAGAATGTAAACTTAAAAGGATTCCAGTTAAAGAATAGAATTGTTATCTGATAGTGGAGCTAGAACAATCCCTCTAATCACTGGTGCTATTCACAAGGATAGGAAAAAGACAGCATGCAAAACGTAATAACAACATATCCTCATTATTGATATAACATAAAGTACATTGATGCATTAACGAAAAACTGTACATATCAAAATAAAACAAATGAATCCTCAGCACTGGTAAGTACTTAAATATCATTGCCAAATTTGAGTTCAACTGCGTAATTGGTTCTATACATTGCGTTCAACATGAATCCAAACATGGTAAAACATAACCTCTTAAAATAAGTGACTTCCCTTACCGGCCATTACAACTTTAGCACCAAACAGGACCAACTTAACAACTAAACATTAAACAAGGCCTGCTCAAATTTCACTATTCCCCCAGTCATCGGGCAAAAAGAAAAGCACTTAACGACAATAGCAATTTTAAACATATATAGAGATCAAATTCCAATCCAGTTTTCAAGTTTCACCTTAGCGCGACATTATCAACAAAAAGCTCCAGAACGTATATACCCCACAAATCAAAACTAATGAACTGACCAAGAGAGAGAAAAAACGCAATTTCAACAAAGAAATCGAATTCAAATGAACCCCTAGAAACGAGGTAAGAACCTGTGCGAAGCCAAACAGAGCGATTGCGGCATCGACACAAGCAAGACCAACATTGACCCCAACAAGCTCTGGTGTGAAATAACAAGATTTTTCTATGAGTTGAAGCATTTCGCCAGCCAACCTTCTACGTTCTCCCCCGAGAAGCGAGAAAGCGAGAGCGTCACCCCCGCAAGGTGCACAAAGCTCCAAACTTGAAACCCCAAAAAGGCAATCTTATCAAGGTATCTTTCATGGAAGATGTCGGGTGATTTTGTTACTGTCAATGGGATTCTGAAGGGAGCGAAAAATAAAAGGAGGGGGCTTTATATGGGAAGGAGCAATCCAGAGTCCAAAGACGAAAGATTGGAGGAATAACATTGATCATTGGAGGGCGAATTAGGGAATTGAATTACATGGTTGTGGAAAAAATTGAAAAGATTCCGTATTTCCCCCGATACCAAACCAAACACGCGGTTGGCCTTTCGTGGGTTGGTTTTCATATAAAAAACAAGACCAATAAAGGCTTCATGTGATGAACGCTTTTTTGACCTGCCTTTGCTTTGACCTTGACAAGGCCTGACACGTTTATTTGTAATTGATTATTACGCAACAGCCACCTGTTCAATATAATTTGCTGAATTTTTTTTAGCCGGTAGGTAAAATGAAATGCTTTCCCCTGCTTCCTACTTCTTTTCTTTCATTCATGAAAATGTAATTTTTTTGCCTTTTCTATATTTTTACCCTGAAACTGTCAATAATTAACTATAATTTTTCAAGGGTTAATTGTGTCTATGCCCCTAATCTTTTATTATTGCTCTATTTTAGGCTATAACCTCAAAATTTTATATAAAAAATTCTTAACATTAATTTATTGTTCCATTTTAGATCTTTATCGGATAGAAAATGTTAAAATTGATAGAACTGGTCACGTGGCATGCTAGCATAGGGTAATTTACCACGGTGGCACAATAATCAACTGCTAGCAATGATGTGAAAAAGAAGAAAACTAATAGAAAAAAGAAAATAATAAAAAAAGTAAACATCCTTCATTGTCGGCGGCCTTGGATCATTATCTCCCCTTTGTCTCCATGGAGGCCACAATTCTTTGCCTCCCTTTCATCTCCATAGCCGACATGACTTTTTGTCTTCCCTTCATTTTCATGCCCAGCACAATTTGTCCTAATCTTCCTCTTTCACTGCTCAACTCATCCTGATCTTCCTCTTGCACTGCTCAATTCATCAATTATTTGTCCCAATCTTCCTCTTTCACAAACGATTCATTTCAATTCATCTTCTTTCTCGCTACTTGATTCTTCCTTTTTCGCTCCAATCTCCCTTTGCTCAATTCTAACAACGACAAGAAATGGGACAATGAATGCCATCCTTGGGAAAAATGGTGTGAAGGCTTGGTGATAGGCTGGGAAGAAAGGTAGGGGCAACGACTTGGTGGAGGGCAGCGATGTGACGATGGGTAGAGGAGCGGGAAAATAGGTGGAAGGTCGCTAGTGAATAATTCACAGGTGATGGGTTTTCCTTTTTTTTCTTATGGTTTTTTTATTATTTTTCATTTTTTATTAGTTTTCTTCCTTTCCACATCATTGCCATTAGTTGATTATTATGCCACTATGGCAAATCGCCCTATGCTGGCATGTCATATGGACAGTTCTATCAATTTTAACATTTTCCATCCTCCACAGGTCTAAAATGGAACAATAAATTGAGGTTGGGGACTTATCATGTAAGATTTTGATGCTAAGATCCAAAATAGAACAATAATAAAAACTTTAATAGTTTTATTTTGGGAAAATTACCCAGACCCCTAAGGTATAGGCAAACCTACACTTGTGTCCTTCATGTTTCAAATACTTACACTTATCCTCCTTCAAAGTTAACTTAGTCATTTACCATTACAAAAAAAAAAAAAGGAAAATACCTGACTTTGACCTCCTAACCTCCATTCACAGGAACTTTACCCTCCAATTTAAAAAAACAAAACAAAACCTTAAACAAAAAATGAAATCTAAAAGAGAAAAAAATACCAAAACTCAAACCCAAGTTTGGAAAACAAAATATCAAAAGCCCCAACCAACCCCAAAAACAACCATCAAACATCATATCCAAACGTAAACCTAAATGCAGAAACATTTGAATTCATCCCGTTGTTCTTGGAAGAATTGGGCGATGGACTCTTAAGTCATTCTTATCTTCATGACTTCTTGGCGATGGAATCTTCAATGTACGCTCAAGACACCCATCATCATGATTTACAGAGAAAAACAATAAAAAGAAAAAAACCTTATCGAAACCCTTGGAATCTCATAAAGTAACGTAGAGGTCCTATCACCGAGCATGCTCAACTTCCCAAATATAGTGCTGAGCCCTGTGATGCCGTTGAACGAAGATCTATTCAACAATGTGTCACCATCACCAATGCTGAGGAATTCATCAAAATAAGAACGGGCAATCCAAAGTCAACTTGCATCCATCACCAATCCAAACACTCATAATTATTCAATAACTTGATCACAACCTCCATTTTTGAATCCAAAGAAAATCAAATAGAGAGAATACGGTGTGGCGGTGTTTGTAACGGGGCTACTGGCATCAAGCAGAGAAGAAGCCCAAGATTTAGCCATGGTCACCGTTATTGTCAACTTCTTCATTTCCCAAACCTAATCTTTAGGGCTCCACCACCAAGTCCTCTTTGCTTTATGGAGGTGTTGGGGCTGCGGCTTCATTTTTTTAAGTCATGGCTCTAGCATCTAGAGGTGCTTGGAAACTTGGGCTATAGCCCTGAAATTTTGAGCTGTGGCCTTTGGTGCTTCTTTTCCCTTAAGAAACTCTATTTTTGCTTCATTTACCTTGAATTTGGTTCAACTATTCCACACTTTGTTTCCAACTACAAAATAGCAAAATAATGCAAGAGCAAGCATTTTTACAAAGGCTTAACTAAGAATTGAGAGGTGAAAGTTGATAAAAATTAACACTTCAATGAAGAAAATGGGCACATATCAATGGTTGTCTAGGATTTGAAACAATGCTTATTTAATGCTTCATTAGAGAAATGACTGAGCGTGGCTCTTTTGATGGCTTCCCAACACTGCATGTCTTACATCTATCTGCTCAAAAATTGCATCATAATTATAGTGGTTTTTTAAGAAGTAATTCAAGGGCCCCTGTTTATTTTATAAAAAGGTTATGGTTTTCATCTTCTCTCTTTTATTGTTTGCCTTCTATTGCCATTCTTTTTCACTCAATTCAAGTTATTAGCACTTCTACTTGAAGTTTTAGTCAAGTTCTAAGTATTTCTTTCCCTGTTTCAAGTTTTTCCCCTGGCCATTCAAGGCATTTTCAAAGTTCTCCAATTTCCAATCCCTCTGTTTCTTAGTTGAACAACTTTTAGTCAAGTAATCAATTCTCTTTTTCTAGTACTTTTATTTCTTTCATTTTTTTTGTTCAACTATCTTTCCAATTCTTGACTGGATTTTGGTTATTTTTTGCCTTTTGCATCCCCTAGTATTTTTCCACTTCACCTGGTGGTGGCCCCTACCTCCGACCCTTTGGTTTGCCAGATGGATTCATATAAGTCATTTTAGGAATGGATGCCATTAGCATTCCTTCTTCCCCTGCCATCAATGTGGGCTCTTTGAAAAAGCCTTTCTTCACCAACTTATAGGAGATGAAGACTCTGAAAACATCTTGACTCCTGAGACATTGGCAACGAATTTGAAACGATTCTACTAGCCCAATGGAATGGCAACAACTTTGAAAAAATCTCATGTGATAAAATATGGTGGGCACCCTGGATACGAATGTTAAAAATAACGTTCTCACCATCTTCATGGCTCATCTATAAGTAGGGCTTTGTTTTCCCTTGCATCCCTTGGTGGAGCAATCTTGCCAATTCTACGAAAGATCACCTTTTTAGTTACCCCTAATTCCTTTACCCACATAAATGTATTCATCATTGCTTATAAGATGGTGATGGTTTTAGGGTTTTAGAAGCCAAACACGCATAGCGAAAATTAACCAAAACCCTTCAAGATCCAAGTGAAACAGATTAAATCGGGTGTTCAAAAATTTTATACCTAGTCAGTTAAGATCTTTCACTCAACTGTTGAGTCAAATCACTAAAACTTGAACAGTTGACCTGTTCAAGCTCTCTATGGTATCCAAATGAACCATTCAAATCACCACGCCTCGATCACATTCTGGTAGGTGCATTCCTCTTATACCCACAATGCTAGCTTGCGTCCACCAAAGAAAGGAAAGAGAAGAGTGAGGCTGGAACATTTTAGAACATTTCTGATTTCGTTTTTAGGAGGCAGCAGTTGTGAAAATCTTCACTATATAATGTATATATAATGAAGGTTAACTCCTAAGCCTAATAGGTTTAAAACCCTAATCTTATTATGTCTAATTTTAGGCTTAATAATATCTCAATTATTGGGCCAATAATTAATATGAAATTATCATGAATCCAAAATCAAACATTTTGGCCTATGCACTTAAATGATCTAATTGGTTCTAAGTGTGTGACCCAATAGTCTTCTATCATATTGGCAATGATCATAAATCACATTTATGATCATAAATAATGAGTGGTGTCTAGCAACATATCCTTGCTACCCATGTGACAAGATAGTTGGCGATTCGACTAAACCTCTATGATCATTATTCATATATGCCATTGTCCCTTTGTCCAAGTTGTCAAGATCGAGCGTGAGACAAGAAATGTGTCACTATTATATAGCCCAATCTTTGATTTCTTGATCCTCGAGTAAACTAACCAAAACTAATGATATTGATATATCATATCAATTCATCCAAGCGTGACAATGCATTTCCGCAGTCTCACTCAATTAATGGGTCAAAAGATATCACTCCCGTTACATAGGAGGGATAAATCCAATCTTAATCATACAAACCCTTTGCATGCTATGTGACATACCCATTGACCACTTTCATGTTCACTCAATTACAAGCAACAAAAGGAAGTATCAAAGTATGTGACTTAAGTGTAGAGAATCTTAATGACCTTAGGTCCAAGGATTACATATACCATGATCACTATGAGAATCACTTATGACACTCATATAATGATCAATATAGCGTTCTCATGACAGGTCAGTCCAGTGCACAAGTTCTTTAACTTTTACCCATATATAGAATACGTATCTCATATTAGTCACCACATATGCTAGTCTTAATGTATTATTACAACCTACTTCCACAACAATACTAGATTAGGGATGTTTAAGAATACTATTATTCTAGGGTTATAATTATGTTTAATTATGTAATACAGAATAAACAACAAACACAATTATTAGCATAATACCTAAAAAAAAATCATGACTCAATGTGCAAAATATAATCATCTCATGATTAGCTTTTAGGCACAACACTAACAATGGTGACTCTTCTTCTAGAGGTCTTTTTCTAATTTTATATCATGGACCTGAAGGACCCCGGATTCTTCCATATTGCCCCTATTTGCCATGGGAGCAATAAATTTTCTCTTTTTTATATGCAATGAATTGTTGACCAATTGGAAGGATCAGTTTTCTTAACCTTAAGAGAGCCAAAGTGGAGCTTTCCACATTCTTTCACTGAAGCCCCTTAGTAGGCCATCATCAAGTAGCCTTTTCTATTCCTGGGCTTCGAAGGGCATTAGTTATACCATGACTTCTTTACGTGGTTAGAGACTATGATCCAAAATAAACATTATATGGGGCTGTTCCTCATTCTTTACATGGATATCTCAAAAACCACCTTCAAGTGGTTAGGGATCAACAGGGCACACTTGACTTATCCAGGTGTACAAAACCCCCTTAACTAGTTTCCTGATAAGAAAGAGTCACTAATGGAGGCATACGAGTTGGCTTTGAAGGCCCAATAAGGTCTTCAGGATTCTAGCAGCCATATTCATCTTCACCCTAGGTTTGTGCCTACATTTTTTCCTTAAGATGATCTTGATCCTTTTCTTTTAATGTAGATAGGTGTGATGATGCTTGAGAGCATATAAATAGTGTTAAAGACCATAGCTGATAGGCTGGGAAATGCTCGAAAGCTTTAACTTCTACTGGCGAATGCTGCCCATGTCTTAAAGGCAATTGATGGTAGTCTTCTACACCCTTGGGGCAGTCCTCCCCCTAATGGTTTATCTACAGGAGTCGCTAGAATAAGATCCTTAACTGGCTAGGAATAGGGCCCGTGCTTTAGCCCCTCCAAGGAGGCTGAGTCTATTAAATATGGGAGTGATGGCAGGCCCTTCTATCTTGACAAATTCTAATTTTTTGATGGCATCGTTTTGACATCATTTTGTGATTGTTGTAGATCTTTCCATCCAAATTCTCCCACAAAGAGGTCAAAGGGGAATGAGCCCCCCTTTTGTTCCCACCATAACGGTGTCATCGTAGGTGGCTACTATTTTTTCTTATCTCCCCATTAGTGTTCTTGTGGGTGTCGTTATATAAAAGGCTCTACTTGGCAAATGCTAAGGTTGGTAAGCCCAAAAGTCGTCTTGAAAAGGGTAAACTATGCTAAACAATGAAGGATCTGTGCTTCTTTCCTAAGAACTTGATTCTAGAAAAAGGATAGGCTTATGCACACGTTCTGGAAAGTAAGGGGATATCGCAGACCAGGTCTTCAACTTTTAGTGGGTAATGGGTATCAATGAGTCAATCCTAGAGCATAGGACTAACATTGGCCACAGGGTTTTGGAAACCTTGAGGCCCCCCAGGGATCATCATCATCTAGATCATTCGAGGAAGGATGGGGTGTAGTTAATGAATGTTGTGGTAGGCCTTATCCAAGTACGATACCTAACTACCATTTTCATTTTTACTTCCACATTCTTATTTTTAACATTTTTTGTTTGTAGTCATTGTTACCTATGCCAGTGGCAGGAGGTTCACCACTCAATAGGGAAAGATGAAGGGTTCGGTTATTTAGGTTAAGAAGTTGAGACCTATAACATACCTTAAACAGGGAGCTAAGTGAAGAGTGGATGAAAGACAATGTGCCATTAAATGAGGTGAATGAGTTAGAGACCAAGGTGCAAGATCAGCAGAACATTATCAATGGGTAGGGCCAAAGTCTTTATTACATCGCTGAAACCATGCAAAAGGCAGGGGAAAATGAGAAGCTAGCTCATCAGGAAATTTAACACCTCAGGGCCTATTTGTGGGCTCTCAATAAAACGTTGGCTAAACTTGAAGTAGGCTTCCAGGTGGGTCCATAGGCTGGGGCCAGTTCGAGTGACATAATACCTCCCTCCCTTTTTCGAGCAGGTTGAACGTATGGACAATGCCATTTGAGCCCTATAGGAAATGCTTGTGGAGCTCTACGAGAAGGCTAATGCACAACTACAGAAGCTTCTATCGGCCAATAAAGTGATGGAGAGAAGTTTTGGTAGGGAGCCCTTCGAGGAATTTTGTGATGAATTTTTTCCTATCGCTTCCAAGTTGAACAGAAGTATGTGAACCTTGATTTTTCATTTCTAACTACTTATGTGGATTTGGGTGCAGCCTTTGATGCATCGTCCAAGAAAGGCAAAGTAGGAGTAGCGCTATTTGATGAGGCCGCGGTTGCCATAGATACCAAGAAAGTACCGCTCCAAGATGAATTTTAGGTATTGGCACCATTGGATCCTCTTTGACAAATACCATCCTAGCTAAGTCAGCATGTTATACTATTTGGTGTATAAATTGATGGTTAAACGAGTTAACTTTTTGTCTACTTTGTGTAGGGTTTCGAGAGCCAAACAAGCGCAGGGGAATTTAACCAAAACCCTCCAGGATCTAAGAGAAACGGGGTAAACCAAGTTTTCAAAAATTTTCATACCTAATTTTGGTTGAGATCTTTCACTTAACTGTAGAATCGAATCACAAAACCTGAACAGTTGACATGTTCAAGTTCTCTATGGTATCCATACGAGCTTCTTAAGATCACCACGATTCCACCACGTCCCCGCATATGTGTTTCTCTTACGCTCGTAGTGCTAACTTGCGTCCTCCAAGGAATTGTAAGAGAAAAGTGTGGCTGTCTTTTTTGGGAAGCTAGGACAAGGCTGCGAATTTCTCACTAAAAGTTGTATTTATAGTGAGACTCAACTTTCAGGCCTAATGGGTTTTAACACCCTAATCTAATTAGGCTTTAATTTCAGCCTTAATAATAGCTCAACTTTTGGGCCAATTATTAACATGAAATTATCATGAAACCATAACCCAAATAATTAGCTCATGCACTCTAATAATCCAAATAGCTCTATGTGTGTAACCAAATAGGCTCTTACCACATTGGCAATGATCATAAATCACATTTATGATCATAAGCAATGAGTGGTGTCTAGCAATACATCATTGCTACCCAAGTGACAAGATTATCAGTGATTCGACTAAACTTTTATGATCATTACCCATATATGTCATTATTCATTTGTCCAAGATATCAAGATTAGGCACGAGAGATGGAATGTGTCACTCTCGTATAGCCCAATCTTTGGTTTCTTGATTACTGAGTAGACTAACTTAAATTGATGACATTGATATTGTATATCAACTCATCCGAGCATGCCCATGCATTTTCTAAGTCTCACTCTAGCAAGGGGCCCGAAAATATCACTCCCATTACATAAGAGAGACAAATCCCATTTTGATCATACAAATCCCTTTGCATGATATGTGACATACCCAATGACCTCCTTCAAGTTCACTCAGTTACGAGCAATAGAGGGAAACATCAAAGTATGTGACTCACATGTAGGAAACCTTGATGACCTTAAGTCAAAGGACTCCATATACCATGATCACTATGGAAATCACTTATGACACTTATATAATGATCCATGTAGCGTTCTTATGGTGGGTTGGTCCAGCACACAAGTTCTCCAACTTGTACCCATATGTAGACTACATATCTCGTATTAGTCTCCACATATGCTAGTCTTTATGTATTATTGTAACCCACTCCACAATAATACTAGACCAGGGACATTTGAGAATATCATTATTCTAGGGTTATAATTATGTTTATTACGTTATGTAGAAACAAAACATTAAACATAATTGCTGGATTAATGCCTTAATAAAATATCATGAATTAATGTGCAAAAATATAATCATCTCATGATTGGCTTTTAGGCACAACACTAAAACTTTGAACTTTGATTTCTAGCAATTCAGGCCACATTTTTTTTATTGTTTTTCACCTTAGTCCTTATTTACATAGGTTAGAGAATATGGTGGAAGTGTTAGAACAAAGCAGGGGCAAGCGAATCAAAATTTGTGTGTGAAAAGTCAACTTAACAAAATTGTTGTTGTTGACGTGACACCAACGACATGAAGTTTATAAAGCCTTAACTACAATTTGGTGATGTGGCATGGCCGTTCAATCTTTGGTAACGTGGCTGTCCTGCCCTTAACTTGCATAGACCTCTAGCTGGGAGGAAAAAGGAGGAAATGACTTAGGAAACATGAATTTGGAAGATTAAGACCCTACAAGGGGAACTTGATGGTTTAGAGGAGAGATAATGAAGTTTTTTCCTAATCGGGTCTAAGAAAACTATGGTGATTAGGTTATTTCCTAGGGTTGAAATTGATTTCTATTTAGGGACTCAATTGACTCAATTGGAAATGTTTATCGAGTGAAAAAATTGAGCAATTAAAGAAGGCAATGACCACTTTGTATCATACAATAAAGTATGGTTACCATGGTAAAGGTTTGACCCATTTTATTGCCATATGCCTTTGGTCGGGATGTGCATGCCTTCATTAACCAAAATGTAGGTTTAATTGAGTTTTTGGTAGACATTTAAGTTGTGGAAGGATGTTTCCAATAGACTTTAATGAATTTCTGGAAAAATTCAAGTAGAGGAAGAAGAAGAGTAGAGATTCAAGGCTAGCACTAACAAAGGGAGATTGCTTCGACTCCAAGGAACTAAGAATCAAGGTCAAAGGAGCTTTGGGAGGCTTCTGTTAGAGTTTGATTGTAGTAAGGATTAACTAAGTATGGTTTCACTTAGAATCAGAAGCTTGACTTGTGCTTTAAGTGGAATTGTAGGCCTTAGGTGATGGTTTTAGGCCAAGTGAGCCTAAGAGCTGTTTATGGGCTAAGGATACCTTCTGGTGTCAAAGAAATTTTTGCTAGTTACGTTAGGGCAAGCATTAGGATTCTGTTATGGGTTAGGCCAACCCATTCCAAAATCTGGAACTCTATGTTTAGGCTAGATTTCACTAATTTTGGTAACTAAAATTGAATGTAGGCACTAAGGAATGGTTGCTAGGCCTCAGAGTCTGTAAAGTATAGTTGGTGTTGTGGTGTGTGTGTTTGTGTGCTTTGTTGCCTTGGTTGTGTATCCTAACCTTATAATGTTTATATATATATTGCTCTATTTTCTGTGTTTTCATATCTTTTGTGCAGGGTTCTTGAAAAATTTCTTATGATATAAAACTATAAATTAAGTAGGCATACATATATATACTATGTTAATCCTTACTGAATTGGAAAACTCAAGTCTTGATCATCTTCTTTTTAGGGAAGGGTTTGGTAGATTAACCCTGGAGATGTGTGTGTGTGTGTGTGTGTGTGTTTTGTGTTTTTAGGAACATTCTGGAACTTAATGTTTAGTTGACCAAGTTAATGCTTAATATATACTAGTTGTTAAGCTTAATGGTACTTTGCTTGCAAGCATTCAATTGCTGAATTAGTGGGAACTAGCTGGAGGTATGAGTATGTGTTTAGAGGCTAGTATTGCTTGTTGTTGGTCTCAGGGTTGTATATGAGTGTTGTGGAAGTTTGGTGTTAAACCTCCTAGTATATTGTTGGCTTAGATAATCTTGGTTCTTAATGTATGTGTTGTGTTTGTTGCCTAGGCCATTTTTGCTTCAAAATAGCACATAAAACTAGCATATTTTTGAAAGATGGCATAAAATAGACTTTTATAACTAATGTAAATAATTTTTTCTATTTTGGTTAAAATCAAAACATTAAATGCTAGTTTAACTAAATGTCTTGGAACTCATGACTTAAGCCACCTGATAGTGTTGTTTGTTTGAGTTTTGATACAAAATGCTTGTAATGCTTGGAAAGGCATAGGCTAGGGGTGGTTCAGGGCATGACAAAGTTGTTATTAGAGCATGGTTTGTATGACTTATAAGTCTGGTTAGGCAGTTCCCATTTAGGGTCAGTAAAGGCTAGATATACATATTGAGCATTTGGTTACTTAATTTGTATTTCAGGATTAAGACAAGAGGTAAAAAAAAAAAAAAAAGAGGTAGCTGAGCAAGAAAGGACTAAGGCTAAATATTCCCTAAGGAATAAATAGCTTGTAAGTGAAGAAAGGGAGAGAATAGGGCTCAAGAGCCTGAAGTTAGGGCCAATGTGTCTGGACCTAGTAGAGATGGGTAGTAGAGAATTGAAGAAATGTTGGAGTTGATGTAGGCAGCACTTGCCCAATTGGTGGTTGGCATATAGACTTTTACAAGAAGTCAAGCTTAAGCACTAGAGGGTGCAAAGGCTGTTAAAGGAACTAAAGAACAAAGAATAGGAAGAAGGCCAAGAAAGAAACATATAAAGGATGATAAATCAAGCAAAAATTGTAAGGATTACAAGAAAAAACAAGATGAGGAGATCAGGCACCCTAAGGCTAAAAGAATGAGGTCAGAAGTAAGACAAGAGATTAGATGTGAAATGGAAATAATTTGTGACATGAAGGATGATAAGATATGAAAGAATGCTGGAAAACAAGAACAAGCTTCAGAGGTCACCAGAAGAAAAGGGCTAGTGAGGGTTAGGGCCAGAAATAACCTAGAAAGAGGAAGAGGGCAAAGAGGAGAAGGATTAAGGGAAGGTAAGTTGGAGGGATTTTAAGCCCTTAAACCCTAATTTTTAGAGGGAGTGGTGATTTAAAAGAGGCTAAATTTTGGATCTATCAGATTAAGAAAGTTTTTGAAAAACTAGAAGTCACATCATCACGGAAAATGTTGTTACCCACCTTTAGACTTGAAAAAAGTGCTGAGTTATGGTGTAGGGCTGTTCAAAGGACTTATCAACGTAAGAGTATGAGGGGACCAGTTGAGAGAACAAAGGCTATGAGATGGGTTGAGTTCCTTCAAGTCTTTTAGCAACAATATGTGAGTAAAGCCTTTAAGGAACAGAAGCAAGTTAGGTTTGATCAACATTAGCAAAGAAAGTTTTCCGTGGTGGACTATGAATAAAGTTTAGTAGTCTAATAAGATATGTGCCTTAATGTGATGGTCATGACAAGTTGAAATCTAACGGTTTTATAGGGGGATTGAGGCATTAGTTGAAGTAAATCCTCAAGGTTGCAAGTATTAAAGACTACTATAAAGTTATTCAAAAGGCTTTGGCTTTAGAACAAAAGTTCAAGGATCAAGAGAAAGAGGTTCACAGAGGTGCCAGTGGTGCACAAAAAGGGCTTAGAAAAAAACCCAAAGAAGAAACAGTTGTTCAGGCAACTAGGAAAATAAACAAAGAAGGAAAAAAGGTCTCAACAGTTTGGACCAAAATGTTAGACTTGTAGTAGGCATCATGGTTACAAACCATGTTACAAGCTGACTGATGGTTGGTTAAAATGTGGCTCATAGGACCATTGGGGCAAAGATTGCCCTACAAAGAAGGAGGAAATAAGGTTTTTAGGGAGGTTTAGGTCTTTATGGCCTAGAGTGCATCCACCTAAAAGGAAAGTGCCTCTGCCATCACTAAAAGGAGCATTAGGAGGGCTAATTCAGCAATCATTGCATAGGGATAGAACCAACAACAAGGGAGGGTCTTCCACATTGAAGCACCTAGAAAACCACGGAAAGCAAAACCAGAAGAAAAGGAGCAAGGCCATGGAAGGCTAAATGGCAAAGCACTCAAAGTTAAACTTTACCTTAATAATAAGCTTATTTTTGTGTTGTATGATACTTGTGCTTCAATTTCCATTATACTTGTTAGACTTGTAAAGGATATGAACTTAGAAATAAGTACTTTGTCAGAAATATATTTAGTTAAAACTATTGTCAGGAAATAATGTTCACACAGCACATAGTGAAAAATTGTGTGATTAGACTAGGAAAGATAGAACTAAAGGCAGATTTGATAATACTTGAAACTAGTGTACATGGTCTAGTTTTAGGCATGAATTAGCTTGTTGAAAACAATGTAGTAATAGATTACCAAGATAGAAAGCTAATCTTACTAGGCTCAGAACCTTATGTCTTGAATAACTCACCCGAGTTAGATAAGATTTGGCAATTAAAAGTTGTGGAAAAAATCATTAAAGTTTCTGAAGATGAGTATATGGAGCTGAATGAGGATAAAGTGGTTGATGAGTTGAATAAAACCCTCATAGTTAAGGAATATCCAGAAGTTTTTCCTGCTAATTACTTGGACTTCATTGAAAGAAGTTGAACTTGAGATTAAGTTAGTGCTAGAAGCTACTCCTATGTCAATAGACCCATATAGAATGGCCATAAAAGAAATGAATGAACTTAAGAAACAATTTGATAAACTTCTTGAGAAGGGTTTCATTAGGCCAAGTGTATCTCTATAGGAAGCACCAGTGTTGTTTGTGAAGAAAAATGATGGAACCTTTAGGTTATATATTGACTATAGGAAGCTCAATGCAATGATTATAAAAAATAAGTATCCTCTTCGTAGAATAAAAATCTATTTAATAAATTGATGGGAGCAAGAGCATTTTCAAAGATTGGTCTCAAGTCTGGGTACTTTTAGCTAAGATTTAAGGAAGAGGATATTCCAAAGACTGCCTTTAGAACAAGGTATAATCATTTTGAGTACACAGTGATGTCATTTGGGCACAAGTGCACCTATTTCTTTCATGGACCTTATGCAGAGAGTGTTTAAACCCTACTTATTAGACTACTTTGTGGTAGTGTTCATAGATGATATTCTGGTGTACTCAAAGGATAAGAAAAATCGTGAAGAACACTTGAGATCAGTGGTTGACTTGCTAAAGAAACATTAACTATATGGAAAGTTAAGTAAGTGCCATTTCTAGACCACTGAAGTAGGATTTTAAGACCACAATATTAATGGACAAGGGTTAGTAGTAGATCTAGAGAAAATCAAAACTATCTTGGAAGAGAAACAACCCTAGAATGTAAAGAAAGTAAGGAGTTTTCTAGGGTTACTAGCTATTACAGAATGTTTTTACATTAAGTTCTCTATAATAGCTGCCCCACTAACCCAATTGACAAGGAAAGACCAAAAGTTTGAATGGGGAAAGAAATATGAGCAAAGCTTTCAGGAATTAAAGGAGAAGTCAACCATAACTCCTATCTTAATTTTGCCTGACCCTACAAACCTTTTTGAGGTGTACATAAATGCATCTATGATAGGGTTATGCTATGTATTAATACAAGGAAAACAAGTCATTACTTATGGGTCAAGGCAATTAAGACCACATGAATAGAATTATCTAGGCCATGACTTCAAGTTGGTAGCAGTGGTCTTTGCCCTTAAGCAACAAAGGCATTATTTACTGGGGAACAAATTCTAAGTCTTTACAAATCACAAGAGTTGGAAGTACCTTTTCACATAAAAAGACTCAAATATAGGGAAAAGGATGTGGCTAGAATACATCAAAGATCTTGAATGTACCATTAATTATACCTCAGGCAAAGCCAATGTTGTAGTTAATGCCCTATGTAGGAAGGATACTAGGGTGCTAAAGGCTGAAAATGAAGAAAGAAGAGTTGAGCTCAATAACTTGACTTGGCTAGAAAATAAGTGGAAGCAATGGGAGCTTGACGAAGTGAATGTTGTCACCATTAGATCAGAATGGAAAGAATGAGTAAAGAAGGCTCAACACCAAGATAGACATCTTGCCAAGATTTATGGGCAAGTGCATGGGAAATTATTCCAAGGGTTTTCCTATAGGCAAAGATTGTTGTAATTTCAAGATATAATTTATATGCCCAGTGAAGGTGAACTTAGGAATTAAATCCTAAGGGAAGGCCATAATAACAAGATAAGTGTACGCCCAAGAACCTTAAAGATGTACAAAAACTTGAAAGAACATTTCAGATGGCCTTACAAGAAACAAGACATTGGTGTCTTTGTATCAAATGCCTAACTTGCCAACAAGTTAAGGTAGAACACTAGAAACATGGGGGTAAACTAAATGTTTACCTATAGTAGAAAGGAAATAGGGCCCAACTACCATGGACTTCATAGTTGGATGCCAATGACCAGAATGAAGCATGATGCTATATGGGTCACTGTGGATATGCTTACTAAGTCAGCTCATTTTTTGCCTATTAAACTCTTGATCCTCTACATAGGGTTGCAAAGCTATATATAACAAAAATTTTGAGGCTACATGGTGTCCTTGGCAATATAGTTTCAGATAGAGACCCAAGGTTTGTCTCTAAGTTCTAAAAGTCCTGCACCATGCTTTAGGCACCCAACTAAAGCTTAGTTCAACCTACCACCCCTAAACTAATGGGTAAACAGAAAGAACTTTTCAAGTGTTTGAAGACATGTTGAGATGTTGTGCCATAAACTTCAAAGGCGATTGAGACCAACACTTGCCTCTAGTAGAGTTCGCTTATAACAATAGTTACCGTTTAGTGATTAAGATGACCCCTTATCAAGCATTATATGGTAAAAAGTGTATCACTCCCCATTGCTGGCATGAGCCTAGTGATAAGATAAAGATTAGACTAGATCTTATGTGTAAAACCATAGAAAATCAAGATGATTAAAAAAAAATCAAGGAAGCCAAAAATATAGAAGAAACATATGCTAAACTAAAAAGAAGAATGGATTTGGAGTTTCAAGTTGGGGATTTTATTTCACTGAAAGTGTCACTAATGAGAGGAGTGGTCAAATTTGGAAAGAAAGGCAAGTTAGCCCCAAGATATGTTGGACCATATCAAATCCTTGCAAGAGTGGGCAATGTGGTATACAAGTTAGACCTAACCCTTGAGTTAGGGCATATACATGATACCTTTCCTGTAAGTATGTTAAATAGGTACATTTCTAACCTCAGATAAGTAATACTAGCCATTAGTATGGTGATGATGAGGTGATGGAAAATGGCCATAGTGAGGTGAATAGACATGGAGCAAGGTACAAAGGTAGACCGGTGCTAGATTACTTCCGCCCTCAAGTGGTGGAAAACCATGACAACATGATAAGATCGGTTCTACTTCAAGATCAGGCATTCATAATTCTAAGCCATGTCCTACAACTAGTATAGGTTCATCTCTTTAATGGTACCATTGATGAGGAACTGAACAACCGCATCAAGAGGTTTGTTCAACTTGTGAAACTTTTGACTTGGAAGGAATAGGTGAGGATGCAAAGAAAATGAGGCTATTTCCCTTCTCACTCGTGGATGAAGCTTTGCAGTAGGTTTAGAACTTGGAGCCAACTTCCATCCACATATGGTAAGATTTTTATAATGATTTTATCCAACATTTCTTCCAATCACAAAAGGCATTTCAGCTTAAGAATGAATTGTTGGCATTCTGGCAAAATGAGTGGGAATCTTTGGCAAAAGTTTGGGTCCGGTTCAAAAGGATGGTGATAAAAGTGCCCACTTAAGACATCAACCAAGCACATCAATTGCATCTATTCTACAATGTTTTGAGTTTGAATGTTAGATTACAAGTAGATGCCACTATTGATGCCTTTCTTTTCTTGAATGATATTGAAAAATGCTTTAAGTTATTGAAAAATATGGTGAATAGTTTGGAGTTAAGTGGTATGAGAGCTCCAAGGAAGGGAACTAGACTCTATGAAGTGGACAAGGATACATCTCTTAAAGCATAATCGTCCACTCTCATTAGCATGGTGTCAAAGTTAGCCAAGAACCAAGAAAGAATGAAGGTGCAGCAAGTTATGTTTAATGAGGACTTAAATGAAGTGGAAGATGTGAACTTTATGAGTTAATAAAAATGCTTATCCACCAAGATAGGGATGAGCCAATTTTTATCCAAGGAATGAGCAACATGAGGGCTTTAATTATTCTAATCCAAAAAGAACCATGCAACCTCAAGGTGAATCTTCTTATGAGTTAGAGGTATCTTTGAAGGATTTCATGAAAGCCATGATGGATGAATTTATGTAAGATGTGAGAGGTATGACAAGTGTCCAAAACAAAAAAAAAAAATTAGTGTTTTAAAGGGGAAAATGAAGACCATGCAAGACAACACTTAAGCATCTATCAAGAACTTGGGAACTCAAATAAGACAACTTGCCATTTCCATTGGGCAACTTTAAAAGGGCAAATACATTCCAAGTGACATCGATGTCAATCCATGGGAGTCATGCCAAACAATCACATTGGGAAGTAACAATAATGTTGTGACTCAACCTAAAGAACCTCCAACTCAAGAATAGTGTATCTCTCAAGACCATAAGGAGGAAGCACCACTACAAGGCAAGGATAAGGCTTAAGCCATGACATCAAAGAGTGAGAATACTCCTAAAAAGAAGGAGGATAAGGCACCACCTTCCACTCAAGTTGAACTTTCTTATCTATAAAGATTAAAGGCAAAGAAGAAGGATTCCTAATTTATAAAATTTCTCAAAGTGTTCAAAAAGCTTGATATTAATATTCAATTCTTGGAGGTAATCAACCAAATTCCAACCTTTGCCAAATTTCTTAAAGAGTTAATCACCAAGAAGAGGAGATTTCTTGACAATGAGCTCATCATGATCAAGGAGGAAGCTAGTGCCATTATCCAAAGATGATTCCCCAAAAGTTGAAAGATCCGGGGAGTTTTACTATTCTTTTATATATTGGTTCATTACATTATGATAGAGCTTTATATGATTTGGGAGCTAGCATTAACTTGATATGTTTGTTTTTTTGTAGGAAGCTTACTCTTGGAGATGTCAAGCCTTTATCAATTTGTGTTCAAATGGTGGATCAATCACTCTCATTTCTAAGAGGTATTCTTGAACATGTTTTGGTCAAATTTGAAAAATTCATCTTTTTATTTGATTTCATTGTTTTGGATATGAAGGAAGATCGGAATATGCCTATCATTCTTGCAATACCATTTTTTCTTACCGATAAGGCTCTCATTGAAGTGGAGAAGGGTAAGCTCACTTTAAGAGCTAATGATGAAGAGATGAATTTTAATCGTGCTCAAGCTATGAAATTTATTGATGAAGGGGAGCCAAAACATTTTATGGTAGATATGTTTGATTCTTTTATTGAGGAAATAAGGGATTTATTGTTCATGAAGGATTCACTTGGAAGGGCACTTATTTTTTGGATCCCATGTGGTAAAGAAGACTATGAGGTGATGAGTGCCTTGGAGACTCTTGAATCTTGTGGGAAATTGAAAGTTCAAAGAAGGGGCTTAAAGGAACTTTTGTCTTATGAAACCAAGGAAGAACCTAATTTGGAGTTAAAGCCATTGCCCAATGATCTCAAGTATGTCTACCTTGGTTTTGGTGAAGCCCTTCTAGTAATTATCTTCTCTACATTGACTACCTTGGAAGAAGGAAAAATTGATTAGAATGTTCAAGGAGCATAGAGGGGCAATTGCTTGGTCCCTCTTCAACATCAAAAGAATTAGCCCAGGAATTTGCATGCATAAAATCCTCATAGAAGATGATTACAAACCATTCATTGAAGCTTAAAGAAGGTTAAATCACAAGATGAAGGAGGTTGTAAAAGGTGAGACTGTGAAGTTTCTTAATGCCAAGATTATTTATCCAATCTCAGATTCTCAATGGGTGAGTTCGGTGCAAGTGGCGCCTAAAAAGGGAGGAACAATTGTGGTGGGCAAGGATAATAGTGAATGGATCTCTGTATGGTTAGCCACAACATGGAGGGTATGTTTTGACGATAGCAAGCTTAACAAGGCCACTCAGGGATATCACTTTCATTTTCTATTTATTGATCAAATCTTGGATAGATTGGTGGGGCATGAGTCTTGTTGTTTCTTGGATGGTTATTCAGGGTATGACCAAATTGCTATTGCACCAAAAGACCAAGAGAATACAACATTCATTAGTCCTTTGGGTATTTATGCCTTTCGCCAGAGGCCATTTGGTCTTTGCAACGCTCCCACAGCCTTCTAATAGTGTATGGTGTTGATTTCTCTGATATGGTTGAAAAGACAATGGAGCTATTGATGGATGACTCTTCAGTGTTTATGAGCTCATTTGATCATTATATAGAGAATTTAACTTATGTCTTGAAGAGATGCCAATAAACCATCCTTGCTTTGAATTAGCAAATGTGCCACTTTATGGTACGTTCTGGTATTGTGCTTGGTCATTGAATTTCTAGAGATGAGTTAGAGGTGGACTAAGCCATATCATCCTAATCAAATCTTAAGGGAGTAAGAAGGTTTTTGGGGCATGCCAGGTTTTATAGGAGATTCATTAAAAAAATTTGCAAGATTGTCAAGCCTTTGTGCAACTTGCTTGAAAGGGATATGTCATTTTATTTTAATGAATATAGTTTGCAAGCATTCAATATCTTGAAGGAAAAGTTGGTGAAGGCATCGGTGGTAGTAGTACCAAATTGGGATAAGCCATTTAAGATTATTTGTGATGCTACAGAATGTGCTGTGAGAGTAGTGCTTGGTCAAAGGAATGACAACATTTTTTGGGTTATTTATTATGCTAACAAGACCTTGGTTGGAGCTTAACATATACCACCACAAAGAAGAATTCTTGGCAGTGGTCTTTATGGTGGACAAGTTTTGGTCTTACATTGTGGGTTCTAAAGTGGTGGTTCACTTCGACCACATAGCCTTTAGATACTTGTTTACCAAAAAGGATGCCAAACCAAGACTTATCAGGTAGATTTTTTTACTGCAAGAGTTTTATTTAGAAGTAAGGGATAATAAGGGTTGTGAAAACCTTGTGGCTGATCATTTGTCTAGACTTGAAGGCCAATAGTAAGCTTTGGAAAGGCCTATCCAAGAGCACTTCCTGAATGAAAAGCTTTTTAGAGTAAAGGAAAAATTGCCTTGGTATGCAGACTATGTCAATTATCTTGCTTGTAAAGTTCTACCTCTAAACTTATCATACCAAGTGATAGGAAATAAGCCCAATTACAAGGCCCAAAATAAGTAAAATCCCTGTTGGGGACCCAAGCAAGATCCATAAGGCAACTCCACTGTAGATGGAAACAGAATCCCATAATTATAGAGTAAGTTGCCGGATTTTTATCTAGCAAAGAATTCGTCGGAGCTTTTTCAACTATGTAAAGCCCCCCAAATCCATAATCCTGGGCACATGGTTCTGACTCTTCCCTTTCTTTCCCTAATAGTCCTTACTAGAAAACTAACTTGAGCATAAGAGGTTTTCCCCTAACTGCACATCCCAAGGCTCTAACGTTGTCTTTGTGTGCAAGACTCTAATTTGCAGTCCACCACGCTTTTGGGCCTAGCTTACTAGATCACCTTTACCCATTAATTTGGAGCCATCTATGGAAACCCAATATGGTGAACACTCGAAGATCAGGATTGGAGAACCAGGGCCTGCAGGAGACTAAGCAGGAAAGCTACCACCCTGAGAGGTCTATTGGGCCCGCAGTCAAAGAAATGCACTAAAAGGATGCCTTAGAAAATCCCGTGGGGCTTTAGAGGGAACCTCGTAAAAGTAAGGGTCACACGCCCTAAACAATGACTAGTTCCGAGCTCTACAGCATGCCTTATTTAAACAGTTAAGGGTGATGGCTCAACAAGAAATCTGAAGAGACTTACCTAAGGCTCCAAAGGAAGTCGTTGAGAGTCACCCGGAGGTCGAGGGGCCTGGGGCCCAACCCTTGACGATACAAACCCATAAGAGACAATCATTCCTTGACCATTTAGATAACCCTAGCGACATTAGTGCAATCCTGCAGAGACTTAACCAAATGGAGCAACACATGCGGGCCCTCAAGGTCTTGAAGGAAGGCCCGACCTTGGCATCAATGTGGAGTACTTGTGGCTCCAACCTTTCATGAAGGAAATTATCAATGCCCCTACCCCTAAGGGGTTTCACATGCTCAAGATTAACCTGTATGATGGCCTAACTAATCCAGTTAACCATCTACAGAGGTACTTACCTCTATGACAACATTCTTTGAAAGAAGGCAAGGTTGGCAATTGCTAGTGGAATGGTCATTGGTGTCACAAATTTGACAAATAGCTTATTCAACATATTTCAATTGATCAATTTTCTTCATTTCTAATGCCTTAACTTTTCTAGTTAGAAATACAAATTTTGTTTGAAGGTCATTATCTTGCTTAAGATGCTATATGCCTCCATTAGATGTAGGAGATTAAGTCGTACTTGGGACCTTATAGGTATCAGTGGTGTCCCAATTCTATGCATTCTTAGCTGGTAGGTCTAGGTAATTCATTGTCTCATTAGGATCCTTATCCTCAAATGTTCCATTGTACATCAATTCCACCATTTGCGGTTCCTTAGGTGTTAGGCTTTTATAAAAATGTGAGACTATTCTCCATATCTTAAAACCATGGTGTGGGCAAGTATTAAGTAAATCTTTATATCTATCCTAACACCGGTAAAAATTTTATCCTGGTTTTTGTGTGAAAATGGTGATTTATCTTTTGAAATAATTTGTTCTGTGGGCAGGAGGCATTTTTTAAAAAAATTATTGTTGCAATTCATCCCATGAATTAGCGGAGCTTTACCTAAGATTCTGTTGCCATGTTTTAACTTTATATTTTAAAGAAAAAGAAAAAAGTTAACTCTAATGGTGTTCATGCTATGGTTTATGTTATTATATGTGTGACAAATTTCCTTAAATTCTCTCAAACACAAGTATAGATTTTCATAATCAAAGCCATGAAAAGCTGGTAAAAGTTGAATAATACTTAGCTTGAAGTTAAAGTGAGATGAATCAGGAGAAAAGATTAAACATAATGGTGCACTCTTTCTTATTGGGTTCATGTGTTATCTAAGGGTCCTAGGCCAATCTTGGTCATTATGTAGAGAGTGGTAATCTTCTTGGTCATTAATGTGTTTAGCCATATTTGAAGAAATTGAAGATTCTCTTATCAGTCTGCTACTTGATGTACATGACCAAACTTTCATGTATATACAAAAAAATAACAAGAAAAACCAATATGAATAACAAAAATAGATAGGAGGTTCAATATTCCATTTTATGAACAAAAGATGTAGGATGCTTAGCCTTCAATTCTACAAAAAAAAAAAAATAAGATTAACAGAAAATAAGAGGTAAAAGGTTTAACCTTCTATATGATTAATAATAAAAATAAAACAAAAAAAAAGGAACAAAATGAACAGTAAATGAACTTCTACTCTAATTTTACTTCCCTGGTAATGGCACCAAAAACTTGCTGCACTTTAGCAGTTGTAACCCAAGTGTAGGTCTTTGCAAGTAGTAAAATCTCAAAATCCGAGTGTCAAATCACAGGGAAGTGAATTTAGAAATACAAATTAAAGATTTGCAACAAGGAAAGTATTTGTGCAAGGTATGAACAAGTGTTAATTAAAACTCAAATTCAAATAAAATAGCTAAGGTTAGGTAATCCAAGTTTAGTATATCAGTTATGGTTAATTTTAGCCCGTCTTACCACTCAATTGGGATCCATACATAAAGAAGACTCCAATAAGGGAATTTAGTAATCAAATTCTAGAAATGTTATGCATGAGTTAGTATTAGTTTTCATTGATCTTATAATGCCAACACTTGCTAATAGGTTTAAGTATCCATCTTGCCAATTTTTTAGCACATTAACTCAAGATTCCAATATAGATGACATAGCCACGTTCTACAGGGGGAATCAAGTAGCTTTTGCACCAATGATCAACTATGATGAATCTAGACTCCTACTTAACAACGAAGGCAATTAAAAAAGTAAATACTGTTAATGTTGTGATCTAGTTAAATTAGCCATAACCTTGACACCAAAAGCTTCACTCTTTTACCTTAGAAAAAGAAAAATTAGTTAGCCATGATAAGAGTAAACAACATATATAAAGATGAAACAAACATAGATTAAAAGATCGAAGTAAGAATAATAAGAAAACACCTTGTACAAAGTTTCGGCATTGAAAACAAGAACAAAACCAAAGAAGAAAAGCTAACTTGAAATTTAAAATGGCCAAAGAACAAGCTTCATTTCATCCTCCTCCAAAGCTACCTATTTATAGAGCCTTGAGGTAGGTAAAATAGTTAATGGTAGTTATAATAGTAAAGGTAGGTGAATACAATTCAACAACGGCGGCCAAAACTTTTTTTAATTTTTTTGGCCACTATACACATCGATTTAGCTCTTCTGTAAAGCACGAGTTTTGTAGACCTCTTCTTTAACTTTGAAGTAATAGCTTGGTCATTGAAAACTAACGTCTGTAGCCCAAGTTGTGATTTTTCTACCAAAGTTGCTTTTTAGTGCTCAGTAGAACAGATGGTCTCATTTATAAGCGGATTTTGTCAGGGAAAATGATCAAATTGGTTCTTGGCATGTGAAGTAGAGTTGAATAGCTATGTGTTGGCTTTAATCAATCGATTCCAACTTCTACAGCTCCAGATATGATTTTTCTTGTCAATAGTCGCGAAGTGCTCGAATAGTGGAACTAATTCTGTTTGTGATCCAAATTTGGCCTCTTCTATCTCTCATTAGGCTATACCATGAACTGAAAATTGTAGATGTTTGAGGCCCCGATCATTGGTCCAAGAATTGTGAGATGTCATGATTTTATCGACTGATATAAAAAAAATAATTATTTAACATATTTTATAAATATGGATGAATAATAACCCACATATGAACAATAAATATGTGTATAAATAGTAGTTATCGTATGAGTAGTTAAACACTGTGAACAGTACTCCGCATATGAACAGTAAATACATATATGAACAATAAATACACATGAATCGTAACCCGGTTGAATAAGTACTCAAATTAGAGAAATTAATGATGCTCAAAGTGTATAATGATGGTTTAAACCCTTAATAGCCACACACTTATGAGTATTCATTAAAAGTGGCCATTGGGTGTATCACATATTATGCAGAGGGTATTATATGATCACGATGGGATTTGTCCCTTCTATATAACAGGAGTGATATCTTTGAGCCCCTTGATTGAGTAAGACTGAGAAAATGCATGGCCATACTCGGATGAGTTGATATGGGATATCAATGTCTTCAATTTTAGTTAGTTTACTCAGTAACAAAAAAACCTTAAGTTGGGCTGTATGAAAGTGACACATTCCATGTATCGTGCTCGGTCTTGAAATCTTAGACAAAGGGAGAATGACATATGCAAATAATGATCATAGAGGTTTAGTCGATTCATCGACTATCTTGTCACTTGGGTAGCAATGAAGTGTTGCTAGACATCACTTATTGTTTATGATCATTAATTTGATTTATGATCATTGCTAATGTGATAGGAGCTTATTGGGTCACACACTTAGAGCTAACTGGATTATTTAAGTGCATGGGCTAAATTGTTTGGTTTTGGTTTCATGATAATTTTAGATTAATAATTGGCCCAAAGATTAAGCCATTATGAAGACCAAAATTAGACCTAATTGCATTAGGGTTTTGAAATCTATTAGTCTTGGTGGTTAAGCTTTACTATATATACATCATATAGTAAGGATTTTCCAGCTCTAGCCTTCCTAAGGACAAAATTAGATGGAGGGGGGGACTCGCTACCAAAACCTCATCCCCTCATCCTTATGGAAAACCAGATCAAATATCCTGTACGTGCTAGAGAAGAAGAATCTGGTTCCCCGATGGCCCTCCGTAATGCCTCTATGGGCGAAAAAGAACCTCAAGAAATACTGCCGGTACCATAATGATAAAGGCCATGACACTAAAGAATGTTGGCAGTTGAGAAAGTTATTCAAGGATTTGATTAATGCAAGAAAACTAAGGGAGCACTTGTTTAGGCAGTCATCCCCTTGTCAAAAGCCAGAAAAAAGGCTTCAGAGAAAAGATGATAAAGAGGACCGTGAACGATGATGAAGAATCGAGAGGCCCCAATCCCCAAGGGACCACAAGAACCTTAGCTTTTCAGCTGGAATAGTTCATGTAATCATCAAATGGGAGCCCTCAACAGCACGGAAAAGACAGGAGTGAAAGATCGCATAGTTGGAGATGTGGCAATATCTTCATTGGGACCGATCGATACTAGATAGTCATCCCAAATCAGGATCGCCTTGTGTTTAGGGCCCGTATTAACAATTTCGATGTGAAAAGATTCTACCTAGATACTAGGGAAAATGTCAACGTCATCTTCACCAACCCACTGGAAAAAATAAAGATTAAAAGGTCCTTTCTATCCTTTGTAACCGAACCTACCTTTGAGATAAGGAAGAAGGAGGTCCCTATATTAGGGACTGTTAGGGTACCGCTCATGTTGGTAGGAAAAGACCATAGGGGAAAACTCACCTATAACTCCCACAGCGTCTAATTCCTCATCCTAGACATTCAATCACCATATAATGCCATACTTAAGATACCAACCCAGGTACAATTCCATATCTGAATTGACATCAAATGGCTCACGATGCTTTTTGTAACCCCTGCTGGGGACGCTACCATCTTTGTTGACCAAGCATCAACACAAAAGGGCTATGTGGCAACACTACGAAGGTGTAGTGAGGTGCGATAGAGCCAGAAGAGACCAGAAAGAGAAAAGATGTGACCTCAGAAAATTACCCTGGCACATTCCTCCCCAAAGATACCAAGGCCATGGACATTGCCTTCGGAAGGATGATAAAGATCAGCAAGGACCTCCCTCATAAGGTAAAATAATCACTTATTCAATTCCTAAGAATGAATATAGATGTCTTTGCATGGGCTACCATTGAAATGCCCAGAATAGATCCGAAAATAATTACACACAGACCATAAATAGACTTCTCTACTTGACCAGTACAGCAGAAAAAACGTACCATAGCACCCAAAAGGTGAGACTTTGTTAGCGAAGAAGGAGAGAGATTGCTGAAGGCTGGAATCATTCAGTAAGTAAAGTACCTTGAGTGGCTTGCTAACATAGTGTTGGTGAAGAAGGAGAGTGGGGACTGGCGCATGTATGTTAACTATACAAATCTTAATGATGTTTGCCTGAAGAATCCGTATCCCTTTCCATCTATATACAAATTGGTCGACGCCACGTCAGAATTTAGAATACTGTTCTTCAAGGACACTTCTAATGGTTACAATCAAATTCGAATGCACCTGGAAGACGAGGAGAAAACAGCCTTCATGACGAGAGAAGTAATTTATTGGTCCCAGTGAAAGCCATTTGGCCTAAAAAATGCTAGCACCACTTATCAAAGGTTGATGAATAAGATCTTTGCAGATCAAATGGGAAAGAAAACAAAATTTTATGTAGATGACATGATCGTTAAGAGCAGAGCCATCGAACAACATTTTAATGATCAACAGGAGACGTTTTAGTGAATGCGACAATGTAACATAAAGTTAAACCCTAACAAGTGTACCTTCGGTCTGGTAGCGAGCAAATTCATCAGATACATAATATTTGAAGGCAGGATTGATGTGAACCTAGGTAATATCGAGGCTATCCTCAAGATGCCTGACCCTCAAAATAAAAAGGACCTTCAAAAACTAGCTGGAAGGTTAATTGTACTTGGGCAATTAGTTTCATGTTTTGGTGACCGATGCAAACCATTCTTTTAGATATTAAAGAAAGAGGGATTCATCAAATGGACAAACGAATGCCACGAAGTGTTCCAACAGATAAAAGATTACCTATGACACCTCCCTACATTGAATCAGCCCAAGCCTAACGAGCTCCTTGTACTTTTCTTGGCCATAGCTAAGGGATCGGTCAGCACCGCACACATCAGAGAACAGGGACTGGAGCAATGACTTGTTTTCTATGTCAGTCGAACCTTCTAGGGAGCTAAACAAAAATACCTAGTGCTTTACAAAGCGATATTGGCCTTCATTATAGTTTCTTGGAAATTACGACCCTATTTGCAAACACATCACATAACTGTAAAAAAGCAGTTGCCACTACGTGACATTCTGCAAATTCCAAAAAAGTCTGGTAGAGTTACTAAGTGGTGCATTAAGCTAGGGGAGTATGACATCTACAATGAGCCCTGAAAAGCAGTAAAGGCACAAGCACTTGAAGAATTTGTAGCTGAGATGACACATGTGGAAAGTACCTATGAGGAATAGTCAGAAAAAAGCCCTTTTGAGAGATGTACGTTAAGTGGGATTCAGGGCCTGAACACTAAGGTGTAGGCATCATTCAGAATTCAGCTCCACTTTCCCATCACAAACAACATTGTTGAGTATAAAGCCCTCTTCATAGGGCTTCGAATGGCTGGTTGGGTAGGGGTACGATGCATACAAATATACAGTGAATCCTAACTATTAGTAGGCGACATTGTAAGGACAACATGAGTAAGAAAGCCTACTCTTTGCAAATACCTAAACATGGTAAAAGATCTGATAAGGATATTTGACTTCGTGTACGTTCAAAAGATTTTGAGGACCTAGAATATAAGGGCAAACACCCTTTTGAAAGGATGAGAAGATGTTATAATGGAGGAGCTAAAGGAATCCTCAATCCACTTGATACACTTCATACCCCCTAAGGATGATTAAAAGAGGCCGGTCAGACTTTACCTGGAGGAAAAGACATTAGGCGAAACCCCTGAAGAAAGAAAAATGACTTAAATCCGAGCAGGGTGATTCCTCATCAGTGGAAATGAATTATACAGGCATAGGTTTGCTTCCCCCTTATAAGGATGCCTACTTATACAGGGGGGACAGCGCATCCTCTAAGAAATCCACCAAGGAGATTGCAGGGCCCATATTGACGCCAATTCATTGGCTCACAAAACCTTATGCCAAGGCTATTTTTGGCCCATGATCAAAAAGGATGCCAGGGAGTTCACCTAACAATAGCATGGCAGTCAGATCAACTCAAGAATACAGAGGTTGCCCTCCTCCAGTTCTTCTTTAGCTGTGGATCCATGGCCTTGTGCCATATGAGGGCTAGACTTGGCTGGGGGGCTTCTCTTAGCCCTGAGACAGGTCAAGTACTGCATCGTGGTAATAGGTTACTTCACAAAGTAGGAAGAAGTGGAACATCTGGCCTCTATAATAGCTCCTCAAATCATCAAATTCCTGTGGAAGAACATTTTCTTTAGATTGGATGCCTAAAAGCCATAGTCACTGACAACAGCAAACCATTTGACAACCAGCAGGTTTGACAGTTTGTAGAGGAAAAAGGCATCCGCCTTTACTTTGCCCCCCCTTTTTCACCCTCAATCTAATGGGTAAGTAGAGGTGACAAACAGAACCATCAAGAAGGGCCAGAAAAAAAAGACTAAGTAAGGCTAAGGGCTGATGGGTAGAAGAATTACCAAGCATCCTGTGGGACTATAGAACAACCGTAGGCCCACAAGATAGGCATATTTTGTAATGACCTATGAAACCGATGCTCTTATCCCTATGGAAATCTTTTGCTCCATTTTGTAAACTTCAGCTTACGATCTTAGTGGGAAGGACAAAGCCCTTTCGGGGAAACCTTGACCTATTGGAAGAATGTAGGAAAGATGCTAGGATCCACACACGAGCTCTAACACAGAGAATCACCCTCACCCATGATTAAAGGATGAAATCAAAGGATATAGGAATATGAGGGTTAGCCCTTGTTAAAATAGAATTGGCCAGAAGAAACCTGGGACGTGGGACACTCATACCTAATTGGGATGGGCCCTACCAGGTCACAAAGAAACCCAGGGAAAAAGTCTATGAGTTGGCCACCTTAGAGGGAAATAAGTTGCTAAAAAACTATTACTTGGATGACTCATTATCTTACTTTGCTTAATTACTAAACTATCACCTTTTGTAAATTTCATTATCGCATGGTGTGCTTTTCCTATACTTTGAATAAAATGAAGGCACTCATATTGAACAAATCATGTTTTTGGTGAAAATGAAAAAAGCTTCCTGAGAACCTGGACTTCTCTTAAGGGACTTATGAAGCCCCCTAGTCCTAGTTGCATGACCTCTACGAGGGCCAAACTATTTGATCGTTGCAAAAACAATCTATGAATGAACAGAATGAAATAAATGAATGGAATTAAAAATTGAATGAAACAATTGAATGGAAGAAAAAATCCATGAAAAAACAAAGTTACAGAAAGATGTGAATGCCCCGAGGAAAAAGAAAAAGATGGCTAGCTGTCGGACCCCTTAAATTTCATCAGGAAATGGGCTCTCATCAAGTTCCGTTACCGATGCATCTTCATTGAAGGTAGGAATCCCAGCTTTCCTAACATTCGGCCAAGGCTTGTAATTCGAACCAAGATCCTCATAAGTCAAGTGGAACAAAAGATCTAGGTTCGGATTAGCCTGCTCTACCTGAAAGTGGTAGGAAAGAAAGCCATCCTTAAACTTTTGGAAGACAGACCTTCCAAACCCCATTTTTTCCATTTGAATGAGTAGGCATAGCTCCTTAATTCAAGCATTAGCCTTGGCTCGAAGGTGCTGATGCTCCAGATGGCCTTTACGCTTGACAAAGCCAACCTGCTCGATTTACTCTATGGAGGGCATTGTAGCAGTGATCGAGCTGGAGTTGGCTTCACCTAGAACGGTCCTAGGGCCTAAAGAAGCATATTGGTCCATCGATAGAGTATGCTTGACAATGTAAATCTTTGACTCTATCGCCTTCAACAAAGCCGTTAGGCGATCGGCCTCCTAACGGGCCTCAGCCTCCTTATTCTACGATGGCTGAAGAGCTTTCTTTAATTCATTGACCGTCCCCTCGAGCTCATTACTGAGGCCCTCATTTACTTCCCTGGCCTCTTTCTTCAGGTTGAGATCATTGGAAATGGTGCCGTTAGCACTCCACTCGCTAGACACGTCCTTCTACAAGGAGCTCATGTCCTTATGCAAAACCTCAAGTTAGGCTTGCGCAGCCTTATCATGGGCAGCCCATGTTTCCTATATGGCATAGGTAACGGTGGCCTCCTATAAAAAGAAAAACCCATTAAGAATGACCAAAGAAGATAATCTAAACACAGGAAGTTCAATGATGAACGCACTTGGAGAACGCTACAGCCCATGCTTATTCAATGGGCTCTCTCTGACTGGGAAAGGTGAGCAAGAAAATGCTAACCCCTAAGAGTTTTTAGCCCATCAAGGATATGGTGAGTAACGTCAATTCGATCCTTCAGGATTGACTTACCAACACCCACAGCCCATTGGGGATAAAAAACATGGTCAAGCAGAACCCCCATCAACGCCAAATCTTTCTTCTATGCTTGACCTCATGCGAGGATCAAATTATTGTTAGTGTTATGCCCAAAAACCAATCATGAGATAATTATATTTTGCATGTTGAGTCATGACATTTTATTGAGGCATTAATCCAGTAATTATGTTTGTTCTATTATTTTTTTGTGACATAATCAAATGTAATTATAACCCTAGAATAATAGTATTCTTAAACGTCCCTGGTCTAGTATTATTGTAGAGTGGGTTGCAATAATACATAAGGACTAGCAAATGTGGAGACTAATACGAGATACGTATTCTACATATGGGTACAAGTTGGAAAACTTGTGTACTGGACTGACCCATCATGAGAACGCTACGTGGATTGTTATATGAGTGTCATAAGTGATTCTCATAGTGATCATGGTATATGTAGTCCTTTGACCTAAGGTAATCAGGATTCCCTACATGTGAGTCACATACTTTGATACTTCTTTGGTTGCTCGTAACTAAGTGAACAAGAGGGTGCTCATTGGGTATGTCATATATCATGCGGAGGGTTTTGTATAATCAAGATGAAATTTGCCTTTCCTATGTACCATGAGTGATATTGTTGGGCCCCTTGATAGAGTGAGAGTAAGAAAATGTATGGCCATGCTCAGATGTGTTGATATACAATATCAACGTCATCAATTTAAGTTAGTATACTCGGTAATCAAGAAATCATAGATTGGGCTATATGAAAGTGACACATTCCATGTCTTATGCTTGGCCTTGATATCTTGGACAAAGGGACAATGACATATATGGATAATTATCATAGAGGTTTAGTCGAATCACTGACTAATAATTAATGCCACGTTAGAAATTTTCTTCCAATTTAACACTAAAATTAATAGAAATGACCCAATTAAAACTCGATAAATAAGGTAAGATACTTCGATAGAACAACTTTAAAGTAAAGTATCCGTTTAGTACACAAAAATAAGCTACAGCACCTGGTGTCAAATTCGCCCAATTAAATTTTGCCACTTATGTTTCAAAAACCTACTAACTACTTTAGTCATAACAATTAACATGGTCAGTTTACTGAATTACTTAAAATGCCATAAAATCTTAGAAATAACCCTAAAATAGGTTCATGATCAATTTCTTGGAAGTTTTAGGATCTTTCTTGTAAGTTGTTATTGTATTTCATTTTTTTTAACTTGTGATTTTTTTCTGTTCTAAATATAAATAAAAATATTTTTTTTATAAAATATTTTATTTTTTAGTTAAAAAAATGATTATATTTTTTAGAAAGTTTGAAATAGGAAAATTTTAGTTTGAATGTTTATAAAAAATGTATTCAAAATTGAGAGAAAGAAAAAAGACACAACTTTTTGAAAATTTGTCTTTCTTAGTAAGATGTTTTTTAAAACTTAGATTCTTAAAGGATTTGATGCTATTTTTATCTTGTGACTTGGGTAGCAATAATATGTTGCTAAACACTGTTAATTGTTTATGATCATAAATGTGATTTATGCTTATTGCCAATGTGATAGGAGCCTATTAGGTTGCACATATAGAGCCAATTAGATTATTTGAGTGTGTGGGCCAAATTGTTTGGGTTTTTGGTTTCATAATAATTTTGGATTAATAATTGGCCCAAAGGTTAAGCCATTAATGAAGTCTAAAATTAAACCTAATTGGATTAGGGCTTTGAAATCTATTGGGCTAAGGAGTTGAGTCTCACTATATATACATCATATAGTGAAAATTTCATAACTCTTGCCCTAGCCTCCCTAAGTATGAAATCAGAAGAGTTCTAAAAGTTCCAACTGCACTATTTTCTTGCCATTCCTTAGAGGACACATATTAGCACTACGGGCGCAAGAAGAACACATCTGCCGGGACGTGGTGAAGGCATAGTGATCTCGAGAGACTCGTGTGGATACCGTAGAGAGCTTGAACACGTCAACTATTCAAGTTTTGTGATTTGACTCAACAGTTAGGTAAAAGATCTCAACCAACTAGTTATAAAATTTTTGAACAACCGACTTACTCCGTTTCACTTGGATTCTAGAAGGTTTCAGTTATCTTCCGTTACACTTGTTTGGGCTCTTAAACCCTAGAATTATGAGGTTGAAAGGGCTCATCAACTTTCAGCTCAGGGAACCCACCCTGAGAAAGAGGGGCCTTCTCAGCATAATCCTCTCTGAAAGCTGGGAAGGGGAGGTAGCAGAGAAGACACCACCTCTAATTAACCTTGGGGGGCCTTGTGCTTTTGAGGTGCACCCCTAGCCACCTTTTGACTTCACAATAGCCCCATGGCTAGGGCATCAGTTAAGGCCAAAGAGTCGAATGCATTCACATGCTTTTCCAGAGCCGCTGGATGAAAAGATCCACAGTCAGCACAAAACAACCTCAAGTCTATAAAATAAGGGTTGAAAAAGCTACCTAATGATGTCTTACCACTAGCCACATCACGAGGACGTATTGCCCCCTACAGGCTGTGACCTTTTGCGGACCAGTTGAGCCTTCAGAGACTCAGGAAGGTTAACAACCTTAAGGGGGAACTTGGAGCGACTGCCCCCAGAGCGTGCCTGCACTAGCGGAATGACTGTTGGTCTGTCGAGCATCCACCAAGGCATCGATGCTGCCCGGCTCATTTTCATAAACTGCTTCACTTTGCTGCTCATCCCTGTAAAAGGTACAAAACCAAGATTAGACACCAGGACCTCATGCAAAGAGGAAAAATGATGCAAATACCCATAACTTAACTATTCAGGTTTGGTGGAGGGCCATGTTGGGCCTCAGCAGTGAAGACATAAGCCTCAACTAGCCTCTTTTCCTGGCTTTCCTCCCAGCTGCTGGGATCTTGCACACTAGGGTAGGTTAGGTAGGCCTTACTAAACCCTGTCCACCTGAGAACGGTTTCATTGATTTCAGTATAATGGATGGGGAACAACTCCATGAAATTGTTATGCCCTACCATTCCTTCCAACCAGCTAACAGAATAAGAAAACGACTAATAACCTTTAGAGCCATCGTACAATGGCAACAACATTAACTAAGAAGTGTTGTGGTGTGTCCGAACACTCACAGGGAAACCCCCAAGCTTGCTCCCTCAACTTAAATAAAAATCGTTCCCTCCACCTTGAGAATGAGTCTTTACACAAAATGAAGACAAAAGACTTGTTCCCCTATTGGTTGATGGGAGTAATGTTGAAGAAACTAGTATCCTTCTTCAAGTCCAACATATAAAATTGTAGGAAAACCTCTAATAAGGGGGCTACCCCTGCCAACTTGGAGCAGATGATAAACCCATTAATATGGGTGAACAAGTTAGGCATCAGCTAGGATGAAGGAACTTGGAAATGATCGCATATCTGCTCCACCAATGGGTCGAGGGGAAATGAAGCCCTACCTAGAGCTGATCCGTGTAAATAACAAGGACATTTGTCCTTCCACTTCCACCATATAGACCTTCATCCCTCAAGGCCTTATCACGAGAAAAGGCGCCCACAATATTGTTGGCCCAAAAGTAACGGTGAAGATTCATCGCCAAAGAGCACTCATGAAGCTGAGTCACAACCCCCCTTAACACCTCTATGTTGGCGAAGAATGGCTCTTTGGTGGGTTAGCCATATTAGTGGCAGCCCTGGATGATGATTTCGGAGAACCCATTTAGAAAAACCATCGCATGACATATCAGGGCTGCTGCCAACACAACAGGGCGGTGGAGAAATGGCCGATAAACCCAAAATAGAAAATTCAACCAAAAGTAGCTAGAGGAAAAAAAGGAAAACATAAAACCTGACAACAAAAGGCAAGGGTCCATTACCTGCTTATGAAGAAGAAAAGCTACTTTGGTGGAAAATAAGCAAGGAATTCCAAAGGCTCCGGCAGCAAAAGAATAGTAAGCAATAAAATAACCAAGGCAACAAAAGAATTGAGTAAAAACCCTCACGATATATATAAAGGAACCTACGGCCATTTGGTTCCTTCTTGGAAATCGCCATTAACAATCATGGCAAAATTTTCGCCCACTAGCAGGAGGATACGTGGCCATGAAAAGACGTCAAGACGGCCATGTCCGGTCACTTCCTTACAACGCATTTAATAACTATCACCTCATCTTGTCCCTAACAGGCATGCTTGCCATGTGTTGAAACCATTTTGGGCATAACAAAAGGGAAAGGTCAAAGTGACGATGTATTTTTAGCTTTCTTAGGAAATAGGAAGGGCATCACACCCTCCTTGATTAACAAGAAAAGAGGTCAAAATGGCAAACCATTATTGCCTTCCTCTAGAGGTAGGGAGGCATTGAACAAGTAAGGTGCTAGGGTAGTGCCCTAGTAGAGCCACATGCAGACTGCTCGAAGTTCATGACGGATGTCACTCAAAGGTACTAATAGAAGTTGGTAAGCTGAGTCTGAAACTAGGTGAATGAGGTTAAACTCAGAGAATACCTAGGGGCATCCATTGAGGCACATAGGTACATGAATGTATAGCTCAACGAAGTATCTAGAGGACTTGAATTTCATAGAAATTGCCTAAAGCTCAAGTAAGCGGACTATGTTAGAGATGCTGAACTAGGAACACAGCCTTCGGTTGAGTATGAATCTAACTGGAAACAAGGTGTACAAACATAAAAGTCTCATTTCGAACAAGAAGAGGATGTCATTATTGAGAGTTAAGGATTTAATTAGCACTGAGGTGCATTAGACCCATGGGGTTAAGTAATAGTGTTAGGACACAGATCAAAATGTTAAGACAATGGTCCAACACCAACTGAAGAACCTATATAAATCTAACTTAAAGGCTGTCTTAGCACTGGACAAGCAAGTGAGATGATTGAAAACCACGGAAATACCTATGGTTGTGATTTAAGGATTGAACCATATAGAGGAAAAACATCACTTGGCAGAAATTAAGTGGGATATGTGGCACGATATCTTAGGGATGTTTAATTAAGCTTGAATTTGGAGGGCCAAATTCTTGAATGTGGGGAGAATGTGATGACTCATCTTACGATAAACCCGAATTACTAGGGTAATAAGGTTATTTTGGTGATTATAATAACTATAATATTATTTGTAAGCTAGAGTCTCTATTTAGTAAGGTATATTAGCTAAAAATAAATAAAATTGATCATTTAAGCAAGCTGGGCCAAAAAGGGTATTTTGGTCATTCCATATGGTGACCCATTTTTATTTCGCGGTTGGATAAAGCATGAGAAAATATTGAATTTAATATATCATGATTTTTCGTGATTCCCGCTTTATTATCGTGAAATTTTGGATTAATTAGATTGTCAATAGGTGGTTTAAATGTAACCCTTAAAGATCGGAGGACTAAATTATACATTCGTTAAAGCTAGGGACTGGCATGTAATTAAAGTTGTGAAGGAATCAAGCACAGATTAATGATGATTTTGGTCCAAATTTGTTTTTGTGTTACAAAGAAGGACCAAACGAATGGCTATGCTGCAAATGGGGCACCAGGTGCGTGCCAAGTGTGGTTAAAGTGGTGGTGTTGACAGACCACTATTTCTTCTTCCAACTCCAACCTGATTCTTCATCCCTAACTAGAAATTGTTTTCTTTCTCTGCCAAAATTTCCATGACTGAAACTCCCAAGCCAATCCTAGCTAATTAAACGACAATCCTAGGGAAGAATAAAAGAATAATAACATGGTGCTTGGGGAAGAAGCTAGAATTTAGGGTTTCTAAGTTGGTAAGTGTTTTAATTGGATTTTTCCCTTGAATTCTAGTTTTATTCCAATTGACAGGGACTGAACTATTATTAGCCCTTCGCCCTTGTTATTTGTTAAAGAAAACAAATGTGCAACATGCAAGAAAACAAAGGGTGTGCTTCTATTTTGTGGGAGAGGTAAGCAACAATGTTGTTCCCTTTTTTGCTTCTTTGTTTTGTTATCTATTATGATTCGGCTAGAGGAAGAGGCTGGAATAACTATTGTTTTGTTATTGCTAAGTGAAATTGTTAACTAGAAGTAAGAATAAAGCAAAAGTGGAGCACATTGCTGTGTGAACTTTGTGATGGCTTGGTTCTAAATTTAAGTTCTAGATTTTTTTGGGTCTTTAACGGGTTGTAATATGGCTAAGACTACTACAAAAATAATTGGAAATGAATAAGAAGTTGCTTCTTATCTAATTTGGTGCAAGAAGCAAAGAAGAACAAGGGATTTCATTGGGAAGGAATGTATTAAGGGCAAGTTGACTAAGTTCATGATAAGGGATCAATTAATCATTTAATCATTTAAACCACATTGGAAATTATTAATCTTGGCCTCGGAGTGGTTTGTTTTATTGTTAAATGATCAATTATAGGTAATTACTCAAGCTACTATAGGAAGACATTATAAAAGACTAGAACCGAAACAAGGCTAAGGCATTGCCTAGGACATGGATGCTTGTATTTAATATTACTAAGGTAAGGGTTAAATTCAGTTATCTCTTGCTTAGTTATTTTAATTATAGCTAGGAAATTTGTATATGGGTACAAATGGCTACATTGCTCAGGAAATAAGCATAAGAAGAGTAAATAAAGGCAAGGTAGCTCACGGTTGGAATTGGTGTGGAATAGACCTTAATCGTGGAGCAATTTGTGTAGATAAAAGGTGTTGAATGGCCTAAAGACCTTGGGAGACCTAAGGGATCCTTAGGAGAGCTCATGGAGCAGAGGGTGCCCTAAGTGGGTTAGGGAGTCCTAATGGGGCATTACATCATATCTAACAGAAATTGGCTTGCCAATATACTTACTCCTGCCCATAAAAGGGAAAAGTAAATTTGATGCTAGTGGAATACTAGCAAGTCCAATAGTATACTGGCTATGAGCCAGTAATTATAAAGAAAATAGAAACCAGGTAAGTCCTCTTGATGAGGATAAAGACCTATAATTCTCTTATAAATAGGATTGATAAGGAAATTAGAAGTAAGGTGTTCCAATGGGACTCTTGAATGTGGTAATTATACATTTGAGGCCTAGTGGTTGTGAACTCACCATCTAAGAGGGAATAGCCTGCGGAGACCTTTAAAATGGGATGATTACTGCCGGCATGCTTTAAAAAGTGAATGGATTCAGTGTCACAACTATGCATATACTTTATACATATAGTCCTATGTAGTTGCTGTAGGTATGTAAGACCTTACTGAGTATTCATGGAATACTCACCCTTTATAGTTATGTGTGGGTAATATTGATATGGAGTCTAGCAGCCATAATGTTGCTTGCTCAAAAGGGTCAAGGTAGCATATAATGGACATGAAGGCACTAAAAGGAGTCCGACACCATGGGCACTGTGGTACAAAAAGGTACACAGTCTAGGCCTACAATATGGATATTGTACTAGGATTCTTATGCCATAGAAGGTCTTGTATGCCTTAAAAGATGGATACCTCTAGTAACATTATATCTAGTTGGATGAAGAAACTTGTATGTACTAGTCCACATGGTATGGGACATGTGTAAGGGATAATTGCTCAAATGTGGTTAAAGGAAATATATGTTTTATGCTTTGGTATTAATTCAATATGGTTTTTAAGTGCTGGCTATCAAGTTTTCTATTGTATGATTTATGTTTAAAATGAATACCGAAGCTACTCATGCATGATTATTGTTAGAACTAAGGTAGAAAGCTTAAAAACATGTGCTTGTCTTATTGAACCACTAAGCAACAAAAATGGTAATGCAAGTACATAAAATGAGCTTTTGCATTCTAATAGCTTAATAAGCATCCATAAGATCTTGGGAGACCTTACTCTAAATGTGAGTAAGGTAGGTCCTATGTACCCGGGTAGGATAGTGGATTCTTCATCATGTGTCTAAGTGGGTTGAGTCAATTCCTACTTCTTATTGTGATTCCCCAATTACGGTGAAGTTCTTACAAAAAAACATCTTCTCAAAGTTTGGTGTGCCAAGGGTAATCATTAGTTATGAAGAAAGTCACTTTTATCAATAAGGTGGTGGCTCAAACACTTGCAAAATATGGTGTTAGGGACAATGTTGTTCTTTCGTACCATTTTCAAACAAATGGGAAAACAAAGATTTCAAATCAGGAAGTAAATAAGATCTTAGAGAAAACGGTCAGCATTAATCAGAAAGATTGGGCTTCAAAGTTAGATGATGCTTTATAGGCATACTAGATGGCATACAACACCCTTATTGGTATTCCTCTATTCTGACTCTTGTTTGGAAAGGGTTGCCATTTTCCATTTGAACTTGAACACCAATCATTTTGGGTTGTCCAGAAGTTCAACTATAACTTGAAAGATGCTCAATAGATGAGGTTGTTGGAGTTGGATGATTGGAAGCTTATGAAAATGCTAGAATCTACAAGGAAAAAACCAAGCTTTGACATGATAAGCAACTTATGAGAAAGAATCTCAAGCCCGGGCGAATTATTCTCCTATCAACTCAGGGTTGAAGCTCTTTCCCTGAAAATTAAGGTCTAAGTGGTTAGGTTCATTTCAAGTTATAAAGGCTTCCCCATATGAAGCAATTGAGTTGAAAGAAAAAGATGGTTCTACTTTCCAAGTTAATGGACAAAGAGAGAAGGCATATTATGGTGATGAGCTCTGCCAAATGAACAAGTTATCTTGTTTGAAACTTCTTTGTGAAATATGGTCAAAGGCGCCTAGCTAGGGCGTTAACTCTAGCATTTGTTAGAAGGAAAATTGACTTTCTTCCTAGTCTTTTCATTATCTAAATTTTTAGTTATTTGTTTTAGTTATTCTTATTCTTAGTTTATGTGAATTTTCCTTTTCATGATTGTGTAAAGTTTTGTATCTTGGAAACCTCAAAGGAATGATGCAAAAGTTTATTCATCAAACAACAAGTGCAATAACAATTTATGCAAAATTTAGACAAGAAATAAAGTTTAGGGGTAAGTTTACAAAAAGGTGAAAATTTGAAGGCTCTACATGAAATTTGGTGATGTGATGCCAAGGGGTGGCAACGCGACACCAAAGAGTTTTCATGTTGGCGACACATTGTCAAGGAGTGGTGCTGCGTCGCCAAATGTCAAAATCTGGCTTAAAAATTTCTATTCTTTTTCTCATTCAAACACATTTTTCTCCTCTCAAACTTTATCCCCTTCCCAAACTTATCAACTTTTGAACCCTAGGTCTTCCATGTGCCACCTAGATTCAATTTTTCATTGATTTATCCTTTAATATCAACAAAGTAAGTGGCTGTCTTCATATTTTCTTCATGATTCAACCTTTATTTCATGGATTCGATGTGTTTTTTGTTAACTTCAAGATAGAGTGCATTGATTATAATTGGTTGGATTCTTGGGAATTTGATGTGTTTCTTGTTTGTTCTTGAATTGATTGTTGAATAAAAAGATATTTCTTAACTTGGGTGTTGAAGTTTCCTTGAAATTCATGCTCCAAGGATGCTTTCATAGGTGAACCATAAATTTTCATGGCAAATCATGGTTGTAGTGTGTTCATTCTTGTTTGATGGTTATAGTAGTTGGATTTATTCATAGCTAGAATAGGTTTAACTAGTTTCAACATCAATTTGATCTATATTTAGTAAATTGAGCATTACAGGTGTCCGAAAAGTTATATGAACACCAAGATGACATATGGAGAGGTTGTATGCTCAAGTTCTTCACTCCTACTACATCTTGTTGTTGGGTACTACATGTTTCAATCCTTAGTTTCCTTTTGGATGCATGTTTTCTATATGGATTATCATTCAAGTAATACTATGCCATTATGCTCGATTTGTGTTGACAGCATGCTCATGGGCTTGCCACTCTTTGTGTGAGTGTTGTTGGCTTATTGTGATGGATTGAATAAAAATTACGCATTGCATATAACATGTGTTAAGCCTACTTTTGCACGTACATGGTCATTTTTTTATGCCAATTGCTTCACGATAATGGTACACCATCACATGAACATGTCCATTTGAGCATCATGTGGTTTAATTAAATCTTGTTTGGTTTTTAACTTTAATGTTCCCCATGTTGTTTCTTGGTGACCATGGGCATATAATAATCTTGTGACCATGCTGGTTGTGAGGGTTTTGCTTGATATTGGTTTGGATACAATTTGGTTGGTGGTTGTTGTACTTGGAATGTTTTAATAAGGGTTGCACTTAAAATAGTGCTTTTTTCAATTTTCCTTCTTTGTAGGAACAATGTCTAGGTAGATGATTTCGGTGGACACGAGAAAGAACAAAGGAAAAGGTAAGCGAAATGAGTTGCCAAATGAGCTACTTTTTATCATGACCGATTTGCATCAGCTAGGGCAATGGATTATTTTGCGGATTTTATGAAGAGGAAGTTGACTCCAAAGTAAGGGTTTGATCTTGCCAAAAGAGAAAATGAGCCAATCTTGTAGGTTATAGAGTGATGAGGTTAGCACAAGTGGTGTACCCCACCCATTATCAAGATCCCTAAGACCTTGATCATGGAGTTTTATGCAAATCTTATCAGTTCGAGCCAGCACACTCATGAGAACAAGTTAGTGGTCTTCTGGGGAAAAATCATTAAGATCAATCCAGAGTTAATCAACAAAAACCTTCAAGTTAATCATTTTATTGGCACCCTTCCTCAATATGATTCCTCCCTGGATGACATGACCCTGGAAGTTTCTGGAAGAAAGGTGGAATGGGCACAAAGCTGTGAGGATCCTTCAAGGAAGATTCACTTTAGTTCTTCGGAACTCTCACCGAAGAGGAGAGCTTGGAACTACTTCATATCCTCCCACCTTATCCCAACCCCCCATTGCCGAAAAAGCACATTGAATTGTTTAGAGGTTTTTCAATACATTGCATCCAACTTCCAAATGGAAGTGGGGAAACATATTTATAGGAACCTTGACCACAATAAGGTGATTTTTCGGATAAACACAATGGAGGAGAGAATGAGCACTTATGATGCTATGTTTACATTGCTTAGTCGGAGCTTGGAGTCATTTGCCAAGGAAATGTGGGAGGCCCTTTCACTCATTGTTGGGAACACTAAAAAGCTTTCAACCTAAATCTAGTGGGGGGACATGTAGCAAAACCTAACTTGCCTTCGGTTATACCTCACAGGGCCCCATACTCCACACTTTGATCCATTGGCTTACCCTTGGCATACCCACAACCCTTCTACCCCCATTTCCAAGCCCTACATGATCTTTTCACTAGCATATCTTCTTTTCCATCTATTAAAGACTTTACAGATGACCACGGCATATGTGAGGAGTAGTTGGGGGTGGTAACATCCACCTATCAGGTACGATCCTTGAGCTTTCCTTATTCTCTTTACTTACATTGGGGACAAAGTACCATTTAAGTTTATAGGGTTTTGCTTGATTTTGCCACTCGAAATTCCTTGTTTGTGGTGTGGTTTACTTGTCATTAGTTTAGGATTTCCTTTTTAAGTTTTACTTTGGTGGCTTTTTGCATGTCATCTGGTTCTGGTTCCATGGTAGGTTGCAAGTAGTTGTATATAGGTTGATTGTTTTTCTTTTGGGGACCAAATGGAAACCATTTTTGCACTTGGGTGGTTTTAGTTGCTTGTTCAATTCTCTTGAAATTTTTCATGATTAAGGAAAGTTCTTTTTCAGACTTTTGGTGGAAACTTTACTCGTTGAGGTTTTTAGCCTTGTGTGTAATGCATGGACGTATGGATGCTTTGGATTTTTCCTTCTTGAGATGCTTATATTATGCTATGATTTAGAACTTGCTTGGGGACCTATGTAAACCTACATGTTTGTGTAAAAATTTGAGGTTCAATTGGTTAATTAGGGTCGACCACTTATCCAAATAGTTAACCCTTGTTTATGTGATCCTTAGCGAACCCCTTTGAGCTTATTGGCCTTGTTCTTTGTCAAAACCCATGCTATAAGCCTTACCCTTGCTTTTATCCTCTCTCTACCCCTAAGGTTAGTTGAACATTAACTATGGCGTCTATAAAGTGTTTTGTTGGGATGTATGGATTGTAAAAAAAAAAATAAGTTTTGGGTGGAACTTGGGCAAATTGGGTTACTTTGCACCTAAATGACATATGTGGTTCTTGTGTGGCTAGTGACTTGAGTATGCATGGTTAAGTTTATTTGAAGTGAAAGCTAGTTCTTAAACCATATGTTGTTTGTTGGTTTGCAAGTTAAAGGCTTGGGGTGATTTCATCAAGTAAAAGCCTTCACCCACGAAAAAAATAAAAAAAATAAAAAAATAAAAAAATATATAAATAAATGTGTGTTTAAATAAAAGGTTCAAGAATTAACAATTAATTATGCTTATATTATACTCGATGTAGGATTTCTAAGAGTTTAGGAAGCCATTGTGCTTTCAATAATTAGACGTGGGTGATGCGTTGACGAGTCTTAGGTGCCCATGGTTCTTGCTTAGCTTGCCTTCCTAACTCCATCTATAGATGGCCGTCATCATCTAGCACCACTTTCACACTTATCTTGGCTTTATTACAACCTTGGACAAAACCATTTGTGTCTTGATTTCCACACAACTCAATTGGGGGAATTATATGTAGGGGAGGTTGGATCCCTTTGCAAGCTTATGGTTGAAAAGCATAATATAGGCCATTCGACACATAGCACACCTTTACCTTAAATTTGAGCACAACCACTAAGGGAGTGAAGTGGCATCAGGAATTCTCTTATTCTGGCGATGTGCCGCCACATTGGCTAGGATAACCATTTTTAAGTTCTTACTTTATATTCGATGAGGGATTCTATCCTAAAGTTGTAGTTGGTGACAAAGCCCTCATCCTTTAGAAAGATCTAGATCCCTTCACACATTGTTGTATACACACATTTAAAGCTAGGTTATCATCACCTTTATCCTTTCTTCGAGCCACAATTAAAGCTAACTGAAGGAGCTCTTTGGAGCACCATTTAGAGGAGCTAGGAGACTAGTCTTCAAAATAGGTTTATTTGGTTCTTACTATATCTTTCATTTGTAATTCATGGATGTTATTCACTTTAGTTTCATGGATTTTTCAAGTATATTTATGGAGTAGTACTTTCAGTCTCTCTAGGATATACAATTAACATTTGCTACTTAATGTTATTTTGAGGAAATTCATGGAAGTTTCTTTTGAGTTGTTTTTCTCTTGAGCTTATTCATGTGTGTGATTGATCATCTTATACATATATCAAAATCACTTCTTTATCTTGAGAAAGAGAAGAATGTGGTAGAACTAAGGAGGAACATAGGGGTTTGGTTGGATTAGGGACAATCAAGCTACCCATTAGGTGTTGTTTAATGGTTAGGCCTTCATCCAACTTAGTTTAACTTATGAGCTTGAGGAAGACACACAATTAGATTATAGGTGAGCAAACCTTTATCTTAAGAAAGAGAGGCATTGATTTTAGAATCCCTACACCACACTAAGTAGTAAAAACCATAGTTCCTTAATCTAACTTAGTTAGTAAGGTTAAGTTATGCCATCCTAGGGGGGATTCCTTAGTTTATAAGCTAGTCTAATCTAAGTTAGTTCAAGTTAGTGTAAAAAGCATATTCACTCTTTACGTTGTTCAAATATCAACGAACAACATACAACACTTGCTATTGTTTTTATTTAGTTAATTAAGTAATTTAGACTTGTTGTCTAAGTTGAAATCAATCTATGTCTTAGGACGACACTTAAATTCACCACTTGTTCACAACACACAATGCACTTCCATGTCAATTAGGAGTTGTAAATTTAAAAATCTTGTGTTCATAATAGATACCTCTATACAAGTACCATCTTGACTAGGGTTGGTATGTGCTACTTCCAGAAACTCGAAAGCGATAACCTTCTACCTCATTGCTCTCTGGTTCCGGTCATTTGTTAACACCTATTTCTCACATTCTTACCAGTACCGGATTTATGCTTCCCCTTTAGTATCAAGTCAGTGCCTTTGTTTAGAGCTCTACTTTCTTTCCTTCAATAGTGGACAGTTATTGTCTAATTTAGGATATTTCTGTGCAAACTTGTAATGATTAAGTTCACTTCTAAATTCAAAAAATGTTTAATGGAAATTATTTTTTTTCATTCTCAGTCCCTTTTACTTTCTAAGTTTGTTATTAGGCTTAGGGCTCTTTTTTATTAGGCTTTGTATAGGTTTCTTGGGAGCCTTCATTAGGCCAAACATTTCTTGGGTCATTACCCTATTAGTCCTTTTCCAGCCTTCATTTTGGCTAGCCTCGTAGGCATTTCCTTAATGAACTTTGTTGGCCTCTATTTTGACCAGCTTTATGAACATTTCCTGGGACTATTGCCCTGATGGCCTTTTTTGGCTTTTGTTTTTATTTTATTTTTTTTGTCGTAGGCTCTTTTTAAGCCTTTATTTCATTTAAGGATCTTTCGAACCTTCATTCATTTCGTCCAGGGCTCTTTCAAGCTTTCTTGGTCCTATTTGGGACCTTATTTCCTTATATTTGACAAATGTCATTATTAAGGTTCAAAGTACAACTCATAATTTTGGATCACAAAGAAACTAATTGACACATTCATTGATTTTATCTAAACATAAAAGAGGCATAAATCATCATAGTGGTAGGTCCTAGTATCATCCAACCATTGGCATCCATCAACTTGTAAACTCCTTCTCTAACCTTATTCTTCACCGATAAGGTCCATCCTAATTCGTTCTTAATGTCCCATGTCCTGGATTCCTTCCTGTTAACTCTTCCTGGATGAGCACCATTCTTCCTTCTTAGAGTGTTTTTTTTTTATGCTTTCATTGTGGGTCAAAGCTATTTGTTGTTTAAAGGCCTTCATGCGAATCCGAGCATTTTCTTTAATTTTTTCTAGGAGGCCTAATTTGGTTTATAGGCCTCAATTGTTTACTTTATAGGCCTAATTCTTTAGTACCTTTTTTTATAGTCTTGTTAATGACCATGGCTTGCCTATTTAACTGTGGGTAGGCTACTAGAGTAAAGGAGAGGTGGATGCCTTTATCTGCAAACTTATAAGATGTTAAATTGTTTTCCATTGTTTGTGACGATGACTCGAGGGCACCCAAATCGACAAACTAAATTCTTCCATAAAAATTTTATGATCTGAGGAGCTGTTATGGTTGCCAATAGTTCAGCCTCCATTTTAGTGAAGTAATTTAGGGCAACAATGCAATACTTCACCTGTCTGTGGGCAATGGGAAACCCTTCAATCAAGTTGAGGCCCCGTATCGTGAAGGGCCAAAGATCACCAGTTAATGGAGCCTCTAAGGATGGCAACCTCTAAATTCAGGAGTTAAGTAGGCAAACATGGCATTGCTGAAAGAAGTCTCTTCATCTGCCCATCTTCAATTGGAGTCATTCAATCTATTCTTTAAACCCTCTTATGGTTCTGTTAATAACATTGACTTGTCCATTTGACTATGGGTGGGCTACAGTTGCACTTGTTGGTTGTCAAATTATTTGCCATTAATCAACAAAAAAAAGTCTTCCATAAAAATTTCATGACCTACGGAGCTATTATTGTTGCTAGTAGTTTTGCCTCCACCAATATGGTAAAGTAATTGACAGCAATGACGTAGTACTTCACTTGTCTGGGGGCAGTGGAGAGTGCTATAATCAAGTTGAGGCTCCATATGGTGAAGGGCCAAGGATCAACAGTTAATGGAGACTCTAAGGACGGCAACATCTAGATCCAAAAGTTAAAGTGGCAAGCATAGCATCACTGAACAAAGTCTCTTCCTCCGCCCATCTTCCCTTGGCCACATTCAATCTCTTCTCAACTTGTCCATTTGACAGTGGGTGTGCTATCGATGTGAAGTTAAGGCAAATGATTTTTTCCTCCACAAATTTGTGCATATGTTGGCTACTAAATTGTTTGCCATTGTCTGTGATGATGACTCAAGGCACCCAAATCAACAAACTAAATTCTTCCATAAAAGCTTTTTGATCTAAAAAGCTATTTTGGTTGCTAGTATTTTTACCTCCATGCACTTGGTGAAGTAATCCACTGCAACAATGCAGTACTTTACCTATCCAAGGATAGTAGGGAGCACTCCAATCAAGTTAAGTCCTAGATGGTGGAGGCCAAGTATTAACAGTTAATGAAGGCTCGGAGGATAGTAGCCTCTGGATCTAAAAGTGGAACTGGAAAGCAAGGCATCACCAAACAAAGTCTCTTCGTCCGCACATCTTCCATTGGCCATGTTTAATCTCTTTTTTAGCATTTTTTTATGGCCATGTTAGCAATCTCAACATGTCCATTTGACTGTGGGTGTGCTATTGGTGTGAAGTAGAGGTAGATGTTTTTTTCCTCTATGAATTTGTGGACATGTTGCTGGTGAAATTGTTTGCCGTTGTTTTTCATAATGACTCGAGGGCATCCAAATTGATAAACTAAATACTTTGATGAAAATTTTATGATCTGAAGAGCTGTTATAGTTGCCAGTGGTTCTGCCTTCATCCACTTGTTAAAGTAATCAACAACATTACTTCCCCTGTTTGAGGGTGGTAGGGAGTGCTCTAATCAAGTTGATGTCTTGCCTCGTGAAGGGCCAAGGTTCAGCACTTAATGGAGACTTTGAGGACAGCAACCTCTAAATTAAAAACTTAAGTTAGCAAGGGTGGCATTGATGAGCGAAGTCTTTTCCTCTACCCATCTTCCTTTAGCCATATTGAATCTCTGCTTTAGCCCCTCTTTTATGGTCCTGTTAGTGACCCCGACTTGTCCATTTAACCAAAGGTGGGCTACTAGTGCGAAGTTAAAATGAATGCCTTTTTCCTCTATGAATCTTTGCATTTATTGGTTGTCAAATTGTCTGTCATTGTTAGTGACGATAGCTCCAAGGATCCTAAATTAACAAACTAAATTCTTCCATAAAAAATTTTTTGATCTGAGGAGCTCTTTTGCTAGTAATTTTACCTCCATAGACTTAATAAAGTAATCGACAGCAATGATGAAGTACTTCACCTGTCCATGGGTATTGGGGATTGCTCCAATAAACGTAAGGCCCTACATGGCGAAGGGCCAATTATTAGCAGTTAATGAAGCCTTTGAGGACAACAACCTCTCGATCTGAGTTGCCAAGCATGACATCACTAAACAAAATCTCTTCTCCCATTCATCTTCCTTGGCCTCATTCAATCTCGTCTTTAGCCTTTATTTTCTTAGTCTTGTTAGTGAGCTCGACTTGTCCATTTGAATGTGGCTACACTACCAATTTGAAATAGAGGTGGATTAGTTGTCGAATTATTTTCCATTTTTTGTACCAATGACTCGAGGGCACTTAAATCGACAAACTAAATTCTTCCATAAAAATTTTATAATCTATAGAGCCATTTAGAGAAGTAATCAACAACAATGATGTAGTATTTCCCCTATCTAGGGGCTATGGGGAGCGCTCTAATCAAGTTGAGGCCCCACATGACAAAGGGACAAAGATCAGCAGTTAATGGATCCTTTAAGGATGGTAATATTTGGATCAAAGAGTTAAGTTGGCAAGCATGACATTCTTGAACAAAGTCTTTTCCTTGGCCATCTTCCCTTGGCCTCCTCCAAGTTCTTCTTTAGGCACTCTTTTTTGGCCCTGTTAGTGACCTCGACTTGTACATGTGGCTATAGGTGGGCTACCGGCGTGATAAAGGTAGAGGCATTTTTCCTCTACAAATCTATGTACTTGTTCGTTATCAAATTGTTTGCTGTTGTCTATGACGATGACTTAGGAGGACCTAAACCAACAAACTAAATTCTTCCATAAAAAATTTATGATCCAAAGAGCTATTATGGTTGCCGGTAGTTCTACCTTTGCCAACTTGGAAAAGTAATTGACGGCAACTATGCAGTACTTCACCTATGCAGGGGCGGTGGGGAACGCTCCAATCAAGTCAAGGCCCTACATGGTAAAAGGCTAAGGATCAGTAGTTAATGGATCCTCTATGGACTACAACCTCTAGATCTAATAGTTAATTTGGCAAGTATGGCATTGTAGAACGAAGCTACGGGCATCCTTTCAAATTGTCGACCAAAAGTATCCACGCCTCAGTGTTTTATAGGCCAGGGAATCTACCTCAATGTGTGCCTCAAAATCTCGTTGGTGAATCTCTTTTAAGAGCTTCGTAACCTTCTTATAGGGTTAACCAACTTTTTAAGGGTGAAGCGTACGTTTCCCTGCAAAGTTTATTTCCAATGATGGTGAATCTTCCTGAGTGAATCCTGACCTTCCTCCATTCCTTATTTTTCTAGTTTAAGGTTCTAGTTTTAAGGAAAAATCATATCAGCTTTCTCTAGTCATCCTAGAAGGCCTAGTATTTTTTCCTAGCATCTGTCCTAGCATTGTTGGCCATCCAAATCTTCTGGACCTTTACGTGATCAAATGCCCTGTTCAAATTCTTAGCCAATCAAGCTTAAATACATATAGAAAGTGGGATCCTTGACTCCCGCAATTTTGTTAGCTTGGTTAACAATCAACTGGGAATCACTATAAATCTATAGTATTTGTACCCCCACTTGACCAGCCATTCTTAGTCCAGCTAGGAGAGCTTTCATACTCAGCTTCATTGTTGGTCATAGGGAATCTAAATTTTATCCTTAGCCTAACCCCAATACCAAGTTTGCCTTGCAATATGACCCAGTGCCCTGGTGATCGCACCCTGATGTGCCATCGATGTGCATGTCCTAAGATAGGATGTCGAACTTAGGTTTTTTTTCTATATTCTTTGTTAGCATCATCTCTGTGACAAAGTTGGCCAATGCCCAATCTTTTATGGCCTTCCTGGGCTTATAGTGGATGTTAAATTCTCCCAATTCAATGCACCATTTTGTCAATCTCCCTAAATGGTCTAGTTTTTTAAAGATGTCCACCAGAGGTAGCTTGGTTTATATTGTGATTTTTTGCCTTTGGAATTACGGTCTTAACTTTCTGGATGTCATAACGAGGTCAAACACAACCTTTTGGAGAATCGAGAATCATGATTCTGCCTCTTGAAGGGTTCAGCTGATATAATACACGGGCCATTACTCTGCCCTTTGTTCTCTAACAACAACAATGCTAATTAAGACTTCAGTGAACACCAATGATATGATTAAGGAAGGCACACATGGAGAAGGCAAGTACCCATTGAAGGTTTCTAGTGGACCTATGACAAGGAAGAAAGCTAAGGAGCTCTCAAGTGCACTACAAGGCTTTGTTTCAAGTTTCTTCATGGAGAATGGACATGGAACTTCACAAGGAGCTTCTGGAACTTTCAAGACACCTTATGGAGATGATGGACATGCTTGGTACTCAGTTCTAGAGTGCTTAGACAAGCCACAAAGCAACGCCATCAAGGACACCACTCAAAGTGCACCATTTGAGCCCCCTTAAGTGTTCTTGATGTATTTTGTGCCCACAAGCTGGATTTTTGAGCTCTAACTTTTCCAGACCTCTTTACCACATCTAAGAGGAAGATTCATGCCATTGGAACTCAAAGATTCAAGCTTGGAGCTGAAGATACAAGTGAAAACCCTAAAGTGCCCAAAAATGCATCCGAAAAGGCTATTTGGGGGTTTTCAGGTTTAATCTTGTATTTGCATTTTATTTTCGTTCAATTCCTGTTTAGATACATTATTTAGGATGTTATTTAGTCTATGAAATTAATTCAGGTCACTTAGGACAAGTGGCATACGCTGCATAGACTAAACAAGGTTAGAAAGGTTTAGGAGTCCTAGTTTGACTAGGTTTTCTTGAGTCCTTTGTAACTAGGTTTCCTAGGTGACTTGGACTGAGAATTTTGCCCAAATGTTTACCCTATTTTAGGCCTATATAAAGGCACATATTCTGGATGTAAACACACATATTATTGCCGAAATAATATTGCTCTTTGGAGAGGTTTTCTCTTTGGTTCTTTGTAAACTGCCTTGGTGCACAAGTGTGCTTGGAGTTCTATACTTCTTGTTTCTAATCACAGGTTGATTAAGGGTGGGGGTTTTAAACCTAGTCTTTTTGATGTCTTGTGGAGCTTGAATCACATCTTGGGCGTGTTTCATGCTCATTATACCATAGGGGTTCGCATCAACCAAGTACAGGTCTAGGGGTTCATCGAGTTGCAACTGCTCAAGCATTAAAAGTTGTTGTAAATATTCTTTAATTTACCTAAAAGCCTCATTGCACTCTTCTGTTCACTGAAACTCTGCTTCCTTCTTGAGTATTAAAAAAAATGGTTTACATTAATCCCCAAATCTAGAACCTAATTGTCCAAAGATGGTTAGTCTTCCAGCTAATTTTTTTATTTTTTTTTTCATTTTGTGGGTTAGACATCGATAGTACTACCTTAATATTGTTGGGATTTAAATAAATCCCTATTTATAAGACCATATTTCCTAATAATTTCCCTACTTTAATGCCAAATGTGCATTTTTTAGGGTTTAGCCTCATATTGAACTACCTCATTCTTTGAAAAGTTTCTTAAAGGTCATCAAAGTTGGGGCCTATTGCTTTACTTTTGATGATCATACCATCTATGTATACCTCCATGTCTTGCCTTATGTATTTTGTAAAGTCTTTATTCATCAGTCATTGATAAGTTGCACCCACATTTTCAACCTATAAGGTATCCTTTGGTAGCAATAGGCTGCCTCTCTAGTGGTGAAAGTTGTGTTCTCCTCATCTTTAGGATCTATCCAAATCTAGTGATAATCACTAAAAGCATCCATAAAAACAAGATCTTGAAATTGACAGTGGCATTGACTAGTTGATCGATGGAGGGTAATGGACAAGGATACTTTGGGCAGGCATAACTTAAGTTCGTGTAATCAACACACATGTGACACTCTTCATTCTCTTTCTTGACTAGGACCACATTGGCTAACCATTTGGGGTATCATACCTTTTTGATAATCCCAACTTTTTACTATCTTTCAACTTTTTTTTTAACGAAGTCTATTTATTCAATGCCATGTTTTACTTTAGTTTATTAACCTGGTTGAGTAGAGGGGTCAACTTGCAATCTATGTATGATAACTTAAGGGTTTATGCATGACATGTCACTAGGAGACCTTGCAAATATATTCACATTATTGGACCACAATTCAACAAACGAACTCTTTACCTCAGGAAGGAGATCTTTCCTAATCTTCACATTTTCATTACAAGCCTTTTAATAAGGATGCTCTTGGTTCATTGTCTTGGGATTCTCCCTTCTTCTTCTTTGGCCTTGGCAACAATTGTCAAGTATCTTGAAGACTTTGTAGACTCAATACATAGCTTCATCATGCCTAAGCCTAGTGTACATATATAATGGCATCCCCTATGGGAACTGCAAAGACCATTGTTACCCACATAATATCAGGTCGAATGTAAAAAATGTACATGCAACGACTTCCCAATAATGGCATTCTATGATGACAATACATCTAGTATTAGGAATTCTGATGCATGGGAGTCATATATGACTTTTCTGTCCTTTTTTATGTCCATCAACATAAGGGGTACCCTAACCATCCCCAGTGTTGGCACCTCATCCCATCTGACTCCGTTTGCAAGCCCCAAGACTGGTGTCAACGAAGACATTAGAGTTGGTCCCCGTATCTAAATAAACTCTTTCAAAATCAAAATTTTTAATTCTTGTAGTGTTGAAAATTGGGTCCATATAAGGGACCAAGATATAAGACCCTTCAGTCCTCTTCAAAATATTGCTGGCCTATATCACTTCCAGTTAGGCTATCCTATGTTCTTGATGCTTCTAAGCTGAAGATGACTCTCCCTTCATGATCATATGGATGACCCGTACAGGTGGTCTTGGATCTTTAGGTGGACAACGGGCTCTTTCCTACCAACGGCCCTTATCCAGATCACTGTAGTCATCATCTCTTTTAGAGTGCCTCTTTTCTTGCCTTCATTGAGAAAACCTATCCTAACCAAATACTCATATAATTTCCCTACTTGTATCATTTTTTCAAAAAGCCATTTTAACTACAAACTATCCTCTATATCGTGCCCTTTTTCCTTGTGGTAGTGGCAGTATTTTCCTGGCATCATATTCTTCCTTGCAATGCATATGGTATGTTTGCCTACATTTCTCTTAGTGGAAGTAACATAGGATCAGGTCATAGAGGTTTCGATCCCCTGCTCTTCTTTTTTGTTATGGATCCTACTTCTTTTTTCATTGACTGTTCCTTTTGTGGCATCGGTTGATTAAATCTTGAGTTATGGCAACTAAATACAATTCGGGGGATAAATCTTGGACCTGAATGGCCTTAACATTGAATCTTTACACAAAATACCTTAAGAACTCATATTTACCCTACCTTATCTTCATTAAGTAGGTAATCGTATTAGGAGTTGGCCTATTCCGTAGTAAATATAAAATGAAAACTTGATAGAGTTCTTTAAAACACTAAAAGTAATACCCCATGTTGGTTCTAAACCATCAAGCAGCAGCACCTATCAAGGTGGAACTAAATGCATGACACTTAATTGTGTTATATACCCTCTCAATTCTTACGGATGTAATATAGCATCATAGATGGTTGACCAGATCAAGAAGGCCACTAAGGGGCTGATTTTTGGCATTTTGATTTTATTTGGTTGACCTGATCTCTTCTGTCAATAACTGAAGCCACATGTACCCTATATCCATAGTGGAGCCAAGGTTTCCGATAGGAGGCTCTAGTATCTTTACATACTGTTCCATGTCCTCTAACCTCTATACTATAGCACTGATGTCACTGCTAATAGGGCCATCGGGACACATTTCAGATATTTGAGGTGGCTCCCTAATGGGGGCTTGGACTAGAAGGTTGTGTGGTAGGGCTAGTTACACTTCATTAAATGCTAAGTGGTTTTTTGCAACTTTCTCAGGTGCTCTAGGCAGGGCTTTCCATATTTCATGCTACATAGTTATCTTCAGCTAGTCAAAGAACGCATGTTGAAGGGTTTACAACTAATTCTTATCTAAGACGACATGCCTCTCTCCATTCTTAGGATCACACAGTGCTAACGGGGCCAGTGGAGCCTCTTGGTAGATCTCTCTTATAGCTTTCATGCTCATGTTTAGGGTGGTCTTTGTCCATACAGGATCTCCTAGTGTTCACCATTGCATTCCCATATATGGCACCAAATTAATAGCCAAAATGGTGCCGGTCCAACAGGGAAAGCTTGACTTGAAGCTTGAAGCTGGTGAACCAGAGAGCCTACACTCAAATATTACATCAGAGCCACAGGATGTTTATCCGAAGGAAACCCTTCAACGGTTAAGTCAGTTCTTAGAAGTACAAAGTAACAATAAAGTGAATGCCAATATTGTTTCGTACCTCGGGATGCGTAAAGAAAGTCTCTATTATAGTCCTCCTAGAAAAATGCTCGATGGGTGAGATAAGTCCATAAATCCCTAGCTTAAATACCTTAATTAAAGAAATTAACAAGATCAAGTGAGTTATTCAAGGGTTAGTTGGTTCTGAATAGTTTATGGCACTAGGTTTACCAATGGCCAAAATGGTAATTTTGTACCTCAAAGGATCAGGACAAGCCCCGTGAGTGAAAATCATATTTTTGAAACCAAGACCTAAGATAAGCATCTTTTAACTAAGTGTTTAAAGTCTTTATTACTATTTGGAGGTGGCATACTTTTTCAAAAATTAAAAAAGTTTGAGGGGGAGAAGTTTTGATGTTCAAAACTTGTTGGGGAGGGGGTTTGCCACTATTCACGCTATTTTCCTCCACCATTTTCGTAGTTTCTCTCCCCCTTACCATTCCATGCTCAAATATCTTCCAAATCTTGATTTCTTGGTAGAATTAGAAAACTGTCATGGTGCTAAGTGAGGGAAAGCTTGTTTTGCACTAGTTTCATGGTTTCGGAGTTCTTGGTGGTGTTTTCTTGGATTGGGCTTGGTTTGTGCATGTGGTAAGCCTTTGACCACGTTTCTTAAGCTTAATAGAGCTTAGGTTTTGTTGGATTTGTGCTAATTTAGTGCAATATGCCTTGTTTGTGCCTTAGAACCTAAGAAACCTTAGTGGAGCCCTAGATTGTAAGGTTTTTGGCTTATGATACTTGATGATGCTTACTAAATTGAACTGATCTGATGGTCATGTGGGTTTTTTACAAATTAGGGTTGAATCAAGTAGTAAAAGTAGAAACTCGATATACATGCACATCAATTTGGGTTGTAAAAATAAATACCTTTTAAACGTAAACCAACCCTATTTATTTACCTTTAATTTAGCTTAGACCATCATATCCTTGCCCATAAAAGACCACCCAATTCTCAATCCCAAAGCCTAAATGCTACATTTGTCTCTACTTTGAAACTTCTCTTACCAAATGTTTTTCTTTTTCCTTTTGCTAGACTCACTCTCATCAAAATTAAACCTAGAACAAAGCACAAATACAACATGAAATTGATGCACACAAGCCAAAAACTCTGTCTTCAGCTAGCTTTAGGGATTCTAGTATTGCCAATAACCATGATTTAGATCGTTCTTTTCTTTATGTTGTATTACCAACTAACCATAAGTTTGTTGTTGGTTCCTTAATTTTAATCTTTTCAGATCTTGATTTTGGTTTTTTTGGTGGATGAGTTGGACAGATAAAGAAGTTTTTTTTATGGATTTTCATTTTAACTTGTTTGGCAGATTTACATTTCAATGTTATTGTGTGTTGTTTACATGTTTTGAATATAAAATGTTTTGTTTATCGGGGAACTTGAAACCTGATCAAATCGAACCAAACTGAACCACTTCATATGCAGGTTGAGTTTGATTAGATCTTAAAGCCAACATCTAGGGTTGGGTCTTAAAGTGTGAAACCCATAGTTGAAGTGAACAAGATTAGATTTTGGTAAAACCCAAAAGAAGCTGCCCTAAGAAGACTCTTAGACACATATAAACCAGAATTATACACCTATATACTAGAAGTAGACATCTAAAGACAAGAAATAGATTCTTACATTTGTCTAATAGACATATATAGATTAGAAGTGGACAACTATCAACTAGAAGCAAACACATACATACATCAAAGTAGACATTGGATACAAAATCTATCAGTTATCAATTACGACATATCAAAAATAGAAAAATAGATATTTGAATAATTAGAATTTTTTTTATTTTCTTTTATATAACACAAGATCAACAAGGTAGAATTGCAAGTAACACTATTCAAAGATGTCCATTTAAGTTCATAACGTCTATTTTGAGTTTGTGGTGTTTAGTTATATATAGGAGATGCCTATCTCTTTATATGCAGTGTACAAGTTTATGAAACTAATGTGCATTTCCATATATGAGATGTAGTCCCCATGTATAAGATGTGAGATTATATCTAAATGGTGTCTTGTTAAACTAGAAATATTTTCATGTTCAATACGGTGCAAAAAACATTAGATGATTTGGATTACAAAAATGGAAAACCATAAAAATATTACACAAAAAACACATAAATATTCTTAAAAATGTATAATTATCTTCTCATTAAATGTGAAATTTGAATAAAAAAAACTAGCTCATCCGCACCACATGGAAATGATATACAGACATTTAAATACTATAAGTAGATACTCAAATACTAGAAACAAACACTCTAACGAGCATTCTACTATCTCATATGGAACCAATGGATCCTCCATTATTCAAAATGCAAAAGTTTTGAAATTTTTGGGTGTCCAATGCTTCAAGCTTACTTGGTAAAACATTAGGAACACCACAAGGCCAACCAAGGTTTGACTAGTGCCAAACACTCTCCTCCAAGCCAAGGTTGCCTAATAGTGGCAAAATGCAGGTGAAAGTTCTCTAGGTTTTATGTGAAGCAACCACTTTCCCCTAACTTTTTCCTTAACTTTACTATAATACCTTCTAGCTCCTTATGCTTGTAAATGCTTCTGTATACCGAAAAAAAAAACTTTTTTGGGCTTTCTTGAAGTAAACTTCAGATTTTGGAGAGGCACTTCCTTATTTAAATGATAGGTTAAAAAGAGAGAATTTAAGGCCTAAATACTTATTGCCCCCATAAACTGAGGTGATTCTGTCACTTTGCCCCTTGAACTACATACATCACTCACCTCTCAAACTACTAAGAATTGCACATTTTGACCCCTTAACCAACTAACTCCATCATATGATTGGGTGTGACCTAACTGTGTTTTAGTGAAAACCACAAGAAAACCATTCAAGTTCTTGATCACTTTCTTTTGCAACCTAAGCTTTCTTCTCCAACAACCATGCCAGCTTCTCCAACTCCAACTCATCTTCCTCAACCCAATCCTACCCAAACATCCTCTACCTTTTGGAGCTCTACTTCTTCCACTTGTCAACTTCTACAATCGCCCAACCTCTCCTCCTTCGGCAACAACAACGGACCCATTCGATCTCCTAATCACTCCTTAACCTTCTTAACCACAACACAGCATTGAATTACAGAAAAATCAAGGGGGTTCAAATCCTAGATGCCATTCAACTCACATTGTGAATTAGGAAAAAATTTAATTGAAACTTTTATGGATTCAAGGAATTTTATTAGGGTTCATAGCTTAACCCAATAAATCCTAACCTAATTCAGAATTAATTCAATTCCAAATTAGAAAAAATTGAAGTTTGAAAACTTGGGATTATTAATCCTGACCATTGACCAACCTAAACAAATGCCACTGGATCCACCAATCATTGCAGTGAAGCCCACCCATAAAAATTTGCCGTCAAACACACGAGGCTAAGTAGGTGTGATGATGTTGGAGGTGGAAGCAGTTGAAGCAAGTTCATGGCATTGATCATGGCAGGTGATCATGGAGGGGTTAGAGCTTAGATTGTTGTATAGCCAAAGCGTAGGGAGCAAAAAAGAAAAAAAAAAAAAAGAGAAAAAACCAGAGAAATAAAAAAACTTATGGCTTCTAGCTAGGCTTCATTGCAAGTTAAGTTCTAATGTTAAGAGTTTGTGCAACTTGGGTCTGAACTTTTATGCCGTGTAATCTGACATGAACACAATCGAGTCAATATTGGGCGGATCAAAGTGTCCAATTCTTGATATAATGGAGTGATTGATTCGATCGCTTTGTAACTGAGGGGCCAAGTGCGGAAGTGCCCGAGTTACTACGATTTTATGGGGATAATGGGCAGTTAGGCCGAAACTTAACTGGTGGATGACAAAGTTCATGGATGTGAAACGGCGAGGGCTGTCTTCTTTGCTGGTATTTTAATTAATGTGCGAACAAATTCGGATCTTCTTCGGCACTGCCAATTTTGGGTTTGCTAAGTTAAATGCTTCACCAACTTCTCTAATTTCTTATGGTTATTTATTCGTTCAATGTCTAATCTTGGTACCGTTTCTATAATTTGTACTCTATAAATTAATTTATCACAATCTGGGAAACTAGTCACAAACCAAAATGGAGGTGCCAATGGATACTGAAAAACTAATCCTAACTAGATATGGCAATTGGGTGGGTCAGGTTAGGTTTGGGTTGGGTAATTCAGGTTCGAGTTAAGTCGGGTTAGCATCAATTTCGGATTTAGGTCAGGTTATTTAGGTTCAGGTCAACTTCAGGTTGAGCTAATTTCGGGTTTGGGTCGGGTTACTTTAGGTTCGGGCTTAACTCGGGTCCGGTCAATTTCAGTCTTGAATATCTTCTAGTTTGGTTATTTGGATTTCAGGTCAATTCGGGTAGATATTCGGGTCTAATCGGGTATTGGTGCATATGCTAAAATAATTAAATTAAATTAATTTTTTATTTAGGTTCTGCTAAAAATTAAATTAAAATTTTGATTTTTTATACAAATATTTGAAAAGTTTGGAGACCTTTCACTGGATGACTAAAATGAAAATTTTCAAAATTTAGGTACCTCATAACTAAAAAACTACTAGGCATAAAAAATAATCTAATATATAATTATTTTAATAAAAATACCTAACTTTGAACTTTGCAAATTCGATTCATGAAACTATAAACTCGGTTATTTTGGAACTTAAGTAGTTGGTAAGATCAAATGCATTTAAATTATGATGTCAATTCGAGTTATAATTTTTTAGGAATTTAGAGTCATTATTTAGGGTCAAAAAAATAAATTAATTTTGTTTAGGTACTAATTTTGAGCCCTAGAGGTCGTTTACGGCTAGTGTAGGTAAAATGGAAGTGTTTAGGTGTGAATTAGAGGCTTTTAGAAAGTTCTAGATAAAATTGAAAATTTGGAGACAAATCTATCAACTCTCGAGAGTTTGAGACAAATTTATCAAAATTGAAAAATTTAGGGCAAAATCACTAAATTCTGGGAAAATCTGGTTACTTTTACTAAGCTTGAGTCTAATTTGACAATTCAGGAAAAATTTAGGCTAAATTTAAATTTGGCATAAAATGGGGACCTAATCAGTAGCCTAATAGAATTGTTGGACTAAAACTGGTATTTTGACCAAATTATGTCCAAACCCCTTAAAATTGAAATTGGATGAGTTTAAACCTGAACAAACCTAGTTAATCTTGCCTAGGCTCTCTCTAGCATAAATATAAGTCACCACTTTAAGGAAAAGGACGAGAAATTCGAAACACTAAGCTCCTAGCTAAAAAAAAGGAAAAACTGCAGCCTAAGCCCCTACTTTTTCACAGCTCACATCCTCAGAAAGCCTAACCTTTTTCCCAGCTAACGCCGCCGCCACCCCTGGTCCTTCCCTCCTCCGCCCGCCGCTCCGGCCACCGAAACTGGACCTAGGTCACCTCCATTGTTCCATCCGACCCCACGCCGCCATCTCCGAAGACCCCCACAGCTGCTGGCACCGATTGAAATGGGGAACAAGAATCACGTTTGCTTCAAGCCAGTCCGCCACCGCCTGGCAGTCTTCGGCAGCCGTCTCCACCTCCCTCCTGAGTCGCTGCCCCTTGTCGGCCAAACCCCAGGCAGTCCCCCGTCTCTCGTCGCCGTTGAATGGAGAATCAGAGAGAGATCCTGATCGAAACCGCGACCCAACCCATTACCCTAGCCAAGTTTTGTTTAAAACTCTTGTGTTAAAACTATTGTTTAGCCCCTTGTTCTTTTACTTCGTTCATACTAGTCACTAACTTTTTTTTATTTTCCAGATGGGCCATCGACAGCAAAGCTTTTGATGTTTATTTTCTTTCATTGTTTTCTTTGTTTAATTATTTGTTTGACCATGTGTAAATTAAATTTCTTACATCACATAGAAACATATGTTAGGATTATTATTATTATTATTATTATTATTATTATTATTATTATTATTATTATTGTCATTATTTGTTCTTATTTGTTTTACAACAATGGATCCAACAGTGGACATGTCTAGCATAAATGCGGATGACTCTAATAATCAAGAGACTGTTAATGCAAGTGGTGCTAAAATAGGGCAAAGCAGGTCTTGGTCTAAGACTTGGAATGAGTTTGAGTGTATTGATGGAGAGCTATATGAAGATAAAGTGAAAAGGGCCAAATGCAAGCATTGCAAAGTTAAAGAGTATCAGGCTGATTCTACAGTAAGAACAAAACAGGCTGATTCTACAGTAGGAACAAAAAACCTTTTGCGTCATTTAAAGAAGTGTTCCAAGTATCAAGGTTCTTTAAATGATAGTGGTAGAAATGAATGATCATTCCATGGAAAGTTAGATGAAGCTACCTGTCTAGAGTGGCTGTGTAAGATCACAATCAAGCATGGCCTGTCGTATTCTTATGTTGACTATGAAGAGGTGCGTGGTTACAATTCATATCCGAACTCAAATGTTAAACACCATAAGAATGACGTTGTTACGTTCCATAAAAAATTAGGGGAACAACTTAAATCTTCTTTGAGAAACCTTTCTGGAAGGATTTGCTTAACTAGTGATATATGGACTTCAATGATTGATGAAGGTAATCATTGTGTCACTGGACATTATGTGGACATTGGTTGGCAGGTAAGGCGTAAAGTCTTGACTTTTCAGCATCTTGAACCACCTCATAATTCTAACATATTATATGAAAAAATATTTGATCTCTTGAAAAATGGGGGATTGAGAGCAAAAATTTTTCCATCACTTTAGACAATGCTAGCAATATGACTAGTATGCAGACTTTGTTGTGTGCTCAACTCAACCATCGGAATGCTTTGATTTATGGAAGGAAATATTTTTCATATTCATTGTAGTGCATATATTTTGAATCTCATTGTTCAAGATGGGTTGAAGGTAGTTTCTGGGTATCTAAAAAAAATTAGAGAAAATGTTATATATGTTTGTAGATCAGAAGCAAAAAGGATTAGGTTTTTTTAGTGTGCCATAGCAGTTGGGGTAAACATTTCTAAATCATTATGGTTAAATGTACCTATATGGTGGAATTCCACTTATTTGATGTTTGAAAGGGCACTTCTTTATCGTCAAGTATTTTCTCAGTTGCAAATTATTGACATATAATATGAACATTTCCCTAGTGATGACGAGTGGGACAAAATCATAAAAATCATAGCAATTTTGAAGTCTTTTTATGAAATGGCCACTATCTTCTCTAGTTCTGAGTATCCTACTTCCAATTTGTACTTTGAGAATGTATGGAGAATACAAAGGTTTTATGATAGGCAATGGATAACCTAGACTTCCAAATAAGAGAAATGGCAAAAGACATATTGAGTATTCCTATCATGACTGTTGCTTCAGAATCAACTATTAGTATGAGTAGTAAGATTCTTAACAAATATATTAATCATCTTGTCCCTTACAATGTACAAGTTTTACTAATATCTCATAATTGGGTGTATCATCTTGAGGGTATGTTTTTTTTTATCATTTTTTTTTATTTCAATACATTGTAGCTAGTACTAATTTTTTTTTTCAATTAATGAAGCTGAGGAGTATCATTTGAAGCATTTGAATGGCATAGAAGTGGAATTAGAACAGCTGACCAGTTCTAAAGCATCTTCAAATTTGGTTTTGGTGTAATGGTAAGATTACTACCAGTCACTTTATGGTAGTTGGGTTTTTTTAGTGCTTTTTAAACAATGACTCAATTTGTAACTAGCATAAACAACTCTATATTTTTTGTTTGGTATTTCACTAACTACCATTATTTTGGCAATTCATAAGTCTGACAAATGCAAATATTTGAAAGCAGGCAGTTCAGGCTTTATCATTAACTTTGTTGCTTGAGACTTTTGACATGACATATTGTCGTCATACTCTTTTTTCTTTTGATGTTTTTATTTAGTTGCAAAACTTGATATTGGAATCATTTGTTATGTTGCTTCAGGATTTAGATTATTATTCGTGATTTTAGGCTTTTGTGATTTTGAATGGGAAAGAATGCTTTAAGCAATTTGAGCTCGAGCCTATACAAACTATATGAAATCAAAATCATCTTAAAGCAAAGCATGTTTTACTAGTACTTTGAATTAAAATTTTATATAGTTTAGTCTTGCTATCAAATGTAGAAGGCAACTAACGACAATAGATGCTGAAATAAGTCCTTCATATTATAAAGAATCAAAGTTTGATTTAGTAAATTTATAGAATTATACTAAAATTTGAGAATACTGAAAATTATTAAGTCCTCTCAACCAATAAATCCTGGAAGACCTTTAAACCAACCAAGATAAATTATTTTATTAATTTGTTATTTAAATTCCATAAGATACCTAAACAAAAAATATTTTTGAAGTATTTTTTGAATTTCTTAATTTACATATTCATAATTAATCTAAAATTTATATAAATAATCAATATATAAAAAAATCATGACTTTTTAAATGTTTGTCGACCATATATTTTATGTTAATTTGGGTTAATTTTGGGTCTTGTCGGGTTTAGAATCGTGTCTTTTTGGATTTGGGTCAGGTCAATCTCAGGTTTGGGTCATTCGGGTTTCATTTTAATTGGGTTTATGTTTAGGTCGGGCTAGATATAATCAGGTTCAAGTCGTTAATTTTTTTTATCAAATTGGGTCATATAGGGTTTAGATTAGAGTGGATCGGTCCAAATTTTTGGATCGGGTCAGATTTTGCCACCCCTAGTCCTAACCCAATTATTGTATAGCATGTTAATGGGTTTTACATAACCAAGCATTCTCATATCTTTCATGGGCAGTAAACAAGTGTTATAAAAATGAAGCACCTAGTCGGAAAACTCAATTCTGCATAATATTTTCCAATTGCTTCTTTTACACTATTAGTCGACAACAACTTTCAAAATCAAATTTTAAATTATCTAATAGTATCTTCTATTACGTAATTATAATCTCTCAAATATTGTTCATAGTTAATAGAGATTTCAAATTCTAATTTTTTTCTTTGTAAATGTATTTTAAATTAGTATATTTTTAAATATCAGCTAACTATGAAAAATATAAAAAAAATCAGAAATTACAAGAATGTAGTTATGAGACAATTTAAACTAGAATTTTAGAGTTGTCATACAACGCAATTAAAAGTAGGGAAATTTTAGATTTTTGAAAATAAAATAAATAAAGTGTAGGGTAGATCAAATTACTATAATTTTCCCTTAATATATTATTGAGTCAAGGCAAAGTCCTTGAAATGTGTAAGAGTACTTAATTATAAACTCCTATATTAATTTAAATTAATTATCGCCCACCCAAACTCCCGACCATATGCAGTTTATATATAATTAACATTTATTCCCGGCTCTTTACCGGAACGGTGAGGGACATGGGCCACCCGTTCCTGAGGAGATTTCTCATTTCTAGGTCTGCCGTCGGCAACCCTTTTTCCCCTTAATTAGTATAATAATGCTCTTTATTCCCTTGTAATTGATTTTGAGTACCCCGAAAAAAAAAATATCTCTCTCAATTTAAATCCTTTTAGTTTATCTATATTTGTAGTCGTGCAATATTGGAGCAATCGCTTTTTCATATGAAAAATGTGATACTCTTAAAACATGTGTGATGAATTTTTTTTAGGAGTAAGACAGGAGGTTCCATTCAACTCCAACTTTTACCGTCGAACATTTTCACTAATTCAATTGGAAAATACAAAAAGACTCAACTTATAACATACCCAAAACAAAAAGGAAAAAAAATAAACAAAAAAAGAATCAAACACCATCTGTAGGCAAAACACAAGCAGCAAACCAACCTGCCATGTCCAAAAACTATTGGAGCATTATTACGAAAACAACTGAATCACTTCATGAAGGATATAATGTCTAATTATTTATAGATGTGATTTATTTTCTCCAGTAGAGCATTATTGGGAAAACAATCTTAAATTAACTAAGGGAAACGCCGTTAATGGTGTTTAACCTTAATTATAAGATTTTTTTCGTAATAATGTTCCTGAAAGAAAAAAAGTTACCTGCTTGATATTTATTCTTTCTTGAACCTGCTTGATCAGAACGGGGCATGCCCGCCATGGGAGAAACCAGCAGGAGGACCAACCCCAGAAGGGCCAGCGAGCTCGTTCATATTGCCAGCCACAAAACCTTCACCGGCCACCATCTGGGAATGACCACCCACGTCCATTAATCCTCCATGAGCGGCGGAAGACGAGGCTCCAACGTTTGCCCTCTCACTCAGAGTCTTGCAGAAACTGTTCCTCATCCGCTCCGCAGTGCCATTTAGCTCCTCCAACTTCGCCTCGTCCAACTCATCCACGGGACACTCCCACCACCCAGGAGGTCCCTCGCAGCTCTCACGAAGCCGCACGAGATCCTTGTGTCGCTCCTTCGTGGCCTCCACCTGGGACATCACCTCGTTATACTGCTGGTTCAGGTCGTGGATCCGCAGCTTCCGGTGAGCCTCGACGATTGGGTGGCTGATGTCTTGAGCTGGTGGCTGGTTCTGGTTCAGGAACCGGCTAATGACGGCCTCCACCGAGGGGTGGCCGAATGAGAACGGCTTCCCCGCAGGTGAGAACACCAGGAAGCCCACCTCAGCGCCACAGAGCGTGACGAGCTCGCTGGTCTTCTTGTAGATCCCAGACCGGCGTTTCGAGAAAGTGATCAGACGGTCGTCCTCGTTCTCAATCGCCTTCATCTGGATCTTTTGTCGTCCCCTGGTCTTCTTGCCACCGCCGGCCATTTTAGAGCAAGAAGGTTGGGAACTTCTGGGATTTCTGAAGTAAATAAAGGTTGGGACTTTTGAGATGGATTCTTCCGTTTTCTGTTAGAGATATTTATAGCCAGGGAAATTAATGGTGGGGCACAAGATTCATGGTTGTGAAGCTGTTTTCTTTGCTGGTGTTTTTAATTCCTCATGAGTGAAGAAACTAAGATCTTCTTTGGCACTGACATTTTGGGTTTACTAAGTTAATGCTTCTCCAACTTGTCTAATTTCTAGTCTTTTGTTTATTGGAATCGTTTCTACGTTATTTATCTCAATCTTCTGAACCAGTCACAGACCAAATGCAGGGTCAGTAGAAACAGAAAACCCTGTTCATGCACAGGGTTCTTTTGGGGGTATATGCACCCACCAGAGTAGTTCATAGGGCAGTGAACAAAAGTGTTAACTAAGATGAATGAAGCAAGCAATCATGAAACTCATCTCCAGATTATATTTTTAAGTTAAAAGGTTTTCTAAAAGTAAGTTATTTAAATGTTAAGATTGATAAGTGATCAATTGAAATTAAAGTAGTACCGATAAAACTCATTGAGTTCTTTTTTATAATATTTTTAAAAAGTATTAACCAAGATGAAGCAAGCTATTGTAAAACTCACTTTTAGATTATTCTCTTAATTTTATTGGTTTCTGAAAGTAGGTTATTTAACCGTTAGGATTAATAAGTGATCAATCGCAAGGTATCATAATACGCACTTCTAGATTATACCATTAAGCTTATTGGTCTTTTAAAAGTAGGGTATTTAACCAGTATGATTAATAAGTGAAGTGATCAATCGCATTAAGCAGCACTGATAAAATCAAAGCAGTACTTTTACATGGTAAATTATATTATCGGTCCTCTAACTTATCTTTTTGTCCTAACATGATCCCTTACTTTTAATTTACCCTCATAAAGTCCCTAAGCTCTTAAAGTCATTCTAATTGGGTACTTCCATGAGTCCATCACTTTCACTGTCACTTTTGATAGAATTTCAGTAGACAATATCAAATCTAGTCACTAGAATTTCTCCATCCTGCTTCTGATACAACAAAAGTTATAGATGTAACACATCAACTACTTCCGTTTACCACACACACTAACTACTTTCTGAGACCATCACTGTGCACCAGGGCCGGCTGTTAGTCTCTCATATCCCAATGCCATCTACAGCCCTCAATTGCAGCCATATGCCGCTAATCAAAAAGAGGGCCGACCCTCAATTCCAGAGTGCGAGTTCCAGCTATGTTCGTATACCATCAACATTGACGAGACGAATCACTCCGGAAAACCAAAACTTGGACAATGATGCCGTCTGCAAGCCAGCGGAGCTCCGCGCACTGAAGAAGACGTTGTTCGATCACATCGAGAACCAGAAGGATCAATGCCGGAAGGTTTGAGAAGGCGTCAATTGAATGATGCACAATTGAGAAGATCTGGAAGCTTCTGGCAGAGATCGAGGGTCTCCACCTCCTGATAGACACCCGATGACTTCGTCCACATGAAAAGCCAGCTGTTAATCTGGTCTGCATCAGAAACAGCACAAACAAGAAGGTGAACGCATTACTGGTGAAGGAAAGGTTGCTGGCATCGCTCTCAGTTTAATTTCACAAAGCAAAAGGAGCAATGATGGCACTGCCATGGGTGGCGAAAGTTGAGCAAAAGCAGAAAGAAGAGAGTTTATGAGAGTCTCATGTGGGTAGGGGGGAGAGAGAGAGAGAGAGAAAATTGTGCTTAATGATATGAAGAAGGAAACTGAAGTGTTATATCCATAATTTTTAAGGGGTAAATTACATTAGCCCTCCTGTGATTTGATCTAATTTACACTTTATTCCTCTATTTTAAAACATATACATTTTACTCCTTATCTCCTTTATAATATCCAATAATAACTTTTGAAACCTTAAATTAAACTGTCTGATAACTATATTCCAGTAATTTCAAAATTTTTGATATTTTTTTCAAAGCTAACCGACCTTTAAAAAATATTGATATGTATTTACAGAAAGAAAAAATGCATATACAGAAAGGAAAAATTGATAATTTAAAATATCTTTTAATTATAAAAAAAATATTGAACCGACAGACATTACTGGAAGATGACAATCGTACAATTTAAATTATAGTTTCAAAAGTTGTTATCAAACAGTATTAAAGTATCGGGGGCAAAGTGTAGGTTTTTAAAAATAAAGGAGGGCAAACTGTAGGTTAGGGTAAACCTCAGGGAATAATTTAGGGTAAACCTCAGGAGGTAATTGTAACTTTCTCTTTTTAAGATGTTACGATTAGAATAAAGAAAACCTAGGAATTAGAATGGGCACTTTCTACTAAAAGTTTTTCAGTCTTCTAAAAGTATGTTATTTAATCGTTAGGATTAATAAGTGATCGGTCGCATTAAAGAGTACTTATAAAACTCATGTGGATAAATTGAATTCATAGTCTCTAACCTTTTAATTATATTTCATTCTTGCCTCTAACATTTAAATTGCACGTACTAGGTCCCTAGTTTGCAAAAAAGCATTCCATTTTTGTCATTTTCTCAATAGAAAACGTTAAATGTGACAAAAAAATGCTACATCAATATAGAATTTTAGAAAAAATGACACCTTTTGTCCTCGACCTTATTCTTTTATCTTAAATGAGCCTATAATTTTAGTTTGCATACAGAAATACCTTTTCGCGGTAAAGAATTTTTATTCCTCAAACGAACGGTTCATGGTCGCTGAAGTTTCCGTTCGTGCAAGTGGGAAATGAAGAAGAAGAAGAAGGCTGAGAAATGAGATGAAATTCTAGGAAAAAGGCATAGACTCTCAAATTGTTTGTCAAGTCAATATATAGATTTAGGGCAGCTGCAATTTAATTCATAAAGTTCTTTACATTTTAAAAAATGAGTTTGAAAATACTTTGACCCGTCAAATAAGTCACAAAATTTAAAATCATTAACTTTATTAATCTTTGATGTTTCAAATTTTGTCAAGTCCTAAAACTTATGCTTCTGATAAAAATTGTTTATATAACACTTAACATCATTATCCCCAATGACTAATACAATTTAGACTTTTGTAACTTGCTTAAATCAACATAATCTCACTTTAACTATTGATATCGTAATGATTTCTAGGGGTGAGTATTTCGCTGGTTCAGTTACAAACTAATCGAATAAGGTAAAATTGATCGGTTTTCAGTTCCTAATTCTTAAAACCAAATTAACCGAACTACCCATGCAAACTGAAGCTAAACCAACCAAAATAGAGTTTGGTTGGTTCAATTTCTCTTATTGGGTTTCACAAAAATTAAAAACAAAACAAAACAAAACCAAAAGAATCAAAATTGCATATGAAACAAAGCAGATTTATTCCACTTCTAAAATCATCAATGACTACAATGGAAAAAGAAATGCTTCATTTTTCCGGAAATCATAATAAAGTCAAGAACACTAAGCTAGATATGCTTAAAAATTTGCAACTAATTCACATATAAGTTTTTAAAAGAAAAAGAAAATAGAACAATCATGAATAGATCTAAAATGAATCTAAACTATTGAAGACACAAGATCAACGAAGAGGTTAGCTTTCTCACTAATGGCTAAAGAACTTAATTGAAGGCTAGAGGGCCAAGAAGCTATAGCATGAGAACTCGTAGAGGAATCAAAAGCTTCTTGGTGGACCATACTTTATTTTCAACAATGAAAGTCGTTCCTCCTCAAATGTTGACCAATCTTCCTCCTATAGTGGTTTTCTAGCAAAGAAAAAAAGATCTAGTTCCCAATGGCCATGATTTGTGGAGCCACATCAATGAAACCAAGGCTTGGTGGAAAAACATATGGCAGTTTTTGGCATTTCACAAGTACGTAGAGAAGAGATTGAAGAGGATAAATGGATAAGGCTGAAGGTTGAAAGTATTGTTCACTAAATATATGAAGAGATAAAACTTTTGGTTTCGTTAAGTTCGATGGCTAAGAGAGCCAAAGCGGCAAATAGTGGAGAGTGGAGAACAAGTGGCTTATATACCCAGGGTTAGGAAGGGATAAAAATAGTATATAATACTCATTGGTTATTTTGGGTTGTTCGGTGCAGACATTTGTGTTTGATAACTGAACCAAAAACCAAAATGTCAAATTTTGTTTTAAACCAAACCGAACTGAATAACCGATCCATTTTGTCCAAATTCTTTCAGTTTTTTCACGTTTTTCGGTTTTATCTGAATAATGCTCACCCTTAATGATTTCTCCATTTTTCATGCTAGATTTCTCTATGTCTGGGCTTTCTTTTTTTTTTTCCCAATTAACAAGGCAACATTGTTATAAATAGGTGATATAATTGGGGTTACGCTATTCTCCTAATATAAAGTCTTCATAAGGCTGGGTGTCTTAAGAACCATTCTTGATCGACAGATGGAGCTAGAAAATTATCTTAATGAGGCCAATAAAACTAATTCCTTGCACTTTATAATGAGTGAGGTCATCATCTTAAATTGTTTAGGGTCACAATGAATACTTTTCAAATGATTGTATACCATTTACATATTTTTTTCCAAAATTGGCTGAATTAATCCACTTTGAGGGGCATAACACAAGACTAGAAAAACATCAAATCTACCATGTCTAAAAATTTATTTTCTCAATAGCAACAGAAACAAGAAATTGAAACACTATGTAAATCATATGGAACACAAACACAAACAACACAACCATTGTATGAAAGCTATAATTTTTACTTTTACTTGTTTCGCCACTTATTTGGAGCTTCAGAATGGGGCCTGCTCACCATTGGAGAAACCAGGAGGACCAAACCATAAAGGGACAGCTAGCTCGTTCACATTGCTAGCCACAAAACCTTCACCCACCATAATCTAGTCCTAACCATTCGCGTCCATCAATCCTCCATGAGTAGCCAAAAATGATGCTCCAACACCAAATGGAGGTGTCAGTGGAAACTAGAAAACTTGTCCAAACCCTTTTCATGTATAGGGTTTTTTTTTTTTATATACACCCTTTGGAGTAGTTTATAGGGCAGTAAACAAACGTGTTAACTAAGAGTAAGCAAGCAATCATAAAACTTAATTCTAGATTACGTTTTTAAGTTAATTTAATGGTTATCTAAAAGTAGGTTATTTAACTGTATTAGGATTGACAAATGACCGATCGCATTAAGGTAGTACTCATAAAACTCACTGTACTTTTTATTATATTTTAAAAAAAGAATTAACTAAAACGAAGCAAGCAATTGTAAAACTCACTTTTAGATTCTACTTTTAATTTTGTCAGTTTCTAAAAGTAGGTTGTTTAATTGTTTGGATTAATAAGTGATCAATTACAAGTAATCATAAAACTCACTGCTAGATTATACTATTAAGTTTACTGGTCTTCTAAAAGTAGGTTATTTAACCGTTAGGATTAATAAGTTTAGTAATTGATCACATTAAAGTAGTACCTATAAAACCCATGCAGTACTTTTATAGGGTAAATTATACTGTGTGTCTTTTAAATTATTTTTTAAAGGATGGGGACCATGGATGCATTATTTAATCCAAAAAAAATACGATACTCTTAATACAGGTATGATGCAAACTTTGTAGCTTTGTCATTTTTAGGAATTTGATGATTTTGCTAAAAAGTGATTGCCTTTCCTCAAAATATCATACTGCTACAAGCAAGTGTAAGAAAAGTAAGACAAGAAGCTCCATTCAACTCAGACTTTTACCAGCAAACAATTTTCATTGATTCAATTCAAAACTAAGATAAAGAGTGAACTAATTATAACATACCCAAAACAAAAAAAAAAATCAAACACCATATGTGGGCAAAACACAAGCAGCAAATCAATAGGCAATCTCCAAAAACTATTGGAGCAATATTATTAAAACAACTAAATCATTTCATGAAAGATCTAATATCTAATTATTTAAATGTAATTTATTTTCTCCATTAGAGCATTATTAGGAAAAAAATCTTAAATCAACCTTAATTATAGGATTGTTTTAGTAATAAAATTCATAAAAGAAAAAAATTACACTGCAAATGCAAAGATATTTATCCTTTCTTCAACCCACTTGATTAGAATGGGGCCTACCCACCATGGGAGTAACTTGAAGGACCAAACCTAGAAGAGCCAGCGAGATCGTTCACATTGCCAGCCACAAAACCTTTACCTGCCAACATATGGGCCTGACCACCCATGTCCGTCAATCCTCTACGAGTGGTGGAAGATGGGGCTCTAACCTTAGCCCTCTCATTTAGTTTTCTGCTGAAACTATTCTTCATCTACTCTGTAATACCATTTAGTTACTCCAACTTCCCTCAACAACAGGAAATTATTGAATTTTTTAGAATGGTTTAGTTTGTCTTTAGGATAGTTGGTATAGTTTAGAAATAGGTTAGAAATAGTTGAAGGGCTGATTTTTAATTTAAAGTATAGACTGGACTTAATTAAAACTTTTGTTTATTGAAGGTGGAAAGGAGTACAAGGTTGGTCTTATGGCTTACATTAGGCATTTGGCCCTTAAGCCTATTTATACTAATTTTTCTTGACCTTTCCAAATTAGTTTCAACTAGATTTTTTTTTTACTTACTCTTTCCTCACTGTTACCTTTTAGAACCTTATACACTTTAGTCCCTACATTAGACTTTCTCACTTTTCTAGATTTCACTAAAAAGTATCTTTTTATTTCATCATCATCTCATCTTTAGATGTTTCTAGGATATCTCTAGATTTTCTTAGCCATTAAGAATTCAAGAATAATCTTCTAATTTGCATCACATTTTAACTCTCCTTCTTGATGCAAATTTTTTGAACTCTGAGCTTGGTGCATAGGTACTCAAACTTTTTTCTTGGCAATGACTTTGTAAAGATGTTGGCAATTTGCTTCTCCATCATGCAGTATTCTAGCTTGATTTTTTTGTTCGTTGATGCCTCCCTAATTGATTGGATTCTTCATCATGTGTATGGTTGACTTGTTATCACATAAAATCTCAGTTTGCTGTTTTGGCAGCTCACCTACGTTTACTAGAATCCATCACAACCATGTAGCTTGATTTGTGGTTCTCAAAGCTGCTACATATTTCACTTTTATAGATGATTATGCCACAGAATCTTGCTTCTTTGATGACCATAAGAAAATCTTGATCCAAGTGTGAATCCATAGCTAGATGTACTTTTTAGATTATCTATTGATCTTCTTCAATTACTATTTGTGTACCCAAACAATCTTGAGTCGTTAGTGTATCTGAACCAGATTCCAAAATCCTTAGTTCCTTATAGAGCCTGAGTATTCTCTTGGCAGCTCCATAGTGCATCTCACTTAGCTCTTGCATAAAACCTTATAATAGGTTTGCAGTGTACATTTTTTCTAGTCTTATAGTCATTAGATATAGTAGGTTTCCAATAAGACTTATGTAATGATAGACATATACTTTTCCTGAATTGTCTTCTTTCCCTAGTTTTTGGTCTGTGGCGAAAGGAGCAATGATGAGCTTGTAATTGTCCATCTTGAACTTCTTCTAGAGGTTTTTGTGTATTTCTTTTCTGATATGAATATCCTTTCTTTTTGGCTTACCTCGATGCCAAGGAAGTAGTAAATCAAACCCATGTCACTCATTTCAAACAACTTCATCATGTTATCTTTGAAGTCTTAAATCATGCTCTCATTGTTCCCCATGTAGATTAAATCAACTACATAGAGAGAAACTATGAAAGTTTTTTTACCTTGGGTCTTGATACGGAATGTTGGCTCACTCACATTCCTCTTGAATATTTGATTAGTGAAGTATCCATCAATACGGTTATACCAAGTTCGTGGCACTTGGTTTAACCCATATAAGGTCTTATTGTTTAAGGACTTTATCTTCATGCCCATTGGCCACGAATTTTAATGGTGAGTAAAGCCTACAGACCAAAGCAAAGGTTTCAATATAGTCAATACTTGGTTGTTGTTAGTAGCCCTTAGTGGCTAACCTTGCTTTGTGCTTTTGTAGTGCTCCATTAGGGTTAAGTTTTGTTTTGTATACCCACCTAACTCTAAAAATTTCTTTGACCTGTGTCCGATCCACTAACTTTCATTTTTGGTTTTTCTTGATCATTTTCATCTCCTCTTTCATCACTTTTACCCATACTTCCTGCTTTGTAGAAGATTCATAACTTTTAAATCCTACTAATGTCAAGCTGCAGGTTTCATATGGTTCTGATGGCCTGCGGCGGCTTCATCGTGTGTCATTGTACGGGTATGGCAGACTTCTGATGGAGGAGAACACTTTGGGAGGAGAGATTCCCCAGTGGAGGGTACCTGAAATACTCCAGAAAACGCAGGTTAGGAGGTCCCCGGTGTGTATTCCCGGGGAGGAGCCTCTGACGCCCAAGTCAGTTCTTTCAGATAGCTGGATTATGTGTTCTTTTGTGTATTCAAAGAAAACTATTCTCCCCTTGCCTTGCTAGAATGCTTTTCTGGGTGTTTTATAAAGGAAGCGTACAGAAGCCATTCTCCTCTTGTGGTCATCCCAGATTACGACACGTGTCCGGTGGGATGTGATCCCTGCTTTTCTGGGAGCGAAGGGACGCTTATCTCAGTAAAATTCGCCTGGTTGACAGCCTAGGCATTCCGAGAGTGTCGTATTGAGGTGTCCCTCTGATGGCGTGCCCCAGTGTTAGCGTGTCATAATATACTTGGGGGACGACTTTTATGAGGAGGTGTCAGAGGCTCCTTAAATGCTTTGTTCGTACTTTCCGAGGTTACTCTAACGTCTCGGGGAATATATTCCCCAAGGATGGTTCCTCCAGGGGATACTTCTGTTTCCGAATAGGGTCTGTCCGCTCTACCGAGGTTGGTCCTACCATTTCCTAAGGAAGCGAATTCCCTATGTTAGGCCAGGGGGATCGTTCGTCCTTCTGACCTCGGCTGGTTGTTCCTCTCTGCCGAAGTCGGTACTCCGTCAGGTCTGGGAGCTCGGCCGGTGATGGGCACCTTGGCTATCACATGCCCCCTCCTGGAGAGCCGGAGCGGAGGCTTCGGCTATGTTTTCGAGAAGGTCCCTTTGCCGATCTGGCGGCTGAAACTTTTTCTTGGAAAGTTGCCTTACTTCGGAAGGCGTCTCCTCGGAGCCGAGGTACCCTCTTCTAGCTTTCATGACGTCCTCGGAATGCACGTTACTTTTTTCTTTTTTGCCTTTTCTGCCGCGGGTCTGTGAACCATCACGTCCTTTGGCCAGGCGTGTCAGTCATGGGTAACCGTGCCTGGGTTTTCGCAATGTTAGAGGGACGTGCCCTGGTTCCTCGCGCCGTGTGACACGTGGACGCTGTTGGATGGTGAAACAGTTATGCTGGTTACGTCAACTACACCTCTTCGCCTTCAAGGAGTAATAATGAGGCGGTTACATCTTCAAATGATGATTATGACGACGTTTCACTTATCCTTCTTCGGTCTATATAAGCACCTTCCGTCCCATTTTGTCTCACCCCTTTGCTTTAGCTCTCGTCTGTTCTAGATCTTGCCCTTTTCCTTTTCTGGCGGCGATTCTTGTGGCAGAGCGACCTCCGGCGATTCCTTGCAGCGGCGTTTCACAGCCCAGGCTTTGGCAAAGTCTTTGGTGAGTGTTCCTTTTTGTGGTTTGTCGTTGTTCCTCTATTTTTCCCAAAGTCATCTCTCTTTTTCTTTTTGAAAAATGTCAAATCCGACTCCATTGATGACTGTGCGCCCTCTTTCTGAAAACCTTGCTTCTCTTGAGGCTTACCCCTATTCCACTACTTTGGAAAAGATGAAAAAGTGGGTGGCCAAGTACTACCTCCCTTCTTACATCACACCGAGGTTACCTTTGCTGGGATCTTATGCCTACGCAGCTGCTTCTTCGGGGGAGGTTACCGTTTACCGAGCTCAGCTGAAAGCCGGTCTTCGGTATCCCCCTCATCACATGATATACGAATTCTGCAAATTCCACGGTATTGCCGTGAACCAACTCCCCCCAAATTCTTACTCTTACTTTAATGCTTTCCTCTGCATGTGCGGGGTGTTTGTGCGTTTTGATGGCGGAGGGTTAGGCCTCTGCCGACCACGTGTGGGCGAACTAGCACGTGGTAGTATTGTCCCTTTTGGCGCATTAAGGGCGGCCTTGTTCAGCCTTGAACCCAAGACCCCAGGGATTTACACTCCTCAGAGGTCTTGGGTTCAAGGCTGAACAAGGCCGCCCTTAATGCGCCACAAGGGACAATACTACCACGTGCTGGTTCGCCCACACGTGGTCGGCAGAGGCCTAACCCTCCGCCATCAGGTTCTATAAGTAACTATATCTTTCTTGGCCTTGATTCTGAATCATCGGAATGTGCTAATGATGAAGACTCTAGAGCTATTGGCGAGGATGAAGTTTCTTTGCAATCTCCAATTTACTTGAATTTTGGTTCTTTACTTGGACTTATAGTGGTGGCATGTATATTGTTTTTGCCTTCTTCTTAATCTTTTCTTCATCCTAATTCCAAGATGCTTCTTCATCGAACTCCACATCGTGACTAATTGTCAGCTTTTCAGTCTCTATATTATAAATTTTGTATCCTTTTGATTGTGTGTTACAGCCCATAAAGATTCCTTTTTCACTTTTATTATCGAGCTTACCTTTTTTGTTATGGAACATAGATGTAAAAAATGTTGTTCTAAACTCTAAGATGTTTGGTCAAAGGTTTTCATCTACTCCATGCCTCAATTGGTCTTCTGCCATCTACAATGCTAGTTGGACAGCTATTGAATATATAAACGGCAATGTAGACGGCTTCTACCCAAAAATGTTTTTAGTAAGCCTTTTTCTACTAGCATTGATCTTACCATCTCTGCCACGTTTTTTTTTTTCAAATAGGCCATTTTGTCCTAGCCAGGTAGCCAATGGTGAAATTTTGATCAACTCTTTATTTCTCACAGAACTTGTTAAAACCTCCTGATGTGCACTTCTTTCCTCTATTACTTCCTAGGGTCTTGATGTGATGAACACATTGTTTCTCCACTAGATTCTTGAATTTCTTGAATATTTTGAATACTTTTGACCTTTCATACACAAAATAAACCCAATTAATTCTAATGAATTCATCAACGAAAAGGATGAAAAACCTATTTTTGCTTGTAGTGATTCTCCTTATCAACCCACATACATCTATGTGAATTAGTTTCAATGGCATCTTGGCTCTCTAAGAAGCGCTAGATGGAAATGGCTGTCGATATTGTTTTCTTAGTAAACAGCATTCATATGTATCTTTTGTAACTTCTATCTTTCGTAAGTGCTTGATCATGTTTTGTTCTTGAAGAGCCTTTAGCCCTTAAAGGTTAAAATGACCAAACCTTTTATGTTGTAGCCAAGAATTGTTCTCTTGTGGTTTCATGTCTATTTGGGTTAAGTATCTCCATTGAATAGGAAAGTTTCTTCTCTTTATCTTGATCATGGTGATGACTATATTTTTGTCCTTCTTATCATAGATAACTTAGCAATTCCCTTTAAAGTGGAATGTATATCCATTCTTCATCATCTAGCCAACACTTAGTAGATTTTCTACCAAATCTAGAATCCATAGGATCTCATGTATATACAACATACTTAATTTTGACTATTATAGTGCTATTACCCAAGATGTTGACAGATTGATTGTCTACTAGTTGTACCCTCGAACTATAAGTGGTGTCTAGTTTGGAGAATACCTCTTGATTTGGTGTTATATGATTGCTACAGGAACTATTGATTAGCCACATATTCTTGCTTTATTTTTGCTGCTCTTATGGCTCTCCTAGTTAAAAGCTCATTCGAGGAAGGTAAAGTATTTGAAACTTAGTTTGGAACCTTATTTCAAGTTCACATAGCAAGAATAGGTAAGTTTAATAAGGTTCAGTAAGTTCCGAGAAGGTTAAGGCACTAAATGAGGTTCAGCGGCAAAATGGTAATTTCATATATCAAAGAGCCAAGTAGGATCCCGAAAGTTCAGAGAAAGTAAAAACACTAAATGAGGTTCAGGGGTAAAATAATAATTTCATGTCTTGAAGAGTCATGCGAGATCCCGAGTGTTAAAAATGAGTTTTAAAAACCTAACTTTTACTTTTAACCCAAGTTTAACTTAAATAAATAAGGTTTTACCAAGATTGACTAGTTACTAAGGAAAGAAGGGGACTTGTTTATAACTATGCATAAACATTAGTGGCCTGTTGGTTTTAAAGCTTATAAAAGCTTGGTAAAGTGGAGGAAGCTGCCATTTTTGCCTCAAACCCGAGCTCATCCTCCACCCTACCATTTCTTCAAGAATTTTAGCTCAAAACCAAGAGTTTTTGGTGAAATTTGGATCTGCCAAGGGTGTATATAGATTAAAAAGCTTGTTCCGAATGTAATTTCTAGTTTTTGGAGCTTGGAACCATGTTTCTAGCAATCCCCTATTTTTTATGCAAGGTAACTTGTGATTCAATGGTGAATTCTTATTTATTAGATGATTTTATGCTTGGTTTTCGTTAGAAGTTAGTAAACTTGTGTTTTGTGCCTTTCGTTCCTTGGAACTATAAAAAACTTTGTGGAACTTTGGTTCTTGGTGAAGGGTGGATTGATTGTTGCTTGTGAGTTAAAATTAAGGCAAGGGAGTTATGTTTTCAAGCTTTATTATGCTATTGGAGTATGATTGCTTGATGAACACAAGTAGTTTTGGCAATAGCATTAGTTAGTGGGCTAGTTTGATCATGGTGGGCTACTAGTTTTGTGGAGCTTGGAATGAAGATACAATGCATCATAGGAATGCTTGTGATAGTTGATTGTGGTCTTTAGAACATGTTTTACAAGTATGTGAAGTTTGAAAGTCATCCAAACATGATTAACATGTTTTGTAAATCTTCAAATGTTATAGCAACAAAACTATAAAATTCTAGGCATCATAGGGTCGCCAATACCGGCGATGCGTCGCCAACACCATGAAAAGTTCACAACAGGTTGATAACTGTGGTGACGCATCACCACAGTTATGATAGCTAAAATTTTCTAATTTTGCTAGGTGGTTTAAAAAGAGGCCTAAAGGGGTGCTTAGGGTACCTAGGGGTCTAAGTATTCCGGGGGGTATTTTGAGGCTTCCAAAACTCATCCAAGACCTAGGGGTTTTCTTGAGTTTTAGGGTTACTTTCACCATATGTAAGAAAACTAGATAACAAAGGGCGACAACTTAGTATCACTAGCTTAGGTGAAAGGTTCAATACCATCGGCGACCTAGCCGTGCCATCGAACATCAGGTTGCGATGTAAAACCTTAATGAACCTAGGAGGTCATTATTGTTAGTGTTGTGCCCAAAAGCCAATCATGAGATGATTGTATTTTTGCACATTGAGTCATGATATTTTATTAAGGCATTAATCCAGCAATTATGTTTGTTGTTTTGTTCCTGCGTAACTTAACAAACATAATTGTAACCCTAGAATAATGATATTCTTAAAAGTCCCTGGTCTAGTATTATTGTGGAGCGGGTTGCAATAATACATAACGACTAGCATATGTGGAGACTAATATGAGATATGTAGTCTACATATGGGTACAAGTTGGAGAACTTGTGTACTGGACCGACCCACCATGAGAACACTACATGGATCGTTATATGAGTGTCATAAGTGATTCTCATAGTGATCAGGGTATATGTAGTCCTTCGACCTAAGATCATCAAGGTTCCCTACATGTGAGTCACATACTTTGATACTTTCCTTTATTGCTCGTAACTGAGTGAACTTGAAGGAGGTCATTGGGTATGTCACATATCATGCGGAGGGATTTGTATGATCAAGATGGGATTTGTCCCTCCTATGTAACGGGAGTGATATCTTCGGGCCCCTTGATAGAGTGAGACTTAGAAAAATGCATGGCCATGCTCGGATGAGTTGATATACGATATCAATGTCATCAGTTTAAGTTGGTCTACTCGGTAATCAAGAAACCAAAGATTGGGCTATACGAAAGTGACACATTCCATGTCTCGTGCTTAGTCTTGATATCTTGGACAAAGGGACAATGGCATATATCGGTGATGATCATAAAGGTTTAGTCGAATCATCGACAATCTTGTCACTTGGGCAGCAATGATGTGTTGCTAGACACCGCTCATTGCTTATGATCATAAATGTGATTTATGATCATTGCCAACGTGATAAGAGCCTATTGGGTCGCACACATAGAGCAATTTGGATCATTAGAGTGCATGGGCTAATTATTTGGGTTATGGTTTCACTTTAATTTCGTATTAATAATGGGCCCAAGAGTTGAGCCATTATTAAGCCCGAAATTAAATCCTAATTGGATTAGGGCTTTGAAACCCATTAGGCCTGGAAGTTGAGTCTCACTATAAATACAACTTTTAAGTGAGAAATTCGCAGGTCTCCTTGCCCTAGCCTCCCAAAAGGACAGTCGCACTCTTCTCTTGCAATTCCTTGGAGGACGCAAGCTAGCACTGCGAGCGCAAGAGAAACGCATCTGCCGGGACGTGGTGGAAGCGTGGTGATCCCGAGAGGCTCGTGTGGATACCATAGAGAGCTTGAACATGTCAACTGTTCAGGTTTTGTGATTCGACTCTACAATTGAGTGAGAGATCTCAACCGAAAATTAGGTATGAAAATTTTCGAACACCCGGTTTACCCCGTTTCACTTGGATCCTAGAGGGTTTCGGTTAAATTCCGCTGCGCTGTTTGGCTCCCGAAACCCAACAATTATGGCCTAGTGGGTCTTTATAGCCTAGTCGACAATGGCCCCACCATAAAGCCCCTATACAACATAAGGGAGTTTCAACGAGTGAATCATGACTGGTTAGGCTAGTAAGCTGTGCTTGCTAGTAGCCAAGGCTCTGCCTTGTAGTTCTAGGACTAGGTTGAGGAGAAGTCTCAAGGGACTGAGACATATGCACATAAGTCTAGCCTCAAGCTGTGTAAGCTCGCAACAGATTACATGTGTTCCTATATGTGTTGTCCTTGGTAACTTTTCTTGCTGGTGATGTGAAGACCCTTACTGAAAATTTCTGAATTCTCACTCTTTAGTCATGTTGTCCAGATCCTGATGTTGTTAGGCCAAATAACCTTGAGGGTTGTTGTGGTAGCTTGTTGTTGCAGGTACTCCGTTTTAGAATCTTTATTATTCTAGTCTATTTGGGCTACTTGTTGGTTAAGTAACAGTACTAACTATAATGTTTTTCTTATCCACAGAGCCTAGTAGCATGTGAACAGGCTTTTGTGACTTGCCACTGGGATTATTTTCTAAGCTAGGAGTTAGTGAAAAAGATCTCAATCGAGGCTTGTTTATGTGTTGTACACCTAGTCTCATTCTTTGTATATATTTTTTATTCTTAGACTCTATGGTTGCTTTTAGGTGAGGGCATTAGTCTACTTCATGTTGAATGCCTTCACACGGTTGTTACGTGTAGTATTAATCATACAAATGTTGATTTTGTATGCTTTGGCTTTTTGAACTTGTTTTCTATGAAAGTACCTTGGCTAAGTGAAAATTTTTATGTTTTCCATTTTCCTTAGTTAAAGCATAAAAAGCATGCATCTTACATATTTTAGGTTAATCAACTAGCATCATGAAGCTTTATTTTGTGCACATATACAACTAGCCAATTGCAACCAACGTAAGACTAGCTCTCTCAGGCGTCCTAGGCAGGCTCGAGGAGTGGCCAAGTCAATTTTTGGTATCAAGGCTAAGAGTTCAATTTATAGATATTGGAGGCTAAGGATGGGATCTAGTTTTGGAAGTCCATGTTCTAGGATAGTTAGTACTAACTAACATTTAGGGAATGTTGTCTGGCTTTGGTTGCAGGTTGCTATAGTTGACACTAGGTTAAAAGCTCTGAGAGGAGCTAGGGAACTTGGTGAAGGTTCTAGTGACCCAGTTGTGGTAAGGCTGGATGAGATATCCAGGGTGCTTCAAGGGTTGACTTAGACCATGGCACAAGTAGCAGAAGGCATGATTGCTATTATGAAAGAGTTGTTTCAAGATCAAAAGGACAAAGAAATTGTCCAAGAAGAAAATGACCAAGGGAATGAACCATCCCAAGGTCAGAAGAGGCATGCTGAGCATCGGCAAGTGCCTATGGCCCGTGAGAGAAGAGATGAGGTTTATGAGCCTGAGAAAAAGCCAGACGTGATAGAGGCTCCAAATAGGGGAAACACACCGCATCAGATTAGATTGCTTGAAAAGGTCAAGACTATTGACCCACCCAGTATTGATGGGATAGTTGACCTCGATCAAGCAGAGGATGGATTATCCAGATGAATCAGTTGTTTACATATGGAGGCTACGAGCCAGAGCAAAGGATGGCCTTAGTACCTTTTTTTTTTTTTAACAGAAGGCTAGTCTTTGGTGGAATGATGTGATGGAGATGTTAAGGGAGAGTAATGGCACTTGACCGAAGCACAAGAAAAAGGTAGTCAAATGGTCGAACTTTGAAAGGAAGTTTCGACAGGAATATATCAATGAAGTTGTACAGGATTAGGGAGGATCCAGTTTGAGAATCTAGTTTAGGAAGAAATGTCAGTGAAGGAGTATGAGCAACGCTACAATTTGCTCATTTGGTTTGCTCCTTATATGGCCGGTAATAATGAGTTGAAGACCAAGAAGTTCTTCCAAGGCCTTAAGCTTGTACTTTAGAAGTATATGGCGATAGTGGACATCCAGGGCTATCGCCAAGTAGTTCAAAAGGTGTTGGCCTTAGAGAGAAAGATCGAAAACTTCAAGGCTCCAAGCAAAAAAGTGGAGGTTAGACCAACCAACCGAGGTAAAAGTGCTGCGAAGCAACCAATGGTAGGAAGGATGAATAAAAATCAAAGTCCCTTCAAAAGAAGGAAAATGGATTTGCACCCTAAGTGTAGAAGGTTCCAAAGCACGAAGCCATGCACGTTGCGAACAGATGTCTATAACATCTGTGGTCGAAAAGCTCATTAGGCAAAAGAATACCCACAAGCTCAACCCTTGCCGGGTCTACCTAAGAATCCACCTTTTGCACCCCTTGCCATAGGAAATCAACCTAGTGTGGCCACAACAGCTGTTGAGCCAAGAGTTTTCACTTTAGCTAGTCAAGTGACCAAAGAACCAGTCACCGTTTGAGGTAACTTTACTGTTCAGAATGGTAGTGTTATAGTACTTTTTTATATTGAAGCTACTATTTCTATGATATCATCTTCCTTGGTAGATAAGCTTAAGTTCCAGCGAGAAATCTCATATGAGTTGAGACTCATCAGCACTGCAGGGAGGAGTTTTATTGTGACCAATAAGTTGGTTACTAGGTATCCCTTGCAGTTAGGTGACCATGATTTCTTTTGTGAGCTGTGGTTGGTAGAACTGAGGTCTTATGACCTAGTGTTGGGAATGGATTGGCTAAGCAAGCACAAGGTTCAAATTGACTACGCTAGTCATTCAATCAACATTATTGATGCTGAAGAAGCTAGAGTGATTTATACATGAGGGTTAGCATCCAGTGCTAAGAGTTTGCTCCTTAGACTTATAGATACCATCCCCATAGTTAACGAGGAGAAATATTGCTCTTTGAATAAGGTGGCCATAGATGAAGAACTTAAGAAAATTCCTATAAGTAATCAGTTTCCTAAAGTGTTTCCAGTGGAGTTACCTAGGTTACCACCCAAAAGGGAAACGGAGTTCTCTATCCATCTTCAACCTAGAGGAGTACATATTTCAATGCCACCTTACCGAATGTAAGCTCCTAAGGTGGACGAGTTAAACAAGCAGTTAGAATAACTACTGGAGAAGGGCTTCATAAGGCCTAATGTATGACCATGGGAAGCCCCGGTGTTGTTTGTGAAGAAGGATGGTACTTTGAGATTGTGCATTGACTACAAAAAGTTGAATGCAGTAATAGTCAAGAATAAGTATTTGCTTCCTAGGATCGACAACTTGTTTGATAGGCTTAAGGGAGCAGAGGTGTTTTCTAGGATTAACCTTCAGTCAGGATTTTTCCATATCAGAGTTAAAGAGGAAAATATCCCAAAAAATTGCCTTCAGGACGAGGTATGGACACTACAAGTATACAGTTATGTCATTTGGTATGACTAACACCTCGGCAGTGTTCATGGAAGCCCTGAATAGGATCTTCAGACCGTTCTTGGATCTATTTGTTGAAGTCTTCATCAATGACATTTTGGTATATTCACAGTTTATTGATAAGTATGAGGAGCAGCTTAGATAGGTTTTGTAAGTACTAAGGGATAATCAGTATTATGCAAAGTTGTCTAAGTGTGAGTTTTGGTCCAAAAAGATACAGTTTCTGGGGCATATTATCAGTGCTCAGAGTTTGTCAGTGGATCCTGAAAGGTTCAAGTAATGGTTAAGTGGAAGGGACCAACTACAGTTACAGAAGTCAGGAGTTTCTTGGGCTTGGCAGGCTACTATAAGAGGTTCATGGAGAGATTTTCTATAATAGCTACACCGTTGATAGCCTTCGGCAAGAAAACTCAGAAGTTTGATTGGACGCCGAAGTGTAAAGAAGCTTACCTGGAGTTAAAGAAAAGGCTGACAAGTACACCAATGCTTCTTCTACCGGATCCAAGCAAAGCTTTCACGGTGTACATAGATGCATCAAGTTCTGGTCTAGGGTGTGTATTGATGCAGGAAAGTCAGGTGATCACCTATGGCTCATGACAGTTGAGACCTAATGAGTTAAACTATCCAACTCATGACCTTAAGCTAGCGGCAGTAGTCTTCACTCTTAAGCTTTGGAGACACTATTTGATGGGTAGGTCGTTCAGGATTTTCAAGGACCATAAGAGTTTGAAATATCTGTTCATAAAAAAGGATCTGAATATAAGGCAAAGAAGGTGGATCAAAAACATAAAAGATTATGATTGCTCAATTGAGTATTGGGCAGGCAAAGGAAATGTAGTAACAAATGCATTGAGCCAGAAGTACACGAGAGTGATCCTATGTAATGATCATGCAACAAATTTTTCACGAAGAGAGTTAGAAGATTGTTTCTCTGCTTTACATTAGTTTTGGAAAAACCAAGAAATGTACCTAGTCTATGCCTTGGAGATACAGTCAGCTTGATTGTTTGAGGTCAGGGATGCTCAAAATAAATATTCGTTGTTGAAAAAAATCTCTTGAGAAGAAAAGCTTTGTATTGTAAAGATGGAATTCCAGTATAAGGATGAAATACTACACCATGGAGATCGACTCTATGTACCAAACGTAGAGGGACTCAGGCAGCAAGTACTACAAGAAGCACATAGTAGTAAGTTAAGTGTTCACCCTGGTGTTAGTAAGAAACACCATGATATGAAGACGCATTTCTAGTGGCCAGGATTTAAGGTGGATGTAGAAGGACATGTGACTAAGAGTTTGACATGCCAGATGGTTAAAGCAAAATATCATAAACTGGCAGATACACTTTAGAGTTTACCTCTTCCAGAGAGGATGTAAGGGTCCATTACCATGGATTTCCTAGTAGGGTTACTAAGAACCTAAAGTCAACTGACGCTATATGAGTAGTGGTTGACAGCCTGACTAAATCGGCACACTTTACACCCATAAAGATGACTTATACATTGGAATTGTTAGCTCAATTATATGTTAAGGATATTGTGAGGTTGCATGGTATACCATATCAGATCATATTTGATAGAGATCATCGGTTTTTTTCTGGTTTTAGAATGCTTTCCGAGAGGCATTGGGAAGTAAGGTTAGTCTCAGTACTACTGTAACGGCTCTCCAAAAATTCAGATCATAATTACTGAGGTAACATTAGTTATTTTAGTAATTTAATATACTTAGAATATTTAATGCAAGTAAATTCTCAGTCTAGTAAAGTATAGTAGCTTAAAGAGGACAAAATTAGTCATTTAAGAAAACCGGACGAAAAAGGGCATTTTAGTCATTTTATATAGTGACCCATTTTTATTTTATGGTTAGGTAGGAGATGGAAAAATATTGAATTTAAGGTATCACGGTTTTTCGTAATTTCCGCTCTACCCATGTGAAATTGTGAATTGACTAGAATTGTCCATCAATGGTTTATATGTAACCCTCAAAAGTATTAGACCTAAATTGCATGTCTGTCAAAGCTAACGACTGGGCGTGTAATTAAGGTGAAGAAGGATTCAGGTGTGACTTAATGCTGGTTTTAGTCCTAAGCTTTCTGTTCACTTATGGATAAGTTTCCAACGTACTAATGAGTACAAATAAGGGACCAGATGTGTGGCATGAGCACCTTAAGCCTACATAAGTTGTCTTGGTGCATTATTTGAGTCGGCCATCTTCTTTCTTCATCTCTAAACCACCTGAAACCTCTCTTTCTCTCGAAACAGCCTATATTAGGGTAAGTAAGAGGTTCCCTCACTGTGGTATCAGAGTAAGGCTTATATGTCTTGTAAGTGTCTTACTAGAGGCAAGTGTCTGACATCAAGTAAAGGTCCTTGTGAAAGTATAGTAATATTATGATATATATATATATATGAACTATTCTGAGGATGTTTTCTAGCTTTGTATTTCAGGTAAAATGGAGGAAACAAGGGGTGAATTTTCTAATACAGAGGAACCTAGTGAAGGTTATATTGGGTATGCTTAAAGATATAATAGGGTTACTGCAAGATATGAACAAGAACCTTGTGCAATTAACTTAAGGAACGATGGTTCTCTTAAGTGACTGTCAGCAAGCTCAGGATGCAGGAAATGCTCCTGAAAGGAACAACATCACTGGGGTAAGGACTGAAGTGTTTCAGGGTGAGTCTGAACACCAAAGTCAAGGGAGACAAAACTTACCCCAAGAACCTGAAATAGAAGAGGATTATGATGAAGAAGATGAAGACTTTGAGGAGGATGTACACCCTCGAAGAAGAAAAAGACATGTCATTCCCAGATAGATGGAACTATTTACAAAGTTCCAAGGTTATGGAGTACCAGACTTTAATGGTAGTGGAGATCCTGATGTTGCTAATGAATGGATTACTACCATAAATGATCTTTTTGGACATGCCCATCTAGACTCTCGTTGAAAAGTGGAGTTAGTGCCATTTTATTTAAAGGGTAAGGCTTCCTTATGGTGGAAGGAAAAACTCCAGAATGTTGAGCAACAGAGGAAAGTCCTAGATTGGGAAGATTTTGAGAGGAAGTTCAAGAAGCAATATATAAGTGAAGATGCTCAAGATCAGAAAAGGATCGAGTTTGAAGAACTGGTCCAAGGAGAGATGACTGTAACTGAGTATGAGCATCGATTTAGTTCACTTATAAGATATTCTCCTTACATCTCAGATGAGGGAGAACTAAGGGCTAAGAAGGTTGTACATTGACTTAAGCCAGTCCTAAGAAAGTCCATAGTGGCGATAAGAATCAAGAGCTAGCACAAAGTTATGCAAAAGGCCTTGGCTGTAGAAAGGGAGCTAGGTGAACCTAGGTCCAAAGGTAAAGGTATTGAACTAAGAAAAACAAGTAGAACAACAAAGGAATGTGTCCTAGGTGCAATAGGTTCCATGGCACTAAGCCGTGTACTTATAGGACGAACCTTTGTAATATTTGCCATCAAAGAGGACACCAGGCAAGAAAGTGCCCAAGGAACAGGCCTAATCAAAGGCAAATGGTGAGTTCAGCCCCAATTACTACAAATGCACTGGCAAACAGTGTGATTCCACCCCAAGTACACTTTAGCAAGCCAGGTGACTATGGAGCCATCTACGGTGCAAGGTAACTTTATATTTCAAAATAGTAGTGTTAGAGTTCTTTCTGACACTGGTGCTACTATTTCTATTATTGGTTTATCCTTAGTAGATAAGTTAAAATTGCAAAGAGAATATATGAAAGAGATGAAACTCATTAAGACTGAAGGGAAGAATATAATTCTAACTAATGAATTAGTTAGAAAGTATCCTATGGAATTAGAGGATCACAAATTCTCTTGTGATTTATGGGTCATGGCTTTAAAATCTTATGATATAGTGCTAGGTATGGATTGGCTAAGAGACCATAAGGCCCAAATCAACTATGCAAACCACCAAGTAACCCTTGATGATGGAACTAGGGTAAGGGTGATTTGTATAAGAGGTCTGGCAAGTGATGCTAAGACTTTGCACCATAAGATTTTGGATTCCAATCCTATAGTGCAAGAAGAGGATTACTATGCACTAAATGGAATGATTATTGAGGAGCAATTCAAAGATATACCCATTGCCAATCAATTCCCTAAAGTGTTTCCTGTGGATTTACTGGGTTTACCGCCTAAGAGAGATATTGGATTCTCTATTCACTTACAGCCTGGTGCATAACATATCTCGATACCCTCATATCGAATGTCAGCTCCTGAAATGAATAAGCTGAAGAAACAGTTGGAAGAACTGCTAGAAAAAAGGTTTATACGATCTAGTATTTCACCTTGGGAAGCACCAGTCTTGTTTGTGAAAAAGAAAGATGGCACGCTGAGACTATGTGTTGACTACAGGAAGTTAAATCCTGTGGCAGTGAAAAACAAGTATCCACTGCCCAAAATCAATGGTCTATTTGATAGATTAAAAGGGGCAAAGATTTTTCAAAAATTTATCTAAGGTCTGGATATTTCTGGACAAGGGTTAAGGAGGAAGATATCCCTAAGATTGCGTTCAGAACTCAATATGGACATTACGAGTACACAGTAATCCCATTCAGAGTTACAAACACTCCTGAAGTGTTCATGGATGCCATGAACAAGGTATTCAGTCCATATTTGGACAAGTTTGTTGAAGTGTTCATTGATGATATTTTGGTGTGTTCAAAGTCCCCACAGAGAACATGAGGAACACCTTAAGATTGTTTTGCAAGTGCTGAAACAGAACCAGTATTATGCAAAATTATCTAAATGCCAATTTTGGCTGGAAAAATTCCTTTTCTTGGGCATATTATAAATGATCAAAGATTGTTAGTTAATCTCGAGAAAATTAAGGTTGTGGTTGACTGGAAGAGACCAACCACAGTAAGAGAAGTTAAGAGTTTTCTCGGTTTTGTTAGCACCTCACAAAAATGGGAGAATTACAAGTGTGTTATAATGGCTAAAAACCATTATATTATGTAATTCTCACAAAACTGATTAAAGTTTGGGGGGTAAAGGGCATGATCAATACCTGAAGTGTGGATTGCTTGTTTGTCAAGCAACCTATGGACTTTTTGTAAGATTTTGGAAATTCAGGTACTCAATTGCAAAATTTTCACAAAAAAAATTTGGAGAGTTATGGGAAGGATATGAATGGTATGAAAGTGATATTGGAGAACCAAATTGCTTATAGAAGACAAGTATGTACAAAGGAAAACACAAAAAGGCGTTAAGGACTTAAGTGTCCTATTATGTGTCTTTGGTTGTCCATGTTTATGACTTAAGTCAAATGGAAGTTTTGTGGGGTTATCCCACATAAGGAGGGGCTGCTATGGCATGGGATAAGGAATTCAAAAGTGGGTCAAGAGATTAAGGCAAAGAAACCATGGTCTTGTAGTAAGGAAACTGAAATAAAGCTTGGTTAAGCTTGTTAAGTCCATTTAGTGCACTTAAGACCATATAAGTGTCCATTCTTGTCCTTGTCTCCTAAATTTCGGCCTCCACCAGTAAAAAGGGAAGCCAGTCCTCTCCTCCACACTTCCTCTATAGCCACCATACCTTCAAACTCAAAACTACTTGCAACTGAAGTAAAAAAGGCACAATTGGAAGCTATTTGGTGCTATTGCTTGAGTGCACCTAGGATCAAGCTCCAATTTCAGCATACCAATCAAGGTAAGGGTTCTCTTGCTCTCATGAGTTGTTTTCTATATTTTCAAGCAACCATGGAGCTAGAGCTATGTTTGGAAGAGAGCAATAAGCTTGATGAACCAAGCCTAGTGAGGGGAGTGCACTTATTAAAGGTTTCGTGACCTAGTGTGAAGTGCACAAAGGTGGCAGTGAAATTAGGGTTTTTAGAGCCCACAATTAGTACTATCTAGTGTTAAAATCCTCCTAAGACCAAGCATTAGCTTGAGGAGGGCTGCCATAGTGATTTGGTTATGTTTATTATATGTTTTATGGACTAACCTATGGTATATGTTGCTACCACATTTCAGGTGTTTGTTGGCTGTGAATGGCTGCTGCATTTGGTTACTATATCTTGTATATATGCATTGTGATTTTTGTGTTTTAGTGTCTTTGGATGTAGGTTTTAATGATGGTTACATTGCCTATTAAATCCAAGTGCTACCCTTGCTAAGTTTCACAATGAAACATACTCCCCTCAATTCTACCATTTCAGGTCCAGTAGAAAGATCACATTCAAACTGATATTTGTGGTTTGATTTTTCATCTAAAATTTCATGTACTTAAACTTCCATATGTCTAGTTGTGATCTAGAAAGTTTGGTGATTTTAGAAGCACATTTGGTATTTTTAGTGAAGGTACATATTGTGTTGTGCAGCAGTTGTCCAGCATCCTATTATGGAGTCCATTGTGTCTCAGGCACTCCTATAACCTAGGGTGCATATTTAGCTGAGTGAGGACCATTTTTTAGTGCATGTATGCATGTACATGTAGTGTATGTAAAATGAGACAAGTATGTGAATATTTGAGTAATGTTTTGGCTATATAAGTGATGTGGTGTAAAGCTGCCTAATTCTGAATGATGGGCTGCTTACGTGTAAATTCTGTTTTAGCCACATATGATTGTTAAATGCAAGGGAATGTATTTCATATGTGTAATGGACATATATGGGGTAGCCTTGGAGGGCTCTCCCCTTGTGAATGAAGTGTTTGCACACTTATGAAATTTTGTGTGGGCAAAATAGTCATAAAGTAATCAGAATTTTGACTCTGCCCTTAACATTCTATATCTCCCTGTGTAGAAGGAATATTTGTATGAAATTTTGACCACACTTATATAACATTTAAGGTTGAACTGGGATTTGGAATTTCTAAATTTGGAGCCCTGTAGCCAAATATATGACGTTGCAAAGTTGGCTAAGTTATTGTTCATTTAGTCAAAATTTTGCAACCAACTTTAAAAATTCATAACTTGGTCCATAGATGGGCTATTGATATAAAACAAAATTATTTGGTTTTCTATAAGTCTCTACTTGATAATAGATCAAGAAAACAGGGTGTACATGGCTATAATGATACAGTTTATTAGTAGAAGTTACAGGTGCAGTGGTTAGTCACTAGAACTTAACAAGATTGCCTAATGTGTGGTAGCCAAGATTAAGGCTTGTGCTAGTATTTTTCTTCTTTGCTGCCATGGTGTGCATGAAATGTGAATGTGTGTGTGATGGTTTGATCAATATGCATGTGTTTACATAGTGCCCAAGAGGGTCACTTGGGTATGCACACTAAAAGTAGTGTTCTGATGGCCTACAGAATATAACCAATCTTGGGAGTCTAAACGCATAATTTTGGCACCATAATTGGACTACCCTAGAATGGGTAACAGGTTTAGCAGGGTACTATTGAAGATTCATAAAAAGGTTTTTTTTTATAGCTTCCCCACTAACAGCCTTGACCAAGAAGTCTCAAAGGTTCAATTGGTCGGACAAGTGTGAGACTAGTTTCCAAGAGCTTAAGAAAAGGCTTGCTTCTGTGCCTATCTTAATTCTTCCTGAATCGCACAAGACATTTGAAATTTATACAAATGTGTATGGATTAGGATTAGGATGTGTGCTTATGTAAGAGAATTGCTAATGGGTCAAGACAACTCCGACCTAATGAGCTAAACTAACCAGTGCATGACTTGGACTTGGTTGTAGTGGTCTTTGCATTGAAGCTCTAGAGACATTATCTCATAGGAAGATCTTTTAAGATCTTTACAGACCACAAAAGCCTAAAATACTTGTTTACTCAAAAGGAACTTAACATGAGACAAAGACGATGGATTGAGTACATCAAGGACTATGATCACATGATTGAAAATTGTGCAGGAAATGGCATTGTTGTAGCTGATGCACTGAGCAGGAAATATACAGGAGTGATCCTTTCAAAGGATCAAGTGTCTAGTACCTCGGAAGGTATTTCAAGAAAGTAATTCAGAATTTTGCATGAGTTTTGGCAAACCTGGGAAGAAGCACAAGTGTGTGCTCTTGAAATCCAATCAACATGGTTAGGTAAGGTTAAAAATGCTTAGAGTAATGACCCCGATCTAAAGAAGATTTTAGGGGAACAGAAGCATGGTGCAGTATCGAAGGGATTTCGATGCAAGGAAGGGATGTTACACTATAGGGAAAGACTATACATGCCTAATGTAGATGAACTAAGGAAACAAGTTCTCCAAGAGGCACATAATAGCAAGGGCACATAATAGCAATTTAAGTATTCACCCAGGTGTTAACAAGATGTACCATGACTTAAGGACACACTTTTGGTGACCAGGACTTAAGAAAGACATCACTAAACATGTAAGTAGGTACCTTGCCTGCTAAATGATGGAGGCTAAGCACCAAAAGCCTGCAGGAACACGACAAAGCCTTCCATTACCAGAAAGGAAGTGGGGTCCATAATGATGGATTTTCTAGTAGGGTTACCAAGAACTAGAGACCAACATGACTCTGTGTGGGTAACAGTCGATAGGCTGACTAAGTCAGCTGATTTTATACTGATCAAGGTTACCTACACATTGGAGAAGTTAACACTGTTGTATATAAAGGAAGTGGTAAAGTTACATGGCATCAATGATCAAATAGTATAAGACCGAGATCCAAGGTTTGTATCTAAATTTTGGATGTCCTTTCAAAAGTCATTAAGTACCAATGTGAGCCTAAGTACCGCATACCATCCTCAGACTGATGGCTAGTCTAAAAAGGTAATACAAACCTTGGAGGATATGCTGAGAATGTGTGCCATGGACTTCAAGGGCGATTGGGATCATCATTTACCACTTGTGAAATTTGCCTATAACAATAACTACCAAGCAGTTATAAGCATGGCACCATATGAAGCTCTATATGGGCGAACGTGCATGACTTCCCATTGTTGAGCAGACTCAACAGACCGAATTCAAGTCGGACTTGAAATCATTGTTGAGAAAACAACAAAGATTAAGTTGATCCAAAAAAGGATCAAAGCCGCCAATGATCGGCAAGAAATATATGCAAACAGAAAGAAGTGAGAACTGAGTTTTTACATAGGAGATAAAGTGTTGTTGAAAGTTTCTCCTATGAAAGGGGGACCGGATTTGGTCAACGAAGTAAACTTGCCTCAAGGTATATAGGCCCTTATGAAATACTTGAAAAATAGTAAAAGTGGCCTATAAGTTGGCTTTGCCACTTCACTTATCACACGTGCATAACGTGTTTCATGTAAGTTTATTAAGGAAATGTTTAACTAACCCGAGACAAGTGATAACTTCATCCTCAATCCCAATAAAGAAAGACTTGACCTACGAAGAATTCCCAGTTAAAATTCTAGATAGGTAGGTAATGAAGTTAAGGACCAAGTGGATACCTATGTTTAAGATCTTGTGGTCAAACCATATAAAAGAAGAAACCACTTAGGAAACTGGACAGGATATGCAAGTTCAGTATCCAAGAAAATTTGTTCAATTACAGCGGAATTTGGATGACCAAATTTCACAAGGTGGGGAGAATGTAATGGTTCTCCAAAAATTTGGATCATAATTACTGAGGTAAAATTAGTTATTTTAGTAATTTAATATACTTAGAATATTTAATGCAAGCAAATTCTCGATTTCATAAATTATAGTAGCTTAAAGAGGACAAAATTGATAATTTAAGAAAATCAAACCAAGAAGGGCATTTTAGTCATTTCATATAATGACCCATTTTTATTTTACGGTTGGGTAGAATATGGAAAAATATTAAATTTAAGGTATCACGGTTTTTTATAATTCCTGCTATACCCTTATGAAATTGTGAATTGACTAGAATTGTCCATGAATGGTGTATATGTAACCCTCAAAAGTATCAGACCTAAATTGCACGTTTGCCAAAGTTGAGGACTAGGCGTGTAATTAAGGTGATGATGGACTCAGGCGCAACTTAATGCTGGTTTTGGTCCTAAGTTTTCTATTCACTTATGGATAACTCTCCAACGTACCAATGAGTACAAATAAGGGACCAAGTGTGTGGCATGTGCATCTTAAGCCTACAAAAGTTGACTTGGTGCATTATTTAAGTCGGTCATCTTCTTTCTTTGTCTCCAAACCACCTAAAACCTCTTTTTATCTCGAAACACCCTATATTAGGGTAAGTGAGAGGTTCCCTCACAACTGCCTTTCATCCTTAGACTAATGGATAGTCTGAAAGAGTGATTCAGACTTTGGAGGATATGTTGCGCATGTGTGCTATTAACTTCAGAGGTGATTGGGATCAACATTTGCCACTCATTAAGTTTGCATATAATAACAATCATCAAACTGTTATAGGTATGGCACCATACGAGGCTATGGTAGGCAGTTCATGACGCCTCATTATTGGGTAGACCCTTCAGATAGGGTAGTTCTTGGTTCTGAGAGTATAATAAACACCATAGCTAAGATCAAGTTAATCCAGAAACGGATTAAAGCAGCCAACGACTGGCAGACTACGTATCCAAATCTAAGGAGATGGGAAATGAGTTTTGAAGTTAGGGACAAGGCACTTCTCAAAGTCCCCTGAAAAGAGTTACCTGGTTTGGGCAGAGGGGTAAGTTAGCCCTTAGGTACATCGGACCCTATGAAGTTTTAGAGAAAATAAGGAACCTTTATCGGTTGGCATTACTGCCCAACTTGTCCCAGGTGCATAACGTGTTTTACGTTAGTCTTCTAAGGAAATGCACAGTAGATCCGGGATAAGTAGTCAACTTTCCAGTGATTCCCATCCAAAAAGATTTAACTTATGAAGAGAAACCCGTTCAGACTCTTAATAGGCAAGAAACTCCGGACTCAGTGGATACCAAAGGTTAAAATCCTTTGGTCAAACATAGTGAGGAGGAAGTTACTTGCGAGACGAAGCAAGATATGCTGAAAAGATATCATAGTGTTTTTCCTCAATTACAGCGAAATTTGGAGGACCAAATTCTAGCAAGAGAGAAGAATGTTATGGCTGTCCTAGCTGGAAGCTCATTTGAGGAAGGTAAAGTATTTGAAACTTAGTTTGTAACCTTATTTCAAGTACACATAGCAAGAATAGGTAAGTTTAGCAAAATTTACTAAGTTCCGAGAAAGCTAAGGCACTAAATTAGGTTTGGGGTCAAAATGATAATTTCGTGTCCCAAAGAGTCGGGCCGGATCCCGAGTGTTTAAAAACCTAAATTTTACTTTTAACCCAAGTTTAACTTAAATAAACAAGGTTTGACCAAGATTGACTAGTTACTAAAGAAAAAAAAGGACTTGTTTATAACTATGCATAAACTTTGGTAGCTTGTTGATTTTAAAGCTTATAATAGCTTGGTAAAGTGGCGAAGGCTACCATTTTTGCCTCAAACACGATTTCATCCTCCACCCTACCATTTCTTCAAGAATTATAGCTCAAAACCGAGAGTTTTTGGGGAAATTTGAAGCTACCAAGGGTGTATATGCATTAGGAAGCTTGTTCCAAATGGAATTTTTAGTTTTTGGAGATTAGAACCATGTTTCCAGTCATCCCCTATTTTTTATGCAAGGTAACTTGTGATTCAATGGTGAATTCTTGTTTATTAGATGATTGGAAGCTTAGGTTTTAGTTAGAACTTAATAATTTTGTGTTTTGTGCCTTTAGTTGCTTAGAACTAGGAAGAACTTTATTGAACTTTGGTTCTTGGTGAAGGGTGTATTGATTGTTGCTTGTGAGTTGAAGTTAAGGTAAGGGAATTATGTTTTCAAGCTTTATTAATGCTATTGGACTATGATTCCTTGATGAACTCAAGTAGTTTTGGCAATAACATTAGTTAGTGGGCTAGTTTGATCATGGTGGACTACTATTTTTGTGGAGCTTAGAATGATATTACAATGCATCATAGGAATGCTTGTGATAGTTGGTTGTGGTCTTTGCAACATATTTTACAGATATATGAAGTTTGAAGGCCATCCAAGCATGTTTAACATATTTGGTAAGTCTTCAAAGGTTGTAGCAACAAAACTGGAAAATTCTAGGTGTCGCAGGTATTGGCGGCATGTCGTTAATGCCGGCGACACGCCACTAATGCCACAAAAAGTTCACAGTGGGTTGATAACTATGGCGATGCGTCGCCACAGTTGTGATGGCTAAAATTTTCCAATTTTGCTAGATGGTTTAAGAAAAGGCCTAAGGGGGTGCTTAGGGTGCCTAGGGGTCTAAGTATTCCGGGGGTACTCCGAGGCTTCCAAAACTCCTCCAAGACTTAGGAGTTTTCTTGAGTTTTATGGTTACTTTTACCATATGCAAGAAAACTACATAACAAAGGGCCACAACTAAGTATCACTAGCTTGGGTGAAGGGTTTAGTACCATCAGTGACCTGGCCATGCCGTTAAGCATGAGGTTGCGATGTAAAACCATAGTGCACATAGTGGGTATTTATGGCCTAGTTGACAGTAGTCCCACCATAGAGTCCCTGTACAACATAAGGGAGTTTTAATTAGTGAATCATCACTGGTTAGGCTAGTAAACTCTACTTGCTAATAGGCAAGGCTCTGCCTTGTAGTTTAAGGACTACATTGAGGAGAAGCCCCAAGGGACGGAGACATATGCGCATAAGTCTAGCCTCAGGTTGTGTGAGCTCGCAGTAGATTACATATGCTCACATATATGTTGTCTTTAGTAACTTTTCTTATAGGTGAAATGAAGACCCTTACTGAGAATTTCAGAATTCTCACTTTCTAGTTATGTTGTGCAAATCCTGACGTTGTTGGGTTGGATTACCGTTGAGGGTTATCGCGGTAGCTTGTTGTTGTAGATATTCCATTTAAGAATCTTTATGATTCTAGTATACTTAGGTTACATTTTGGTTAAGTAACAGTGCTAACTATAGTGTTTTTCTTGGTCGCAAAGCCTAGCATCATGTGGACAGGCTTTTGTAACTCACCAATAGGATTCTTTTCTAAGGTGGGAGTTAATGAAGAATATTTCAGTTAAGGCTTGTAAATGTGTTGTACACCTAGTCTCCTCTTTTGTCTATATTTTTTAGTCTTAGACTCTATTGTTGCTCTTGAGTGAGGGCATTAGTCTACTTCACGCTAAATGCTTTCACACAGTTGTTACGTGTAGTATTAATTATACAAATGTTGATTTTGTATAGTTTGGCTATTTAAACTTTTTTTTCTATAAAAGTACCTTGGCCAAGTGAACATTTTTATGTTTTCCATTTGCCCTAGTCAAAGCATAAAGAGCATGCATTTTGCATATTATAGGTTAATTAATTAGTATCACAAAGTTTTAATTTGCGCACATATACAACTAACCAATTGCAACCAATGTGAGACTAGCTCTTACAGGCTTCCTGGGCAGGGCCGAGGAGCGGCCATGTCAACTACAGCTTGGCAGGCATAGAAGATATTTTCTTCATCTTTATGCTCATCAAAGTAACTTACTTGATGATTTTTACTTACCTTGGAGCAATAATCTTTCTGCACATAGCTAAACCTTTGGCAGTTGTGGCATCTCGATTGTACTTGAAACCAACAATCTTTCTCTAAGTGGTTTGCATTTTTTCAAATTCCACATGGGGATATGTTGATTTCCTTATATTTTCTCATTGATGGGAATTTCTACTTGATATTTTCTTGTCATTTTGGGATTTTGAGACTGATTTTTATACTAAAGGACACTCACAGATGGATCTTCATAATGCCTATTTAGCATCATTTATCATGCTTTAAGTGAGCCTTTGAGTTCGAACATAGATAATGTTGATAGATCTTTTGTTTTTCTATCATAGAGATTATTTATTCAAATTTCTTTAAGATAGAATTTAATGTTTTCTCAACAATTTTTTGATCTGGGATTTTTTCTTCACAGGTTTTCATTTGATTACCTATTTCAGTTAGTCTAGAATAATATTCATTTATTATCTCACAATCCCTCATTTTCTCATTTTCAAATTCTCGTCTTAAATTTTGTAGTTGTACGTCTCATAGCTCTGCAGATCCCTGAAACTCTTCTTGGAAGATGTCCCATGCTTGATTTGCACTAGTTGCCTTTATAATTCTAGGAAAAATAGTGTTTGCCACTACCTGCTGCATAATGAAAAGTGCTCATGCATCCTTTGCCTCGTCATCCTCCAAACTTGGAAGTTGGGTCTTATATAATGTAAAAGTGCCCTGAGTAGTATTAGTTCCTTTTTTTTTACAATATTCTACAATTTTTTAGACACAAAATATGTCTTCATTTTAACACTCTAATAATCATAGTATTCACAAAAAAAAAACTAGAAAAATGACTACTTAGTTATTTTTTTGAGGTAGCCATCAGTGATGTATTTATGGTTTGTGGAGCTTATTTAGGAAGCTTTGTTTGACCTACGCTGAAATAAATGACCAGACAAGGCTCTGATACCATTGTTGATTTTTTAGGAATGGTTTAGTCAATATTTAGGATAGTTGGGATAATTTGGAAATAAGTTAAAAATAGTAGAAGAACTGATTTGTAATTTCAAGTATGGACAGGATTTAGTTGAATGCTTTTGTTTATTGAAGGTGCAAAGGAGTACAAGCTTAATCTTGTGGTTTACATTGGGCATTTGGCCCTCAAATCTATTTATGTTACTAACTCTTTCCTCACCACTACCTTTTAGAACCTTCTGCACTTTAGTCTCTACCTTTGACTTTCTTACTTTTTTTTTTAGATCTCCCTACAAAATATTGCTTAAATTTATGCCTAAACTTTTTTTAACCTCTGCACTCATTAAACCTGGACACTTAACCCCTTCAACTTAGACTCGGTTGAACTCGCCTCTTGAACTTACAGGCATGGGACACTTAGCCCCTTTTACCCCATGACCACTTCACTTGTTAGCTTGAAACAAACAGCATTTATCCCCCAATCAAAAACATGGCAGTCAGCTAGGCCACTTACCTTAATGCCTTGAACACTACCCTGGCCGAGTTCATTTTGACTCTGCTCTTCGTCTTCATTGGATAAGGCTCTAGTGTGGCTTTCACCAAGCTCTCTAGCGATAGCACCACCACTCCCGTAAGCCTCGTCACAACCTCTCTAGCTCACCCCTTGGTTCTTTTTATTGCTGTTTCCATCACTGCCAACATCTCTGGTGGCCAAGTCAACCTTGCCGTCACATTCAAGCCAAGTAATCTGATTTTTGCATCAGTTAATTACAGGTTAATTTCTCTTTCCTTTCTTTTTGAATTTTGGGGAAAATGACCTTTCTAACTCCATTTTTCATTGCATTGAAGATGTTTAAGTTCTTGTTACAATCGTTAGGTGATTTTGGATTTTGGGTTCTAGTTGGGTTTTGTGTAGATTTCTAAGATGATACAAATAAGCAAATGTTGCAATTCCATCGACAAGAGAATTCAATTACTAGAAAGAAATTGCAAAACTCTAGGTTTTTCCTCTTATAAATTCTACCCTTTTCTATTCCTCTAATTGTTCAATTGTTCGATTTCAATGTTTGCATTCAAGAATTTGTGATAGAGCTTCTTTTATATGGCTATCAAATTTCTGCATGAAATTGTACCAATTTTGTACAATATGTTGAATTTTTCTTCCCCATTTGTTTTTTCTGCATTTTTAGCATCAGGGTATGTCCCAGTTCAATCTGATTCTGCTCCAAATGTAGGGAATTTATTGAAATTACAGTTTATTTTTTTGGACTTGAACGATCTTGTGTTATTCTGGAATTTTGTTCTTTTTTTTTAGGGGATAAATAAGAGGTTGGGATAAGATGAAGAGCTCAATTTTAGATCTTAGTTTCTATGTAGAGGGTGAAAAGGAGGATGTGAAGAAGGGAGAAACTAAGGTGAGCATGGGAATTGTTCGGGCCAACAATGGTGAGCTAGACCTAGGATAGCCACTAGGATCACTAGGTTATGCATTTGATCAACGCTGGCATTGCTGAAGTCGTTAAGAGCAAGCGGTGTTAAGAGCAAATATGTCATGTGATGTGCACATGAGTTGAAAGAGCTAAAGTGTCCTTTGCTTGTAAGTTTAGGGGGCGAGCTCAACCGAGTCCAAGTTAAGGGGGCTAAGTGTCTGAGTCTGATGAGTTTGACAGTTAAAAATGATTTATGCCTTAATTTTATTGTCATGCCCTTTCTAAATTTTTCTAAGATGTCTCTAGATTCTAGAATAATTTCCTAATTCGCATCACATTTTAACAGAGCTCCCACCACCTAAGCGGGCCCTTACAGCTCTCACGGAGCCGCATAAGCTCCTTGTGTTGCTACTTCGCGTGGCCTCCACCTAGGACATCACCTCGTTGTACTGCTGGTTCAGTTCGTGGATCCACAACTTCCGGTAAGCCTCCACGATTGGGTGGGTGATGTCTTGAGCCGGTGGCTGGTTCTGGTTCAGGAACTGGCTAATGACATCCTCCACCGAAGGGTGGCCGAATGAGAAAGTTCTCCCTGCAGGTGAGAACACCAAGAAGCCCACCTCAGCGCCACAGAGCGTGACGAGCTCGCTAGCCTTCTTGGAGATCCCAGACTGGCGTTTTGAGAACGTGATCAGACGGTCGTCTAGGTCTTTTGTCGCCCCTTGGTCTTCTTGCCACCGCTGGCCATTTTAGAGCAAGAAGGTTGGGAACTTGTAGGTTTTCTAAAATAAATAAAGGTTGGGAGATGGATTTTTCCGTGTTTTGTTAAAGATATTTATAAGGAGGGAAATTGATGTGGAGCACAAGATTCAAGGTTCTGAAGTTGTCTCCTTTGCTGGTGTTTTTAATTCCTCATGTGTGAAGAAACTAACATCTTTTCTGGCACTGACACGTTTGGGTTTACTAAGTTAATGGTTCTGCAACTTGTCTAATTTTTACTCTTTTGTTGGAATCATTTCTATGATATCTAATTTATTTATCTCAATCTTCTAAACCAGTCACAGACCAGATGCAGGGTCAGTAGAAACAGAAAACTTGTCCAAACCGTGTTTATGAGTAGGGTTTTTTTGGGGGTATATGCACCCTTCAAAGTAGTTCATAGGGTAGTAAACAAAAGTGTAAACTAAGATGAAGCAAGAAATCATAAAACTCAATTCTAGATTATATTTTTAAGTTAAACTGTCTTCTGAATGTAAGTTATTTAATTGTTAAAATTGATAAGTGATCGATTGAAATTAAAGTAGTATCAATAAAACTCATGTAATACGTTTTTATACTCCCTCCGTCACAAATTCTTTGCACCATTTGTATTTTACACGGAGATTAAGAAATAATAAAATTATGAATTTGTTGACAAAAATGTCCCTTCAGTTAAAAATAAAAAATGCATGTTATGTGGCGGTAATACTTGTTTTAATCTGATTTTGGCAGTGGCAGGAAGCGTTAATTTGTCTCTCCGTCTCCTCCCCAAAATCCATCCGTGATTCTAAACTTTACTTTTTCGCTTATGCCAATTAAATGTCTAACTCCTCTCAATGTTTAACGAGAAATAGAAGTTGGATTTCTTTCAGCTCCCCTATTAATTACAACATGGTTGTTCTTTGTCTCCCCCACCAAAATCAATGAGTTCTTCTTCGAATTTGGAAATGCAGAAGAAACAGCACAGAGTCTTGAACAAGGATGAACAACAAGCAATATGTGTGGCATTAATGAAATAGTGCAACAGTAAAAGGAAATTGAAAAAAGAATCAATTTTGAATGTTTCTAATCAATTCTCTGTTGGTCGCTACACTGTCTAGTGAATTTGGAATGAAGCAAAGGAACAAATTAACAACCATAGACCCATTGAGCTCAGTACTAGGCTTTCTGGTGTTACAAGTCCTAAATGAGTTCATGTTGATGTAAACCTTGTTACAGCACTTTTTTACATTGGTGAACCACCATCAAAACCATGGCAACAAAGATGAACATGTCGAAATCCACTCTTCACCGATAAGTTAAAGAAGGGGTTCTTAGGCATCATATGAATTCCATCAAACCTTACTTGACAAACGAAAATAAGAAATATCGATTAAGGTTCTGCCTATGCATGATTGAAGAGAACTTTTTTATGCATAATCCTAATTTTGTTGATATGTTTGATTATGTGCATATAGATAAGAAATGGCTCTACTTAACCAAATGATTAGAGAAGTATTACCTCTTACCTGATGAAGCAGAGTTAATACACAGCTGTAAAAGCAAGCATTTTATTATAAAAGTCATTATTTTGGCAGCTATTACTAGACCTAGATATGGTCCAACAAGTGGGATAAAACTTTCAGGAAAAATCAAAATTTTTTCATTTGTGTATTAAAAGCCAGCAACAAGGAAAAGTAAAAACAGAGATACTAGAACAATGAAGACAAAGGCCATTATTTCTATCACAAAAGAAGTTGTTAAGGCTTACTTGATTGAGAAAGTTCTACCTACAATTCAGGAAAAATGGCCTTACACAAGTCCTGGGAAGATAATATATATTCAACAAAACAATACAAAGCCACATATTAAGGCTAGTGTCTTTGATTTCCAGGAAGCTGCAAGAAGAACATGACCTAATGTTCAATTGATGTGTTAGCCTCCTAACTCTCTGGGCATGAATGTGCTAGATTTAGATTGTTTCCATGCCATACAATCTCTCTAACACCAATAATCTCTGAAAAATATTGATGAATTAGTAGTTGTTGTTAAGAAAGCATTTGAAGAATTTTCATCCACAAGTTTGAATAATGTGTTTGCCACTTTGCAGCTATATATGATAGAGGTTATGAAGTCAATTGGTTGTAATGGCTACAAGATACCACATGTGAATAAGAGTTGGTTGGAACAAAAAGGTAATCTCCCAACTCAAATTCCTATAGCTCTTGAAATTATCAAGGCTGTACAAGCACATTTGTAGGAATAATTGTGGCCAACTAATGATACATCATGCCTACACTCCAGCCTAAGGGTTTTATTGCTAGTTTTTGAACTTTGTTTTTTATACATGTGTAAGTAATCCAAAAATAGGTTTCAGAGCTGCAAAAATGGTGCTTTGGTAGAAAATTGTATCTAGGCTCTATGAGGCACTAATCTAATCGGCTACTTTTTGAAATCCATTAATTGGTGCTGCTATAGAACCTAGGAAATAGCTTTGTGATTCTTTATATTGATGTGATTATCTATATTCATTGTTTCTCAAAAGTTTCTTTTTATAAAAGAAATGCGTATACAACATTTGGACTTAAATAGAAAACCAGAATTCATCTTGACTATTCGAACCAAAAGTTTCAAATTTGAACTTGATGCAGGTTTACCTACAGATTCTAGTTTGACAGACCAAATCGCCTAACTTAGCTGATTGCATAGATGTTTATAGGCCTTAGTGTCACATGTGGTATTTGAAAGGTGTTTACTTAAACTTCACATCATAAATCTTCAAAATGGAAGAAATGAGCATTGAATCTTAATTTTCTGCAAATTTAGTTCATATTTCTTGAGTTGGGATGTCAAAATGTTATTTTAAGGCCAAATTTCATATTTCACTCCTTTAGCAACTTTCTTTTGATAAAACAAACCAGTTTGCAAACTTTGGTAGTTATCTTTGGTCTAAAACTCAAAATGATCATGTGTGGTTTTGCATTTGGTTTATGTCTCAACCTAGTTTGCAAGCTCCATGCTGCATTTTGATGGAAATGCCTCAAATTTTCTTTGAATAATGACCATTTAGCATGCACCACTAACGTTGGAACCATTTTGGATTAAACTTCCACTAATAAAACTAAAAACCAACTGATATACTATTGTTAAGAAGAAAAATTGGGATTGTCTATTGGAGCTATCTTGACTTTGGGTTTGACTTTAAGGAAGAAAAAAGATCTTGAATTAATTTTTTATAGATCAATTTGTACTTTTAAAATCAACTTATTCATGTCTTATAAGTAGAATGTCGGCTTTAGGAAATTTGATTGTGCTCATTGGTGTTGATAAAGGCAGTTTTACTCCACAGAGTTTCATGAATGGTTGACTTTTTGAATAAAAAGCTTGCCTGTGTGGAGTACAGGCTGAATGGCCTTCTTAAATGAAAAAAAAAACTTGTGGAAAACAAGAAATTCCATTGGTCATGGTTAGTAAGTCAATAAAGGTCTCAAAATGATTAAACTGTTGGATAGTTTATTGCACTGCTGTAATAGGGAGCTGTTGAAGTCAATAAAGGTCATGGGTAGTAAGTCAATAAAAGTCTCAATATGGAGCTACTAGATAGTATTGTCTAGATTACATGGACTAGTTTTTAACTAAATCTTATCAACACTATTTTCTTGCAACCTACAGAACAATCACCTCATCAAAACATGTTTGAAAGCCAAACTACAAGTTGTACCAATAAGAGGCAACAAATACAACAAAGTAATGTTTCACAAATTGAAATTCATTTCATTAGCTCCTTAACTAATCAAAAAAAGAGTCACAACACTACATTCAGTTGTAGTGCGCTAGTTTTTACAAAAATAAAGCCTAATTACATGCTGATAAATAGCTACTCAAGATGAAACAGTAGCACCATTTACCCTTTTGAGCACAATAATACTTAGCATCTACCAAGAACAAACCAACACTGATGTACACTATTTCTTGAGATTTCACACTTGACGACGCAACCACTTTATCCTTAGCTTTGGGCATATGGCATCACAAGCTATGAATTCTTTGGCTTTGATGACTTTAAATATACAGCAGCCTCCATCTAAAACTCATCTTCCAACACCACACTTGAGAGGCTAGAAAGTATGGCCATAACATTGCCCATGTTGCTAGGTTTCAAAGTTACTGGTGCAGATTGCTTAACTAGTGGGGTACTAGAAGAATCATATGAAGAAGGTGGCCAACAATCCCTTTGTGGTGAATTTTGCTCTCAGTTGCTTGAAGAAATCTTAAGCACCTCTGTCACTGTATGTGCACTATGCGAGTTGTTTTGCGTATTCATAATGGTTGAGCTTGTCTACCTACAGTAACTAAAGCAACAAAATTTACCAATTGTATCCTAAACAAGTACAAGTGCAAAAAACTTAAATATGTGTGCAATTCATGTGTGACTTTTTTTATGGTTCATGTGTTTATATTAATGTGCTCAGTCTCTCTATTAATGCATTAGCAGGCTAAGCTTGCTTCTATTAAAGAAAAATATGGATGTGAAATCCATGTCTTTGAAACTTCAGGACATGGGGAATGACATGGCAGAAACGTCTTCCATCTCTAAGTTCATAACAAGAAGTGAAAATGCAGAAATAAGGCTAAGAGGAAAGTTTAGCATAAATTCCAAATCCCTGTGCTATTAAATGTTTAGGTTTCACTAGAGAAGAAAATTAAACCCATATTCAGCCCATGAACCAACTTAGAAAACAAGCAGTGGAAAATTTTCAGCCACAAAGACTAACCCACACAATCAAGCACAGGCTCACACATAAGACCAAAATAACTAGTATGACACCAAAGAAAAGATGGGAAGCATTACCAAAGGTGGAGTAGGGCGAGGCGAGGCCAAAGAAAAGATGGGCAGGATACCGGAGGTAAACTAGGGCGAGGAATGGCTGGAACATGGTTTGTAACAATGCTATATTTTGTCAAGAATGGTTGTCGCCGGGACTTGCGATCACAAAATTGGCCTGCTTTCTAGCTACGTCGTTGAAGAAATTTGCTCACCGTCGATGGTGAAGGTGCACTTGGGTCGCAAATAGAGGAAGAAGAATTTAAGGATTTGATCCTACTTTGCCTACCTGGGAATGAGGTCAATGTATATTTAAGTTTTTAAGTGAAAGTAGCAATTAGGGTAATATAGTAAATTAGTTGAGAAAAATTTACCAAAATAAGAAAATGGTACAAAGAATTTAGGACAGCTCAAAAAGAAATATGGTGCAAAGAATATGAGAGAGAAGAAGTAATATTTTTAAAAAGTATTAATTAAGATGAAGCAAGCAATTGTAAAACTCACTTTTAGATTACACTCTTAATTTTTTCAATTTCTGAAAGTAGGTTATTTATTGCCTGTTTGAATGGGATTAATAGATCCCTACTAACCTGTTTTTGCTAACCGAGCATGAAAGTTTCAATAGGGCCCCCAGTTTGCTTCCATAATTTCCCCTACAATTAAACCTATTTACCCTTGGCATAATCACCTGAATCTCTCCTCATATCTCCTATTTCCAGTAATGTATACCCATCTAAGCTGATCTTGTCCAACAGGCTTAGCAATGGCCTCGCATTGCCTGGTTTAGGGTCTGTTGACATAGTCATTTTTTGCTCCACCTGGATCGGCCGTTAGTACGACCAAGCCGGACAATTACAGTCTTCACAGGAGCCGACTAAAATGAGACTGGAAAACCTCGATCTATTGCCGACAATTTCCTTGCCTCAGTTTTTGCTTTTGCCGATGCCTCTCAATAACCTTAATCATTGATGTCTCTCATGGCCTTAATCACCAACGTCCCTCTTAGCCTTACTCACCGGTGTCTCTCTCAGTTTTAGTCACTAACGTCTCTCTCAACCTTAATCATCAATGTCTCTCTCGATTTTAGTCACTGACGTCTCTCTCAACCTTAATCACCAGCATTTTTCTCGACCTTAATTGTTGAAATCTCCCCCGGCCTTAATTGCCAATGTCCTTCTCAGCCTTAATCGCTACCACCACAGACAGTAGTATGATTTGGCAAACTTCTCTGTGTTGGTCAAGGTGGTTGTAACCAATTAACACGTGATAAGGTGGGAGAAGCTTAAAGGGCAAATATGTCAGCTTAAACATGGTCCCTACATCTAGAAAAAGGAAACTTGAAAAACACATTAATGTGGGGCTATTAACTCCCCCTGAACTGGCCCTTAACCGTTAGGATTAATAAGTGATCAATCGCAAGTAATCATAAAACGCACTTCTAGATTATACTATTAAGTTTATTGGTCTCCTAGAGGTAAGGTATTTAACCGTTAGGATTAATAAGTGAAGTGATCGATTGTATTAAGCAATACTAATAAAACCAAAGTAGTTATATAGTAAATTATATCATTTGTACTTTTAACTTATTTTTTTATCCTAACGTAATCTCTTACCTTCAATTTGCCCCGATAAAGTCCCTAAGCTCTTAAAGCCATTCTAATTGGATCGTTCCATCACTTTCACTGTCACTTTTGATGGAATTTTGGTAGAAAATGTCAAATCTAATCGCTGGACTTTCTCCATTCTGCATCTGACATTCCAAAAGTTATAGAAATAACACATTAATCACTTCCCTCTCCCACACACACCAACCACATACAATGACCCCGCCATCGTTGTTCTCTCCTCCAAAGCCGACTCTTCGTCTCTGATATCCCAATACCATCTATAGCCCTCAATTGTAGCCATATGCCACTGATCAAAAGAGGGCCGAGCCGTATCTTCATTCTCATATGATTCTATAGTTCAAGTTCCAGCTGTGTCCGTATGCCATTAGTATCGACGAGCCGAATCTCTCTGGAAAACCAAACTTGGACTACGATGTCGTTTGCAAGCCGACAGAGCTCCACGCACTGAAGAAGACGTCATTCGATCGCATTGATAAACAGGAGGATCAATGTCAAAAGCTTTGAGAAGGAGTCAATTGAATGATGCACAATTGAGAAGATTTGGAAGCTTCTAGCAAAGATTGAGGATCTCCACCTCCTAATGGACCCTGATGACTTCCTCCACTTGAAAAGCCAACTATTAATCCGGTCTGCGTTAGAAATGGCACAAACTATGAGGTGAAAGGTATTGCTGGTGAAGGAGAGGTTGCTGGCATCGCTCTCAATTTAGATTCACAAAGCAAGAAGAGCAATGATGGCGTTGTCATGGGTGGCAGAAGTTGAGCAAAAGCAGAAATGAGAAAGTTTCAGGTATGTAGGGGAAAAAGGAGAAAATTGTGCCTAAGTGATGTGAAGAAGGTAGCCAAAGCATTATATATATAATTTTTAAGGTGCTAGGAGTTGGATGGAGAAAATCTAGAGACTAAAGTGGGCACTTTCTACTGAGATTTTGTCAAAGTTAACAGCGTAAGTGATAAAAATGACTCAATCAAAATATGTCATATAAGTTAAGAGACTTTATAAAGATAAATTAAAGGAAAGGAGCCTGATTAAGATAAAAAAAAAATAAGCTAGAAGACCTACATTGTAATTTGCCCTACTTTTATATGATATTTTTCAGCTCATAATATATTTAAATCTAGACAAAAGTGCCAACAAAGATGGCACAAACAATTGTAAGATTTACTTCTAGTTTATACATTTAAGTTTATCGATATTCTAAAAGTAGGTTATCTAACTATTAGGATTAATAAGTGATCGATCATATCGAGGAGTACTTACAAAACTCATGTGTATAAACTGCATTTGTGGTCTCTAACCTTTTATTATGTTTCATTTGTGTCTCTAACCTTCAAATTGCACAATTAGGTCCCTAACTTGTAAAAAAGTTCCATTTTTGTCATTTTCTTGACAGAAAACCTTAAATGTGACAAAAAAAAATGCCACATTAACACAGAATTATAGGAAAAATGATACCTTTTATCCTTAGCCTTATTTAGTTTGCTTACAAAAATACCTTTTCTTGGTAAAAGAATTGTTTATTCCTCAATCGAAAGGTTCATGATGGTCTCTAAAGTTTACGTTCGTGCAAGTGGGAAATGAAGAAGAAGAAGGTCAAGAAGGAGATGAAATTCTAGAGAGAAAGCAGAGACTCTCTCTGTTGTTTGTCAGTGTAAGATAAATTTCGTGAATGGTCCTAACATTTAGTCATTGTTTTCCTTTAGTCCATAACCTATTGAATGTTCTGTTTTGGTTCTAAACCTATTAAAATGTTTTAGTCATAAATCTATTGAAAATCTTTCATTTTGGCCTCAATTTGATGAAATTTGTTAACTCAAAGTATTTGTCTGATACCAACTTTTTATATCATAATTTAAACTATCTGGTAACTACCTTACAATAAATTTAATCTGTATAATAATTTTTTTATAGTTACTGAAAAGTTCAAATCAATTTTTTTATTCTTTCTATAAATTGAACATATTTCATTCAAAAAGAAAACTATTAATTAAAATTGTCTATTTATTGTAAAAAAATATTAAACTGATTAAATTTACTGGAAGACAGTTACTGAATATTTAAATTAAAATTTCAAGAGTTTTTGTCAAGTAATTATTCTGAGTTAATGAATTTCACCAAGTAAATGACCAAAATGAAATAATTTTAGTAGGTTTAGGACTAAAACAAAACATTAAATAGGTAGGGACTAAAAGAAAACAATGACTAAGGGTTAGTGACCATTTACACAATTTACTTGTCAGTTTAATATATTGTTTTAGGGGCAACTGCAATTTAAGTCAAAAAGTTCTTTATATTCTGGAAAATGAGTCTTAAAATTATTTGACTCGTCAAATAAGCCGCAAAACTTAGAATCGTTAACTTCATTAGTCTTTAACATTTCAGATTTTATCAAGTTCTAAAACTTATGTTTCTAACAAAAAAATTGGTGACGTAACACTTAATGTCATTATCTCCAATGACTACAACTGATACTTTTTAGACCTTAGTAACTTGCTTGAATGAACACACGATCTCACTTTAACCGTTGATATCATAATGATTTCTTCCATTTTAACGGCTAGATTTGCTCTATAAGTGTGGACTTTCTTTTTATTTTTTTTCTAGTTAACACTTAACAAGGTGACATTGTTATAAATAGGTGATAGAAATTGGGTTATATTGGTCTTTCTGACATAGAGTCTTCATAATAATTTTCTTGAACAACAACAAGATAATATATTCCCCCCCCCCCCCCCCCCCCCCCCCCCTTCTTTCTCCCAAACAAGGATCTCCAAACCCTGGAAAGTCACTTGCACACCCACGCCACCTGCACAGCTAAACTACTTACCATTTTGAATTGCTCAGAAGGGATTGAGCAACCAATCTACCCACAATAGAGTCTTCATAATACTGGGTGTCTTGAAAACTAATCTTTGCATTGACACAGTGACAGAGACAAAAAAAATTATCTTAATGGATACAATTAAAACTAATTCTTTGCATTTTATAACAAGTGAGGTCGTCATCTAAAATTTTATGGAGTCATAACGAAAACTTTTCAAATGATTGTATACCATTTATATAGTTTTGCCAAAAATGGCTGCATTAGTCTACTTTGACGGTATAACACAAGACTAGCAGCACATCGAATCTGCCATGTCTAGAAATCTATCTTCCCAATAGCAACAGAAATAAGAAATCAAAACACTGTGTAAGTCAAATGGAACACAATTACAAACAACTCAACCATTGCATGAAAGCTATAATTCATATCCTTTCATTGTTGTGCCACTTATTTGGAGCTTCAGAACGGGGCCTGCCCGCCACTGGAGAAACCAGGCGGACCAAACCCAGAAGGGCCAGCTAACTCGTTCACATTGCCAGCCACAAGACCATCACCCACCATCATCTGGCCCTGACCAATCGCGTCTATGAATCCTCCATGAGCCACCGAAGACGATGGTCCAACATTAGCTCTCTCATTCAGCGTTTTGCAGAAACTGTTCCTCATCTCCATTGCAGTGCCAGCTAGGTCCTGCAGTTTCTCCTCATCGAACAGATCCACTGGCTCCTCCCACCACCCAGGCGGGCCCTCGCAGCTCTCACGGAGCTGCAGCAGCTCCTTGTATCTCTCCTTCTCGGCCTCCACCTGCTTCATCACCTCGCTGTACTGCTGGTTCAGGTCGTGGATCCGCAGTTTCCGGTGAGCCTCCACGATTGGGTGGGTGATGTCCTGAACCGGTGGCTGGTTCCCGTTCAGGAACCGGTTAATGACTGCCTCCAACGAGGGGTGGCCGAATGAGAACGGCTTCCCCGCAGGTGAGAACACCAGGAAGCCCACCTCAGCGCCACAGAGCGTGACTAGCTCGCTGGCCTTCTTGTAGATCCCAGACCGGCGTTTCGAGAACGTGATCAGGCGGTCGTCCTCGTTCTCAATCCGCTTCATCTCGATCTTCTGCCGCCCCTTGGTCTTCTTCTTTCCACCGCCGGCCATTTTAGAGCAAAAAGTTGGGAACTTTTTGAGTTTCTGGGAACAAAGGTCTGAGCTTTGGAGATGAATTTTTTCCATGTTTGGACGGGAGGTATTTATGGGGAGGGAATTTAATGGTGGAGCACAAGATTCATGGCTGCGAAGCTGTCTTCTTTGCTGGTTTTTACTAAGTTACTGAGTGAAGAAACTAGGATCTTCTTTGGCACTAGCATTTCTGGGTTTACTAAGTTAATGCTTCTCCAACTTGTCAACTTGTCTAATTTCTTCTCTCTTGTTTGTTCCTTCAACACATGTATAGGGCTTTCTGGGTTTTAATCATGATATGGTTACTAATTTCGTAACACATGTCTTGAAGCTGCTTCCAAGAAGACTCGTTAATATAGATTAATGCTGTATTTTTTTTCCTCATAAATTGTACAATTCACTTCTTTTAGAACTAAATTTTCATTAACAAATTGTTGGGATCAAATTGAGAATATTAAGATGGTCGTCATAAGCAACAAACTGGAGGGACTTGTAGTGGCTCTCAAATTAAACCAAACCATATGAAATTGAGACCTCAAACCGTAATTAAGGTTATTTATCTCAGGTCTATACTCTACATATGCGAGCCCTCTAATACTGACTTTTATGAGTGATGGTGGTCACAGAGCTATGGGAGCAAATTGGTCTCCGTGGGAAATTTCAACCTCGTATCCACCATGGTTGGCATGTGATATCATTGTTGAGGATGCAGCAAGGAGAAAAGGGGAGAAAAGAGGAGTAGAAGATGAGGAGGAGCTATAGACATCAAACAGGGTGTTGGAGGTGGTGATCAAGATAAAGCGGAGGATGATAATTGGGGTGTAAACAGTAATTTAGAAGTTTAACTTTAGAATTATTAATTAGAAAAGTTTAAGAAATAAAATTGTTAGTTTAGTGTTAATTAATGTCATATCAACGGTTTCTTTCTGATTTAATGATAAAACTGATGAAAGTGATCCAATTGGAATGTGTAATATAAGGTGAGAGATTTTTATACACACAATATGAGATAAGGGACTCCAACAGAACAGTTTAAATTTGAGTATGCATTCAAGTCACACAAATAGTTGATGAATCGTGCGTGAAATTAAATTTACCAAAAAAGAAATACACTTGTAAAATTGAGCCAACAACCAGAGAGTTAAGTAGAGAATTTTGGACCAAAAAAGTGGAGATCATTGGTCTTTTGTCCAACCTAAAAAGTTCTCTACTTGGAAGCTTGGATTTAATGGTCCATTATCTTTTTTTATGGAGTTAATTTTTTTTAAAAGCCAACATTATATAGATATAAAGATAAATATTCATTAAAACTAAAATTTTTATGATATCATGATGAATTTCTATTTTTAAATTTCCAAAAAAATAAAAAAATCATAAAAGTTACACCTAACTCATTTTAATATAAGTCAATTTAATCTAAAATGGCTTATTTTTACATCTGTTTTCCCCTGAAAAAATTTATTTGAAATTCAATATTGTCTAGGTATAATAATCAATCAAAAGTAAAATTTTTATTATGTTATTCAATGTTTATAAATTTTTCTTATTTTAGGCATTTAAAAACAACTTTCAAAATGTATGGATGCGAGACGGAAGATGGTGAGAAAAATACACCATGAGGTCTATTACACATATATGGCTAAGGATAAGCATAAGTTGATAAACCCAAAATCCAGGCCAGACTACTCATATTGAGTTGGTTGGGTTTGGTAAAAATGAATCATAGTTTGTAGGTTAGCTCCATATTTGGAAAAACCATCAACTTTTTTGTTAGTTTCAATTTCATATAGAACCACGGAACTAAACCCAATGTATATGCATAAATATATAATAAAAATTACGGTATTACACTACTAAAATATAGGACTTTACCAACTGCAATTTACCAACGTGTAGCAGTTGGTAAATTCACCAACTGCTGCACGTTGGTAAATGGCAGTTGATATGCATTAAGTTGGAAAAATTTTTACCAACGCGCAACTAATAACACGTTGGTAAATTTCAACGTGTAGACGTTGGTAAAATACACGTTGGTAATTACCAACGGTCATGGAAAGCACTCGGTTTCCATCGCGTACTATTAGTTACCAACTGTCAGCCGTTAGTAACTTACCAACGGCTGACAGTTGGTAATTTACCAACTGCCAGCCGGCCGTTGGTAAATTACCAACTACCGGCCGTTGGTAAGTTACCAACTGCCGGCCGTTGGTAACTTACCAACTGTCAGCAATTGGTAACTTGGCAGTTGGTAATTACCAACTGCCGGGAGTTGGTAAGGTTGTTGTTATGAAGCCGTTGGTACTGACCGTATTGCAAGTTGGTAATTAACAACGCGCGCACGTTGGTAAGTTTCCCATTTTCGCGTTCGTTATATATATTAAACGTTCAAGATTTCGGTTGTTTTGTATTTTTCCCTGTTTTAAGCCACATTCAAAATTAATTGTAAGAATTCAAAAGTACGCCCGGCCTTACTCAGCAATAAACATTACACAACTATGCGAACGTTATTAAAATATGCAATTCTCAAATACAGCATAATTAAAGCAATAACAGATATGTCTGAAAGAAAGCATTCAACATTCAACATTCAACGGCTTACATATTTCATAAATATCAAGTCAGTCTGATTTAGGTCTAAAAATTATTATGTCTATGCCTCTAACAGAAGAACTTTGGAAATGCGCTAACCTATTGATGACGCCCATCACGGAGTCCCGACTATCTCCTCATCCTCTGAGTCCGAGTCATCAGCATAATGTGGAACTGGTTGTGCCAGCGGGCACGGAAGGTTTAGCGAACGACAAATAATCTCCAACTGAGCCCGGTTTGCCTCCAATGCCGCTTTCTGAGCCTCCATCTCTGCTCTCTGTCTCCTCTTAATTCTCTCGAGCTTCCTCTCGTACTCCGCATCCCTTCGGGCATTCTCCTCTGCCATCATCTTCTGTACTTGCTCGTTGAATTGCGGTGTCTGGGTGATGTTGATAGGCGGGATGAGACCTGGCTGTCGGCGTCCCGGTATAGCACACTGCTCAGATCCTAATCCAAATACACGGCCTCTCCTTCTACCACCAGATGCGGTACTAATGATTGCTAGTTCATCAATGGCCTCTATTCCATCCTCTTGCTGTGTTTGCTCCTCAATCTCTTCACTGATACGAGTCTACAGAAACGTCATAAAATACATTTAGTCATGTCATAATTTGTAAAACGTAGTAATTAACTTAGGAATATTCTGCGACTAAACAGTTTTACTACTTACAGCAACTTCTTCATGGCGCTTACTAACATATTTCTCATTCTTCTTTTTATGTGTCGCCTGAAGAACTTTAAACAAGCCAGGGTCCTTTTTCGCAGGATCTCTCTCTCTCTCTAATTGAATGAAACGTAACATTAATATGTAATTTAATTTCATTAGTATCTGAACTGTTGTTTGAAAGAACATTAGCGAGATACATACCATTTGCTCTCGATGTGCAGACATCGAGATAGATCCCCCAGCATATGTTGCGCTGCAAGAGCCAGACTGTGAATCCTCATCAGTCATTGTTGCTCGCATTGCCTTGAACTTCGCGGACTTCTGAATGAACTCAGGGCTCGCCCAATATGCCTCCATTTCCGTACATGCAGCATCTGACATAAAGTTTGCCTTCGCTCGAAGTTTAACCGGATCTTTCACATGCCGAATTTCTGACATCATGCTTCTGTAATGCTGTGCTCCCAATATATTCCACACCCAATACACCTCATTATGGTGTATGGGATCCCACTCACAGCTCCTCTGTACAGGTTAATATGTTTAAACTATTAGCATGGGAAAATACAATTCTATATCTTATAACATTATTACATCATTATCATAGTAATATTATCGTCATACCTCAAAAACACGCCACCATTGCTGCAGGTCTGATGGAGAGACGGAGGACCAATCAGAATATGGTTTGAAATGTGTGGTGAAACATGGTGTCACTAACCGTGTCGCCGCAGCTGGAATGAATCTGTGTCGTTGAAATTATCGGACTTAAGTTTCAAAGAATGATTCCATGTAAAGTATTTACTCTTACTAATATTAATACTTGTGTCTGGTATTTATCACTTACGTGTTACCATGTGGGGATATCCTCATCCGCGGTCGCCCTGCTGTCTGTGACATCGATGATGGGATGTCATCAATATGTATATCATCATCTGAGGGATGGGTCGTCACTATGGGGTGCCTCAGGTGCCGCGCACCAGATCCATGTGCAGATGGCGTGCCTCCACCGCCGTCAGATCGGTGCTCATGTGAGGGGACCTGCGTGGGTGGCACTGTTGTTCCCTGCGTCTCTACACCGACATCCTCCTGTGCCCGGGATAAAGAACCCATCCTATGTCGTTCATTAAGTATTGGTTCCATTACCTCCTTAAACTGCGCAAATGGTCCTTTCCCAGGTCGGCGTTTATAGGTGTTATCCCCTTTACGAGGCATCGGCATTTATTTTTATGTAAGTTGGTGAATTAAACATAACATATATTTACTGACATATATTGTGCAGTATTAGGGGTACATAAACGTACTAAAATATTTTCATCACATACATAAAAATTACCATCCTATCATTATTCCTAGTACATGTTACCCACTGCTGTCATTCGACTCAAACTGTCATCTTTCCAGTACAACATACAATCATTCACACAGACGTCAATCTTCTCGTGAGACAGGCTCAACTGGGAAACTAATTTATTAGTTTCATACCAATTTGATGGCATCTTACTATCTGTTGGTTGAGTCTCCTTCATTAGTTGGGCAATGCCATTAAAGCATCTTCGTGACATGTGATACTCAGACTTAAGGTTGAGAAGGCGGACAGCAGCAGATAACTCAGAATGACTTTCGTACCCATCCCATAAAGAAGTTGACGCTGAATTCAACAGATTAAAAAAATTTTGAGCACTTTCATTCGGCTCCACAACATTGTCTTCCGGAAATTGATTGTAATTAGGGCCAACGGCATCTAATACCATCCTTTCATATGGATTCGTCGAACACCCCTGGTCAAACTCCCTAAACCCACCCACACCTGGAGCCGTATCTGATGCTTCATTAAATGGCTCACCATGTGCGGTCCAATTCAAGTAAAAAGGCTTAAACCCCCATTTGTACAGATGAACTCTGACCTCATCAGCCTGATTAAACCGTAAATTCTTACACTTCCGACAAGGACAACAAATGCATAACCCGCTCATAGTTTCAGGGTAGGATACAGCAAATGATATAAATTCTTCCACCCTGGACTCCCACTGTTGTGTGTAACCAGTTCGGCCAGGCAAGAAACGGTTACTGTACATCCAACTACGGGCGGATTCCATAACACACAAAATCTGTTCGTAATCATAAACACCTCAATCTATTAAATGATATACGTACTCAAGTTTTAGGTTGAGTTACTAAAACTAACAAAAGTATGCTTCAATGTTTACGTACTCAAGTTTACAGTATTTTTAGATAGACAAAGTTTATTCTCAATCTAGTTGTTCTTATGATTAACGTACGGTTATCATTATTGTTCTTATTGTTCTTATTACTGTCATTGTTCTTAGTACTTAAATTCATAATTTTTAAAGGAGATTTTATTACATATAGGATTTACTAACTACAAAAGGTAATTAATTAAGAAAGTTAATGTTTACCTTAAGGGTTTAAAACTGTCCTCATTATTCCTTTAATCGTTGAGAGTTTTAAGGTTATAGTTTGAGGGTTTATGATTTGAATTACGATCTTATAGTTAAGGTAAAGGTTAAGGTTAGAGTCTTGGGTTTATGGGCATTATTTCGATTCAGTTTTATTGTATAGCGTTTATGGTAAAGTACAAATTAGTGTTAAGAATAGGGTCTAAGTTTATGTCTATTAGAGTTTATACTTTGGCAATTAGGGGTTCATACTGCTACGATTATAGACTTATAGTTTAGGTTAGATTTTTGTCGTATTTAGGGTTTACAAGTAACGGTTTATTGTGTTGGGTTTAAGTGTAGATGTATGGTCTAAGGTAAAGGTTAGGGTTAGGAAGAAGTTTGCGTTAAAGTCATGTTTGGTACACTTAAGGTACCTGGATTTCTTCGAATGACAGTGACTCCTTTTCTTCAGTGGTCCTAATTTATTTGTTTTCATATTTTCTCTATTGGTCTCCAAATTAATTGTCTGGTATTTTTTCTGCATTATTATTGTCATATTATTGCAACATGGTATTATTAAGATGATTAAAGTTTTATTATCAATACACCATGACATAATATAACCATTTACACTAAAGTACTCCAACTAAACCATAACTACACCTATTACCATGAACTTATACAAATAATCATGCCATAAAATAATATACACAACACACAATTTCAATTACATATTGACTATAATCCACAAGAATAAAAATATGGACAGATAACAAATAATTAACATAAATTGCATATTCAAATCTAAAGCCACTGTGTTTGCACCTTAGTGAGAAGTAACAAGTTTTATTACCAATATTAGTAATTAAAACAATTTTCCTTAAAATCATCCCGTTCTCAATTATATACGAAAAGAAATCTAAACTAACCTCGAACGACTGCAAACGGAAGGGAGAAACAATAGGTGCTTCTTCACGCTAGACAGATGCAGGGAGGAACTGAAAAAATGGGGAAAAATAACTTAATATCCTGGTAATATAAGAAATTTCTTCAAATGAAACAAAGTATCATTAATGTACACCATCAATTTAAACAAAATACGTTAGGGATTGAAATTTATTTGTTTCATTATAGTTATGTATAACTGTTTTAAATAATCTTTTCTCTCTTAACGCATGATTTATTTTAACTTATGCATAACTGTAAAAAATTGAGACATTTTTTAAAAAAATTTCACATAAGGCGAAAACATAATTTGTACATATCTAGTTTTTTATATATATATGGCAATGAGTTTGAGTTGAGTATTTACAAATTGACCTTACTATTATATTGCCATATAATCTGTTTATTCAATTGGTTTTTAGTTTTTGCAATTTTTTTTATTAATTTTATTAATGTTGTTTGTTTAATTGTTTCAGTAGCCTTTTTACTTTGGGGACTCAAGTAGGTACGTGAATTTTTTTTAAATTAGATTGCAGTCAAAGCAGTCATTTTTTTTCCTAATTAGACTACAGTTGCAAAACAATGACTAACCATGAAGGGGTTTAAGGTTTTTTAGGGTTTGAAGTTATTTTAGAGTTTAGGGTTTGTGTATCGTTTGATATTTTTTATATTTTGTCAATGGTTTAAAATTAGTGTTTAGGTATATGAAATTATCTACATAAGGTTATTGGGGTAAATTGAATTAATACAAAACCTAAGTTTTGGGAATTATGGTAAGGGCTATTTGGGGTTAATTTGTAGATTTTTTTATGAATTAATTTTTAAAGAATTTTTATGGGGTTTAGAGATATATAATTAGGATTTAGGGTTTTTAAGGGTTTATGATTATTGAATTATAAATATTACAGTATTGAAATTTAGGGTTTAGGGATTTATATTTAGGGTTTAGGTTAATGGTATATTAGGTTTAGGGTTTTAAGGATATAGAATTTGGGTTTAGGGTTTTACGATTTATGCTTTAATTAGGCTCTAGGGTTATGATTTAGAGTTAATGTTAGTTACTTAGCTAGGGTTTAGGGATATAGACTTAGGGTTTAAGGTTTATAAGCGTATAAGGTTTAGGACATTTTAGGGTCTAGGATTTGGGGATATAAAAATAGCTACGGTTTAGGGAACTAATTTCTTAGGGTTAAGGGATATAGAATTAGAGTTTAGGGTTTTGGGCTTAGGGTTTAATTTGGGTTTTAGGTTTCAGGTTTATGTATTTATGGTTTAATTTAGGGTTTTAATTAGGGTTTACATTTATCTAACAAGGGTTTAGGTTTAACGGGTTGTACTTAGGGTTTAGGGTTTTAGGTATTAGTGTTTAATTTATGGTTACGGGGTTGTGTATTTTCGGTATAATATAGGACTTTAGGGTTTTGGGGACAGAATTTAGGGTTTGGGAATTAAGGTTAATTAATGGTATATCGAGTAAAGGGTTTTACATCTTTGGGTAAAATTGAGGGTTTAGGGATATAGAATGTGGAAGGGGGGTTCAACTAATTATTAAGGTTTGGGATTTATTCTGATGATTCTTACTTCCTTGTATATGATATCATGTCTTTAATAAGCCCAATTTTTGAAATTATGTTTATAGAGAAAATTTCATGAACTTATATATATTTATGATTGTACCAAATATTTAATTATATTCATGTGTGTGTGTGTGTGTGTGTGTGTGTGTGTGTGTGTATTTATATAAATATATGTACGGGGAATGATGGTTATATAGCAAGGATAATTCAATTAAAAAAATTGTGGAATTTTTATGATATTGTCAAATATTTAGGATTTAAGCTTAATTGATCTAGCATTATTTTAATCTGGGCCGCCAAAGCCAAACACTTTGTACTTTCGCGTTTATTGTGTTGGTTGAGGTAAGTATGAATGACAATGAATTGATGTCGATAGGATATTGTTATTCTTACATTCTATCCATGATTTTGGATGTTCAATCTATATCATATTAATCATTAATCGGTTTTACAATTTTAATGCTTCTATTGTATATATTCTAATGTAGGTAGGACCTAGTACAACTTATTTATCCACTGCATACTAATATGGTTAATAGTAATTTATAATTTTTAAAGGCAATAAGATAATTTATTAAATAAGAATAATGCACCAGCAGAATCCTTAGTCCTTGAGAGTTGAATATTTGTAACAAAAGATTGGATCTTCCAGGAGATTCTGTTTCCTTGAATGACACATATCAGTTGTTTGGAATTAGTTTCAACAACTTCAATAAACTTCAATTTGATAGCAATTTGAAGACCTGTTAACTTGTGTAGTCTCTGGAATCAAATGAGCTTTTGTAATGATGGTAGAACTCCTAGCGTGATCAATATTCTTATCTTATTCATAATCACAACACACTACAGTACTGTTTGGTTGGCCAAAAAAAAGATTACTAGCTCTGTTTGAATTAATTTTAAGCTTTACTTTCCCCTGGCTTAGTTCATCTTGAGAAAGCTCGACCTTATGAGAAATACTATGCTCCAACAATATATTAAATTACAAAAGGATATCTAAATGATATAAATATATAAGAATGCATATATGCGGATAGGATACGAGGAGAGTAAGGCCTAAACCCATATACTTTCCAAATCTAGTGCCTAATGCAAAAAAAAGTCAAAACCAATCAAAAGCCATTTAATTGTAAAAAAAAAATATCCTACCTCTCAAGCAAGACATAGTCGGACACCGATTAAGGTGAAGGTGAATATCCATTGACATCCTAGAGGTGTGTACAGACTGACACCTATCATTTTTCTCGAATACTTATTCAATCTCAAAATTCACATATCATACATTTTTTTATGTGTATAATATTTCAGTGTTTTTTAAGAAGATGTTGTTATTTTATTTATCTTTTAACTAAAAATTAAATGAAAAATATTGTTCACTATGGTGATATAAAAATTAATATAGTGTATTCTAGTAAAAAATTAGAATAAACTCAAAGTATGCCAAAACTTAAATATAGAAATGGAAAAAAAATTATGATATTGTTAAATATTTAGGAAGTATTCGTTTTTAATTCCTGAAATTTAGAAACGTTCATACAAATTTAGTAAGATTACAAAAATTATATCTTCAATAGATTATTTCAACTATATCATATGGACTTTTAATGAAAATTAATTTTCAGTAAAAAAATATAAAAATAAAAATACATCATTGTAAATTTACTAATAATTTCTATATCTATAATGGATTTTAATATTTATAAACCAATAGTTAATGCTTGTGATTAATATTAATATTAACTTATTTAACATTTTATTAATTTTTCAATTAGTTCAAAAAGAGAAGTATCATTTTTTTTAATTATATTTTAGCTAATCTCATTTTATTTTAAAAATTATTTTTCACCATATGAAAAAAATATAAATATTCTACAATATTTTCTCATTGCAAAATGTAAATATACTACCTAAACAAATCACTTAAAACTAATAATTTCATAATCTCTAATTAATCCAGAAATTAAACTTTAAATTGTAAAAAAATGCACAGCTAAAAACAATGGTAATGGGTAACCTAAAAACTAAATCTCCAACCAAAAACAACACAAAATAACAAATATTGCACATATTTCAAACCAAATTAACACGAATTAAACCGAAAATGCGTATTTATTGGGGAAAAAAATCAAAAAAAATGAAATAAACGCTCTACCTCAAATCCAAATGTTATCCTCCTTCAAACACCTCCAAATCACTTCAATCCTGCAATAAAAACCAACATCTTCAAACCATTATCAACCAAGAAGCTCAAATAGGGAGAAAGAGCTCCAAAAAAACCGAAGATTTCTATCGGGGAAAAAAATAATCACCTTCAGATCGTGCTAAAGAAGACCAGATCCACGAAAAACGGCCCTCGAACAAGCTAATTCCGGTCGGAAAACGACCGGCGACGTGAATGTGTGTGAAGTGCGAAGCTCGGGTTGCAGGGAGAGAGAGAACGAATCTGGAGCGCGATGGAGAAGACGACCAGCGCTGGGGGGGATTTAAAAACGATTTTTCCAACGGCCATACCCGTTGGAAAATTTATGGTGAAACGCACCGTATCATTTAATCAGTTTCCAACGTCCAAAGCCGTTGGTAAATGTACAATCTGACATTTTTTTCCAACGGCTTAACCGTTGGAAAGATTACACATTTTAGCACTCCAATTATTTTATATATTTACCAACGCGTGACACTTGGAATCTAATTCCAACGGTTGTGACCGTTGGAATATACCAACGGCTTAGCCGTTGGTAACAAAAAAAAAAAAACCATAAACGCGTGCACGTTGGAACAATTTTACCAACGGTTCTACACGTTGATAATTACCAACGGCTTGACCGTTGGTAATAGAACAGTTGGAAAGGACAAGTTTTTTAGTAGTGTTACTAAATTGTCATATGTTGATTTATGAACATGTACATTTAAATGTATATTACTAAATTGCCCATATTTATGTATCAACATGTACATTTAAACGTGAATTAAGCTGCATTTTATGTCGAATGTTTCTAAACTAGTTGTGGACTTTATTTAATTACGAAGTTGTTAATTGTTATATCTATATGATATGAACCAGAAAAACTTGAGAACTATAGCACGGAAAAAACCATACCCATAGTTTTGGTTCTATTTGATTCTTTGTTTTCAAGTTGATAAGATTTTTTTTTTAACATCACTATTTTCGGATTGGTTCCGTTTCACTTTGAACAACTCCACCCATGCTCAACCATACAATGAAATATCGTGGTATACCCGCTTACTGGCACTGCAGGTATCCGATATGTGGTACACAAGTTATCGTCACTAATAAAAACAGCTGATTTCAAATGGCCTTTTCCAACGGCTTCATGTTGGACAACTGGGTTTTTTAACGCAAAGCCGTTAGAAACTGACCCATTGATAAATGATACATTGGAAAAAAAATTCCAACGGCCCAATAATTTAGCCATTAGTATTTCCAACGGTCAAGCCATTGGAAAATGAGCAGTTAAAATTTCCAACGGCCTAACATCCTTGAATAATTTCTGATGGTTGAACAGTTTCTAACGGCCAAGTTGTTGGAAAATTCAAGCCATTGAAAAAATATCAATGGCTCAAGCCAATGGAATTTCCAACAGCTAGACCGTTGGAAACACTTTTTTAAAATAATAATAATAAATTACTATATTATATATTATTAAAATTATATTTATGTTTACTAAAAAATATATTTCATATTTTGTACTTACGAAAATTAAAAATATGCACAAATTCAGAAAAATATATATTCACAAACTTAAATTCGCAAAAAATACATAATCACAAACTTAAATAAACAAAACAAGACACAAAAAAATACATAATAAAAAACCTAAATTCAAAAAAAAACATAAAAAATATATAATTAGAAACCGAAAATCACAAAAATATTCTGACAAACTTAAATTCAGAATATTCAAAAAAATCCAAAATATTCACATATTCACCAGATTCACAAATATTCATTCTAAATTGACAAATAATCGTCAGATCTACACAAACAATCATCAGATCTACAAGATCGAGCGAGGTGAATGATCAGGCGAGGCAAACAATCAAGCACGGTGGATGATCGGGTGAAAAGGCGGACGATCAGCCAAGGCGGCGGAAATTCAAGTGAGTACAAACAGACAAACGGCAACGGCGAGTGAGGGCAATGAATTGTGAGGCGAGGAGAGGAGGGAGAACGGTGGAACGGACGAACAGCTACAACGGACATTCAGGTGAGGATGAACGGACGAACGGCAAATGGGCAAAGGGCTGATCGGACGACCAACGACGGTGGATGAAGGCAAGGAATCGCGAGGAGAGGAGGAAGGACAGCGGAACAGCGAGGAAGGAGCGTTGTGGCTAGACGGTTAGTGTGAGGCGAGTCCAGTGGAGGCGAGGGTTGGGGTAAGGCAGTGGAGGGAGAGGAAACAACTTTGCCGAGAATGAGAGCAGACACACGAGAGGGAGAGGTGAGGAGGTGGCAAGGTTAGGCAGGGAATAGGTAGGGTTAAAAGATAATGGTATATATATGGCATAAGTTAGGGTTTTGGGTTTCAGTGGGCTTTTATACGATATATATGTGAGTGATATAAACATATATATATCAATATCAATATAACATAAATATATATATTATTATTTTTATTTCTAATAAATCATATATATAAATGTATTACTATTATTATTATTGTTGTTGTTTATAATAAAAGATTGTCAAAATACTTCTTAACTTTCTAAAATTTTAAAATAAATATGATAAATATTTTATATAAATATATTATTATTATTATTATTATTATTATTATTATTATTATAAGTTAGGGCAGAGAGTGGGGAGGGTCAAGAGTTAGGATTTTATAGGTTGGGGTTTTTATATGTTGGGCTTTTATATCTTGTATCAGATATATAAATATTTATATAATAATAATAATAATAATAATAATAATAATAACATGTTCATATATATGTATATGATATATAAATACATATATATGATATATAGATCATATATTTGTGTGTGATATATATGTATACGAATATGATACATATGACCTATATGATATATTACAAAAATATGTATAAATTGCACCATTACCCAACCGGATCTACAATAAAACACCAAATGATATATTATAATATATATTATGATGTGTGTGTGTGTGTGTGTGTGTGTGTGTGTGTGTGTGTGTGTGTGTGTGTATTAGTATTATAATATTATTAATCTAGTATTTGTTAACAAAATATTTTCAAAATACTACTTTACTTTCTAAAATAGTATAATAAATATGGTAAATGTGATATACATACATACATACATACATGTTACAAAAATATAAATATATATACATTATATAAATATATATATAAATATGATGTATTTGATATATAAATTTTATATATGATATGTGTGTGTGTGTGTGTGTGTGTGTGTGTGTGTGTGTGTGTGTGTGTGATATATAAACACTATATAGTAATATTATAATTATATCAATAAGAAGATATATATAATAATAATAATAATAATAATAATAATAATAATAATAATAATAATAATAATAATTATTATTATTATTATTATTATTATTATTATTATTATTTAACAAAAATATTTTCAAAATACTACTTTAGTTTCTAAAATTGTATAATAAAAATGACACACACACACACACACACACACATACATACAAACATATATACATTATATAAACATATATAAATATATCAATATGAATGTAAATAAATATAAACATCAATGTAATATTTCCAACATGAGAATTTCCAATGGCCAAGCCATTAGGAATTCATCTCTCATTTTTCCAATGGTTCATTAAGTTGGAATTTTCCAACGGCTAAATTTGGCCGTTGGAAAAAGATCTTTTTTTAGTAGTGTGTGGTATGTCAGTATATCATGCTATACCACCCTTTTTTATCAGAAAGAGAAATGTTTCATTAAATAAACAACCAACAAGTTATTGGAGTACACTGTATTAGATGCTGCAAACAGTAGTATTTAAGACTAAAACAAACACAAAACACTTAACCAACCCCTACTGTATATTAGCCTTATTACATTAACAAACCTATCCTTCCAAACACAGTGCTAGATATAGAATCCACTCATGTAAAAAATATTAACTGCTTTTGCTTTATTAGATAACAAAAAGTAAGAGAATGATTAAATTAAAAAAGGGTAAAATCCACCGGGGGTCACCTAGCTTATTTTTTTGTCCTAAACGGGTACCTTACCTTCAAATTGTCCTATCGAGGTACCTTACCTCTTATCGCGTGTCCTGTTTAACTACTTTCCGTTAATTTCAGAGTTATATTTAACGAAAATTACTTACGTGGCATAAAAAAAATTAAAATAAATCATAAAATAACACTTATGGTCCTTTAATTTTTTTCTATCAACAATTTTAAACCCTAACATTTAAAATCTAACCCACCCACCCACCCACGCCGTCGGAGCATGTCCGCCTCTGTCCTCCCTCCTCTCCTCTCTGCCTCCCTCGATTCCTCTCCCTGCTCTCCTTTCCACCTCCATCCTCTCCTTTCCTTCTTGTTTCCCTCCCTCATCTCCTCTCCTGTCCTCCGTTTCTCTCTCCTCCACAATCCGAGAGATCGCCTTCGCCTGAGAATCACCTCCTTTCGTCACACCGAAATCGCATAAGTTCACCCTGCCTCTGCCTGGGAATTGCCTCAGTTCGTCTCGCCTCCGCCCGTTGCAACCATCGTTGTCTCCGATTAAGGACCCAAATGGTTCGCTTCCTCACTGTCATCGCCTACTCCAATTCTGTTTCGCAACCATCACCTCTTCCAATTTGTGACCTCCTCCAATTCTGAGGGCAAGATTCTGATTGAGTGATCCTCTTCAATCGCCACAACCCGCCTCACCTCAATGTTTTAGATTAATCAAATCAAATTGCGTCCGTTCTCTCTGTTCGTCAGTGGCCGGGATGGCAATTATTACGGCGTTGCGGCCGAAGCCGATGGCGCAGTCGGCGAGGCGCTTGCGGCGGAGGTACCAGCGGAGGTCGGAGCGCCAGCAATCGTCGATGGGGTTGCCAGTCCCGCATGAGAAAAATCCCAAATTCCGTTGGCGAAGAGAGAGACGGAGGAGAGGAGATGAGGGTGGCGGAAATGAGGGAAATGGAGGCGGAGAGGGGAGGAGGGAGGATGGAGGCGGCTCGCAGCGGTGTGTATGCGTGCATTTGGTTTAGGAAGGGGATGGGTTAGATTTTAAATGTTAGGGTTTAGAATTGTTGATAGAAAAAAATTAAAGGACCATAAGTGTTATTTTATGATTTATTTTAATTTTTTTTATGCCACGTAAGCAATTTCCGTTAGATATAACTCTGAAATTAACGGAAAGTAGTTAAACAGGACACGCGATAAGAGGTAAGGTACCTCGGTAGGACAATTTGAAGGTAAGGTATCCGATTAGGACAAAAAAATAAGCTAGGTAACCCCCGGTGAATTTTACCCAATTAAAAAAAGCAGCTCATTGTCTCGAAACTAATGGTCATTGAAATCTTATTGTTTTTTCCTATCCACAAATGCCATAACGTAGTGCATACCACTACATGCCAAACTCTCCTTATTGAATTATTTGTCAAGATAAACGGACATTGTTGAATTACTTGCTTCACCCCTTCTGATCCCCTGACTGAAATGCACCTCCACCACATGAAGACCTCATCCCAAACTTTATTTGCCTCCACATAGTTATCCAAAAGGTGATCTGCTGTTTCCTCCTCCTCGTTGTAAAGTGTTCATCTCATTCTTGTAGATGACTGCCTTGCCTTTGTAGAATTGTCCCCAATGGTAACTTGTCTTGAACGGCTTTCCATACAAAAACGCTCACTTTTGTTGGAACCCAACTATTCAAATAGATGCTTTGGCACCTTCTATTTTCTTCCAGGTTATTGAAAATCCACCTATTGTATAATAGATTTGATAAAAAATGTCCATTTGTATTCAGTTCCTATCTCAACTTGTCTTGCTATGAATTAGATGTTGAAGAGAAATAATAGATTTATTGCACTCTAGTTGAAATTACAACAAATTAGAGGAAATTTTCAATTCCCAAAATAAACCCACAGACTCTCTATTTCTCTCATTTTTGAAGTTCTTTCTGAACTTCCTTAACTTCTTAACTTACAAATAACAAGCAAATACATCTATTTACAGGGATAAGTAAAGAAAACTTTTAACTTTTTTAAAATGGCATTCCGATGAGTTTTTACCGAAGTTGGCGTCCGTTTCAAACTTTGCTACATTGACTTTTAACTTTCCATCAACAAGCCTTCTAGATGATGGTGAAAAGAAGAATTGAGTTTACATTTCAACATCCCCCCTCAAACTTAACTCTCCAAGCATTGTCTTCAATCTTAAAAACACATCATGTTTGAGTGGTTTTGTAAAAATGTCAACAATCAGATCATATGTCCAGCAAGGAACCAATTCTACTTCTTTGTTCTTCACATGTTCCCTGATGAAATGATACCGTGTATCAATATGCTTACTTTCTCATGAAACACTGGGTTTTTTGCTAATGCAATCATTGATTGATTGTCTATGTAGATTTCACTAGGAAAGTCTTGTGAGAATCCCAAGTATTTTAAGACATTTCTCACCCATATTACATGATAGACAACTGAGGTGGTGGCAACATACTCAACTTCACATGATGATAGCGTTACAATGGTTTGTTTCTTCGATGACCATGTAAACATTGTTTCTCCCATAAAGAAAGTAAATCCAGTTGTGCTCCTTCTCTCATCAAGATCTCTTCCTCAATCACTATTAGAATACCCAATGAGTTTATGCTCATTATTAGATGTGTACAACAAACCATCATTGATAGTCCGTTTGATATATCAGAGTATTATTTTGGCTGCATTTAGATGAAATTGATCAGGAGTCTCCATATACCTTTTGACTAGTCCAACTCCATAAAGTATATCTGGCCTAGTACAAGTCAAATATCTCAAACTTCCAACCAAACTCTTGAAATATGTGTTGTTCACATCTCCTTGATCATTTTTCCGTAACTCCAATCCTGTTTCAATAGGAGTTGATATAGGGTTACAGTTTTCCATGAAAAATCTTTCTAAGATTTCCTTTGCATACTTGGTCTAAGATATGAAGATTCTTTCACTTCCTTGTATAACTTTGATGCCAAGAAAATGAGCCATTTCACTAATGTTAGTCATCTCAAATTCTTTTACCATGCTTTTTTTGAATGAATTAAGCATACCAAGATTGTTGCCAATGAAGATAAGATCATCAACATATAAACAAACATATAGGATGCTTCCATTTGTTTCTTTCTTCACATATAGTGCATGTTCATAAGGACACTTTTCAAAACCATTTACCTGGAAGTAATTATCAATCCTCATATTCCATGCACGTGGAGCTTGCTTTAATCCATAGAATGCCTTGTTCAGCTTATACATTTTATCTTTTTTTCTTTGCTTCACATATCCAGGTGGTTGATTGATATAGATCTCTTCTTCAAGATAACAGTTTAGAAATGTTAATTTCACATCCATTTGATAAATTTTCCATTTATTCTGTGCAAAAAGTGAAATAAATAACATGACGGTTTCAAGTCTTGCTACTTGAGCAAAAACTTCTCTATAATCAGTTCATGCTTTCTGTTTGTACCCTTTAGCAATGAGCTTGGCTTTATACCTCAGGACTTCTCCTTTAGCATTTTTCTTTGTCTTGTAAACCCATTTTACACCAATGGCTCAACAATCTTTTGGTAGAGTAGTCAGCTCTCAAGTCTTGTTTTTCTCAATGGACTGAATCTCTTCATCCATTGCTTTTCTCCATTTTTCTTCCTCATTAGCTTCCTTGAAGCTAATTGGATCACTGGTCATTATCAGGCAGTACAAATTTACATGTTCATCTATCGGCTCTATATTTTCATACATATTATTTAAAGCACATGTTCCACTGGGACCTACGTCTAAATCATCATGCATAACTAACGATAATGCTTCATTTATAGTAAGAGTACCTGGATGATTATGTGAAGATGCTTGCTCATTTCTGGACATTTGTGGCTCAATTGTTGCTTTTCTTATCTCTACCGGTTCTTCTCCTTCAAGGATCAACTCTGCATCTTTAAAGGCTTCAAGTTGATGCCAATTCCAGTATTCATTTTCTTCAAATATGACATCTCGGCTAAAAATGATTTTCTTCGTAATTTGATTATATAATCTATAACCTATAATGCTGGCACCATATCCAACAAAGATACACTTTTCACCTTTGCCTTCCAGTTATGTTCTTCTTACTTCTAGTATTTTGGTATAAGCAATAGATCCAAATACTCTTAGATGGCTCACACTAGGCTTATGAGTACTCCTGGCTTCATATGGTGTTTTTAAAGTTAGGCCTTTTGTAGGGCACCTGTTAAGCAAATATACTACACACAACACTACTTCTGCCCAGAAACATTTAAGCATATTCTTATCCTTTAACATGTTTCTTACCATGTTAAGGATTGTGCGACTCTTTCTTTCAGCTACGCCAGCAACCGTTCAACTGGGGAGTGTATGCTGGCGTAAATTGATGTTAAATTCCTTGTTGTCTAAGGAATTTTTTGCAGACTTCTAATGTATGCTCGCCTCCTTGACTTGATCGCAATAACTGAATGTGATAGCCACTTTGCTTCTCCACAATAATTTTAAACTCTTTGAATTTGTTAAATACTTCAGACTTGCTTTTTAGAAAATATACTCACGTTTTTATGCTATAATCAACTTGTTTTCTGAAACTATTCCTGTGTTGTTTTCTCACAACACAACTTTCACATATTTGATTCTGATGCTAAATTTTTAGAAAACCTTTCACTATCCTTTTTTTCTTTCTAACATCTTCAAACTTTCAAAATTTAGATAACTGTACCTTATATGCCATAACCAGTCTTTATTGTTGATCATTACACTTAGACATATTGGTGTGTCATATTTAATGGACAAAAGGAACATTCGATTCTTTGCCATCATAACTTGAATAATCAACTTTCCTCTAACATCTGTAATGATAATTTATTTGTCCTTAATACTTATCTGGTAGCCTCTCTCCATAAGTTAACCAAGACTCAAAACATTGGTCTTTATGTCTGGCACATAATAGATACCAAAGATGAATGCTTGACTTCCATCATTTTGCTTGATCATCACATCTCTTCTTCCTTGTATTGACATTTTAGAAAGATTTTCAAATGATATCTCCCCTTGAATTTTTTCAAATCTGGTAAATAAACTCTTTTCACCAATCATATGATTACTAGCTCTAGAGTTTAAATACCAAATATTGTGACCCTCCTGGGTAAACTTTTATGCTATCAGCATCAAAGATTCTCCAATCACCTGTTCAACTTTTGTAAGATTAGCCTCTTCACTAACCTTTTTTGTTAGCTGTTTGGACCAACATTCATTGCTGTAGTGGCCAGATTTATAGCAGTTGAAGCACTCAACATATCTCTTATCATAATTCTGGCAGTTGTTGTAACTGCCTCTTTTTCTTCATCTTCTTCCTCATGGGACATTGTTCTGTTGTCCACGTCCTCTCATGGATCTTTGGCCACCTCTTCCATGAGATCCTTGACCCCATCCTTGTCTTCGATATGACATCCCTCTTGCTCTTGCCTCTCAATAGCAAAATGTAGCTTTGTCTAGAGGGAATGTTCAAGTGTCTCATCATTTCATCTGTTCACATTCTACTCATGGGCTTCTAGAGATCCCACAAGCTCTTTTACAGAAAGCGCCTCCAAATTTTTAGTTTTTTCAACAGTCATAGCTATATGATCAAATTTTGGATCTAAAGATCGTAAAAATTTTCTCACATATTTGTCATCTTCAAGTTTTTCTCCATTTCTTTAAAGCTAGTTTGTAATGACTATTACACGAGTATAATACTCGACAATGGATTCAATAGATTTCATTTTCAAAGATTCAAACTCACCTCAAAGTGTTAGAAGATAAATCCTCCTCACTTTTTATACTTCTTTGTATGTTTTTTGAAGCGTCTCCCATATTGATTTTGATGTAAGAGTTTATGTTATAATTCCAAATGTCTCTTCATCAAGCCCTTGATAGATGATGGATTTTGCCTTGCAATTTTTCTTTTGATCGGCTTAGAGGATAGCCTTTTGAACTTCTGTCAAATTATTCTCAGCATCTTTAGATTCTAGCTCAATATATCCATCTTCAATGATGTCCATGACATCTTGAGCACCAAGGACAACTTTTAGTTGGATGTACCAATTGTCATAGTTATCTTTTGACAACTTCGGAATCAATGTTTGTGTAGATTCATTCACCATTTGAGCTTAAAAGCCTCAAATCAATTTTTTGGAGTTAGAATTTTAAAAAACAGAAACTACCATTGAGTCCCAAACAATCAAAAACCTTGGGAAAACATCCTTTGAATTTTATTGATACTCCCAAGGACAAAATAATTTTCAAAAATTCCTTGTGCACTAAATTGAAAATTATTAAACTCAAAGGGCAAAAATTGCAACTTTGGAACACTTTGGGGACTAACCAGTAATTTTAAAATTTTCAGCTTACATGGCAAATGATAGGGTTCTCCATCTGATGTCATGCCAATGTGTCACCTATGTGGATGATGACACAGATGATGCATGTTCTGATGATGTGGCAGTCAAACTTTGCATTCTGCTGATGTGTCTAGATGATGTGGCAATTTTAATTGGCGTGGCGGGTGACTGAACGATGATGTGGCTAATGAGTGAAAGACTAGGCAGGAACAAAAAAATAGGGGAATTTTTTGGCAACGCGGCCTGTGGATTTTGTTAGCTATTTTTTCACTAGAAAACTTCTACGGTAACCTTTTGAGGCTCTAATACCACCGTTGGAGAGAAAGAACAAATTTATTGCACTTTAGTTAAGATTACAACAAATCAAAGGAAATTTTCAATTCCCAGAATAAACCCATAGACTCTCTGTTTCTCTCCTTTCTGAACTTTCTTAACTTCTTAACTTACAAACAACAAGTAAATACATCTATTTATAGGGATAAGTAGAGAAAATTTTTATTTTTTAAAATGGCATTCTGATGCATTTCCGCTAAAGTCGTCGTTTGTCTCAAACTTTGCTACACCACCTTTTAACTTTCCGTCAGCAACCCTTCTAGATGACAATGAAAATGAGAGTTGAGTTTACATTTTAACATTAGATACCTTCCCTAAGACCACCTCTCATTTTCCATACACCCATCTCACCTACACTACAAGTTTTGTTTATGGCCAACCTCAAAAGTCTTGGAAACTTCTCCTTTAGCTACTATTCTCCTACCCAAGTAGTCTCGCAGAATTAATTATATCCTATCTTCCTAAATCCCTTCTCGTGCATCTATCCACACTAATCCCAACTTACCTAAGCTTCCTTTTAACTTTTAAAATCTCTTACCAAACCATCCATCTTAAGCTGGCCAACTCTTTTTAAGCGTCCCTTTCTCTTACATCTATATTGTGCTTATCGTAGGTATACTGCATGCTCTGAGTTGAAAATCATTTTTATATTTTATATTAATCTTCCACACACACATAGACACAAACACACATATATATATAATTTCTTAAATTAAAACCACAGTTCATAGTATGGGATGAGTATGTTGCTTTGTAGAACAAGCTAAGATGGAAACATCATATTTTGAGCCACTTAGAAACTCAATGCAATATTAAAAAAAAGTACTATTATTGCTAGAGTATTATTTCTTTTTTTCTCATGTATTAGTAAATTAGTTTTTTCCTGTATAATATTTATTTTATTTTATATATTCCATTTTTTTGTGCTTTTGTATTAAAAAAATCATATTTTATATATATTTTATTTATGTCATAACAATTATGTTTAAAATATATGTTGCCCCGGGTATGCCTGGGTGTACTTGTAATGAGGCATTATGTTAATGAAATTTTGCCTTTGTCTACAAAAAATTATGTTAAAAATAATTAGTATTTATATAAAAATATGTACAAAAATTATATTTAATGTTTTTCCGTCTTAAACTATTTTTTTTTTGTGAAAATAGTAATGACATATATATGATGTGATATATTATACATCATTTTTATAATTTATAAAGTATGATATATCTAACAGTGATAATATTAAATATTGTGCTCACCTCTTTACATGGCTCCAACAAAGGAAGGCGCGGGTCGCCAATCTTTAGTTGGATCCTTTTGTTGACCTTAAATGAAAATAAAAACCATGGTTTGTAGAAACTTAGGAACTAAATTAGTGATTATATGCCATGGCAACCTTTAGGAGTTCTATACTTTATATTGAAAAGATTAAACGTCTTAGCAACCTATATATTTGATTGGCGGCTGTAAAACATCGCGTTCGGTTACATACACGTGTATAAAAGAGGAAGACAGTAAACTTAAACGATTTGTCTTTAAGATCTATTTTTGGACTCTGTCATTAAATTCATAAATCAAATGTGAAACTGGTTAAATTATCAAAGGATTTTTCAATTGCAGACAGGAATATGTAAATACTCACTTAATTCTTTTAATTAAATAATTTTTTTGTAAATTTATTTTCTTCTATTTTATTTTTTTTATTTTCAGAAATAAATAATATATAGTACTGTCTAGCAAAAAACGAATATTGCCTTAAAAACTTTTGAACCGTCTTCTTCTCCCTTTTTATCTTCTTTATTTGGCGAGATTGGGCGGAAGCATATGCCAGAACAAGTGAAAAAAAAAAAAAAAGATTCGCACAGCGAAATCTTTTGATGTTTATGAACGATATTCTTCCCCGACAAAACCAAAGAAATCCACAGCTAGAAAAACACTGCATAAAGACTCATCTTTCGGCCGAACAAAAGCCAGAGAAGAATCAAAAGTAATGAAGTTGGAATATCTGATCAATTAAAGTGTTTTTTTATTCATAAGTATTACAAATATAGGGAGTTAAGAGGTATTATAGAAAACCTAGAGGGAAATTGACTGCTGCATAACACTTGAAGGACTCCGACTGTGATTTTGCTGAAGAGAGTCTTTTTCCTATAGCTCGAACTTGGGCTAGCCTATGGTTGTACCTTATGCTCACCAGTCGAGTTGGATGCACGGCACAATAATTAAAGTCTTAAGGAGTAGAGTTAATAGATTTTTATTGTTCTTCAACTATAGATTAATCAACATGTATACTGGGTTGTAGAACTTATTATATTTTTTTTGTTAATTATAGGGTAAATTACAATTTATTTCTTGAGGTTTAGGTGAAATTACACTTTGCCCTTTCTATTTCAAAAATATACACTTTACCCCTGCCTTTTTAATACAGGCCAACAGTAACTTCTAAAATTTTAATTTAAACTATACAGTGGTTATCTTCAAATAATTTCAATCTGTATGGTATTTTTTTATAATTAATTAATATTTAAAAAATACTGTTTTAAAAACTGAAAGAAATACAAAAAGAAAAAATTGATAATTTAAAATATCCATTTATTGTAAAAAAAAATACCATACAGATTGAAATTACTGGAAGATGACTATCGTAATAACTAAATTAAGATTTCAAAAGTTGCTGTTGGACTATATTAAACAGACAAGAGGTAAAGTGTATATTTCTCAAACATGAAGAGGCAAAGTGTAATTTCACATAAATCTCAAGGGGCAAATTATAATTTTCCCTTAATTATTCTTTGTTTCCTATTATTAATTGTTTGTTTTGTGATTAGGCAGAACCGCTAGCATGCGAAACATAGTTTTTTTTTAAGCAATTCACATATATACTTGGCGAAATAAATGAATAGGAAACATAAATTCCTACATTTGGTTGAAACTTTAACCAAAATATTTTCAGGAATATGGAATTTTAAAATAATTATAATATTCTGCTACTTAGCAACCGTTAGATTTGAAATTAACAAATTATTGTTGGGTTTGAAATTAGCAAAAGTGTAACTTAGACACTACACTACCGGGAAAGATAAGGTGAGGTTTCTTTTCATGCTAACGTGTATATGCTAAGATTCAGACAGCTGTTGTACGTTAGTTACGTTACATGTTTCTGCGAAATTTCATCTTCCGGACTCAACTGGTGAACAGTTTCGCATTGAACTTTAAAAGATTCCACGTCTCTTGTAAGTTTGTAGCAGCGCTGAGCATGGGCTGGATGTAACTGAAACTCAATCCAAAGCATTTTTATTATTAAGTGGGTTTGGAGAAGGTGAAAAATGATAATAAGTTGTGGGTTGGTTTTAATGTCAAAAAGTTTATTGGTTTCACGTTAATCTTTATTCTAGATAGAACTAAACCGAAAGTGAAATTGAATAAAAAAAAATATTGGCTTAAATATATTATAGACTTAAAAGTGTATTTTGTGGTATTTTTTTAAAATTTAACTTAATACATATATGATTGTCCCCTTGCTGAATTTTGTAACTTAATTTGCTACTGTACTAATTAAATGTATATATAAAGTTCAACATAGTGGTGAATTGCGCTAAATATTTTCTAATACGAAGAATGTTGATAGATCTTAGTTGTTTTTGCTCTTCAACTATTGTGTTAACTATAGGTAAAATTTTATTTATTGGATTTTACAGTTATTACAAGTATATGATGTTAACAAAAAAGAATCGAGAATTACAATCCCTCTGCTCAAGTTTCTTTCAATTCTCAGTTATCAGAGGCTGGATTTTCTGAAGTCGTAGTTATTCCATTTCCATTTAGTTTCACAGAAAACTTCACCAACCCTAACTTATTCCCACCCCTAGTTTGTCAACCCTTTTATGACAAGTTGATAAATTATATTACTAACCAGAGCCAAAGTTCACAACTTCGATGATGTTTTCTAATTTATTGACACAGGCTCATTATGTTTCACATAAGATTTTTTAGTGTAGTAAAAATGTAACTACAAAAAAAAACCTCCAAAAATTCTCTACAAAAAGTAGGGAACTCAGGATTATCATTTTTTTTTCACTGTTAATAGCAGTCTTACGGGGCTCCTTAACATGGCATTAGCCTCCAAAAGGTAATCTTAAACCCTTTTTTGTTATATATGTACCCGTTAATTAATTGCATTTACCCTATATTACACTTTATATCCTTCTATTTTAGAAACCTCTTAAAAGCCCTTAAGGTTTTAATAAATATACACTTATTCCCCTATTGTCTCTTTTATAATTTATTAATTGATTAATTTTTTTAAGAAATTCTCATTTAGAAAAATATTTTTTGATTTCCTTAATTAAAAAAGTACTAGCCGTTGGAGCAATGATGACGGCTAAAAGAGGGAATACAACAAAGAGTAGTGTCGTTGATTGAATAGCATCACCTCTTGAATGAAAATAATGATACATAAGACTTTCTAAAGGGATATAAATGTGAAGGATTTATGAATTGTCACTCAAAATTAGAGAGATCTCTTAGTTGTACTCTTAATTGGAGATGTTTAAAAATTGAAAATATAAAGATAAAAAATATGTACAAAAAATGATTAGTGAATAAAAACATAATCATAAGAAAAAAATAATTGGAGATGGTAAGTTGAAAGAAATAATATATATATATATATATATATATATATATATATATATGTATGTATGTATGTATGTATGTATGTGTAAATGTATTATATTATATTATTTGAAAAAGACAAGTTATGAAATGATTTATATGTTGAGGAGAAAATTTAAACAAGAACTAGAGCTGAAGGATAAGTGCAATTAATCTATTGGTTTTAACATTCAAAACGATATCACAGAATGATAAATATAGGTTTCTTAAAATATCAGAAGACTTTTAAGAGCTTTCTTAAATAAGAGAAGTAAATTATAATTTAGGGTAAACAATAGGGGGTAAATTGCAATTCTCCATCTTCCTGAGTATAAGGTCATTAGGAAAACAAACCGTACGCAAGTAAGAAATGATCCAGAGGCTTATTCATCTCTCCTAAATTCCGAGTAGATGGAGGATATATATATAATCCAAGTCAATAAAAAAGTGTGTGTACGGGCGAGGGTAAGTTAGATTTTCAAATTTCAGAGATAAGTATAATATTACCTAAAATTTAGGGGTTACTGTAAAAAAAAATTTATATTTTTTCATTTACAATACTCAAACTCAAGATATTATTGAAGGAGGAGAAGCTTATTACTGTTTCACCACACACATATTTAGTGGAGATCAGTCAATATAATGATTAGATTTGGAATAAATTTATTTTAACTTAAGTAAACTTAATTTAAATTAGCTTATTTTTATTTTTATATTTTTTTTTCATAAAATCAATTTTATTTGAAAATCAATATTATGCAGATGAAACAATCTATTTAAAAGTAAATTTCATAATGTAATTAAATTTTTATGAATTTTTCTATTTTTAGACATTTAAAATGAAAATTCATAAAATTTCAATAAGATTACAAAATTATATTTTCAATACATTATTATACCTGCATGATATTGGATTTTTAAGAAAAATTAGTTTGAGGCAAAAAATGTAAAAATAAAAATAATCCACTTTAGACTAAGTTGACTTAAATTAAAATAATTTAACTTTTATAAATTAATTTGGAAAATGGAATACATGACACGAAAGAAAGTGTTAGCTTTTTATTTTAATTATCAAAAGCAAGTAAATATAAGAAGAAATGTGGTTAAGGCACACGATTAGGTTGTCTCACAAAACAATCAGATAAAATAGTAATAACTGGAGTATGCAGCCATATACAGTGCATGGCCCCTGAGCAAGGCTGACACATATAAAAGTGTTATCTAATCTAACAAGAAATTCCGCACACCAAGTTATCCAAAAACATTAAAAAAAAATACCCTAAGAATACAGAAAATTAAATTATGTTATATAATATAAAACTGACGTTAACGGCGTCGTCCCTTTAGTGCCATAAACTACCTGTTTCGTACCTCGAAAGATAACTGCAACAGGTGACAGATTAGTAACAAATTTTTTTGTTTTTTGCTTGACCACCAAGTAATAAGTATTTTAAACTAAAAATATAAAACAATAATAAAAATAACAATAAAATATGTGATTAGAATCCAGGGCAAAATGCAATTGGCAAAGCCAGTGCGGTCCCTTTTGTTTGACCTCATAGTCTAACCAACGTGGCACCACAGCTCGGTCCGTGTTGAAAATCGAAGTCCACACAAGCGTTGAATTTGATCGCTTCCTCTTTTCCTTTGTTGGCCGCCAATCAAGCACGACTCTAGTATGCTTTATTTCTTCGTGTCGTAGTCATATAAATTAAATTTAAAATAATTTATTTTTATTTTTTTATATTTTTTTCTCGAGATTAATTTCATTTGAAAGTCAATATTATATAGCTAAAAAAAAAAATTTAATTTTAAATTAATTATTGTATCTAAATAATACTAAATTTAAAAAAAAATTGGTTTTGGATAACAAAAATATACTCTACTATTGGTATCATTTTGTAATGGTTATACCAGCTAAAAATGGTATGAAATGGTGTTCTTATTGAACATACTCAAAGGGATTGGGAGGACCGGCGAGGCGAGGGGAAAGAGCGATCGCAAATCTCACGAATCAACTCAAGAGTAAACGTATGCGGTGGTTCCTAAACGAACTTCTCACAGAATCCTCTAGTTCTGGCCCAACTTCTTACTAAGTTCCTACGGGCATTGGAAGTGTTGACGATCTCTTCACAGCTTGTGGACATGACTACTATTTAGTTGTGCTTGATTAGTCCTCGCATGACTCTTCTTCATACTGATTTCAATTCGATTCGTCAACTCAGATATCAATACCTTATACTAATCATGGAAGCTAGTGTGGCCAATGTGTCAGCAAACTTCTTTTTCATACTCGACAGATAATTGAAGGTAATCCGTCTGAACTTTAGGCGGATATCTTCCAGATACTGATGGTAGGCAATGAGCTTCTGATCTTTGGTTTTCCAATCACCAGTTGTCTGAAAGATGATAAGTGACGAATCTCCATATACAGAAATCCCCTTAATTCTCAAGTCGAGGGCGCTTCTTTGAAGCGCCTGTAATACACGCAGAAAATATTCTGCGAGATTGTTTGTGCAAAAGAACCTCAACTTTACAGCTATGGGAATATAGGCTCCTTTTGGCGAGCTTTAAGATAGCATGTAGAAAGGGACCGCCCAAGGTGCTTTCTTTCAAACTCCACGGACTTATATGATGAAGCAGCATATCATATTTTAGACTATGATCTTTCTATTGATGATAATAGCACAGATGAGATTCAAGAATGGATTAATAGAGTACGAACTGATCCAAAATTGTTGGCGGACTTGTATAAACAATACAAGTAAGTTTGTGGTAAGTAATGGGTTGATACAGCAGTCCTAGGGGATGGCATTTGTTCGGTGTCTCGGAGTTGTATTTTTGGCTAGAGAGGGTCCAAAGTCAGGCAGTGAAAAGAGCAGGACTTCTTTCACGCACTGAAAGGAAGGCCCTTGTCATGGCGAGTTTGCTTTGGTTTGGCTTGCTTCCATGATAAGGGGAAGGGGAGAAGAGGTGGAAGAAAAGGCTCGGGATGGATTTAGGAGTCTTTGTGCGAGCCGTATGCGGTGAGAGTCGCACGTACGGTAACGAGGGGGGTTCGCGTCTATACGTGTAGTGTGGTGGTTGGGCCTACCCACCCTATTTGTTCCATGATCTATGGGTCTACTGGAGCTACCCACTTCGATCAATTAGCCAAGATTTTGACCGGATACGAAATCACTGGTGCTCGATCTAGTGGTATTTTTATGGGGATTCTTTCTATCGCTGTAGGATTCCTATTCAAGATCAGTGCAGTTCCTTTTCGGGCGGCTGTAGGACGGACGGCCGCCTATAGGTGGTAGGGTAGGGTGGGTGGTACCGCTCAGATTGCGGCCAATCTTCCTAACCTCGCGCGGGCCGGGCTTAGAGCGCGTGAAACTCATCACTACCTCGTAAGGGCATTGAGACCATAGCATGTTAAACGAAAGCGCCGCTTTCTCTGTAGTGTTGTCACACAGCTGCCCGCCTAGCAGAGCCACCCGCTCAATAGTGTTATCACACAAGATAAACACACCGCCCGCCGGCTGGCCGGGTGAATGTAAATTCTTTTCCGGTCAATTGTTCACCCAGTCAAGTGCAAAAAACACGGTAGAATCACACAACACACACTACTAGTGTGCTTCCTGCCCGCGAGGAAAGAAAGAAGAGCGACAAGGTTTAGTTCAGATTTGACTGTTTGCAGCATGGGAGCAAATTCCCCAAAAAATCCCATATAACAATGAAAAAAAAAATATCTTGATAATGAAAACTATAGAGGGCTGTATTCGTGAAATCCAACGGTGAAAAATTGCCTAAAAGAAAATCACTTGGAAGTCTGAGGACCTTGAGTACCTTACCCTCCAACTAGCAGCCTTCACACTAAGCAAGACCGCCCTTGTCCTCTTCCTTTCTCCATTCTGCATTTTTCTTTTGCTTTATTCTAATAAAGTCTAAGGCAAAGCAAAAGTTAGTGGTTTGTATGCCTACTTGACGAAAGGGAACGAACTTTGTTTCATTTCCAGGATTATGGATTGGATCCTTTCTGCTAATAAAATGAATGTGGAGCCTTTTTTGAATGCTTCTCTGATTCGGGGCTTGCATAGAGAATAAAAGAAAATGTCGTTCTCCTTTCCTCTATCTTTTCTCGCTTTGAATATTTTCCCCTCTAACGTTGGCCAGGCGGTGAGGGAAGGAAAACGCTTTTAGAGATTAAGAGATTCTTTTTTGTTTTTCATAAAAAATGAAGAAGCCCAAGGATGCCCTAAGGTGCATGTTATCTGAAGGTAACATACTTTTTCAACTGTGGTGGTGGTATGATTGTCGAGGCGTCTTCTCATTCCGCCCGCTGGCCTATTGGGATAGCAGCCTTCGGGCTTTGCCTGCCCTTTCCTTTAAAAAGAATCAAAAAATCCGGCTCGGCCCGGGAAAGCGCTGACAACAACAGAAAGGAAGGGGTCCATGTAGCTGCTGCGCCCGCCCCTCTTCTTAGTGGGCAGCAGGTTCGGCATCTACTAGAAAAGATAGAATCCACTTCAGATAACCACGCCTCTGCTAGGCAGCGTGTGGAATGGCCGAGAGCGGACCTTTTTGGATATATAATCCAAGTCGAGAGTGGAGTTACGGGAACAGCCGTCTGATGGAAAACTACTTTCACGTTCGGTTCAGAGAGCACTTTTTTCGTTGAGAATTCCTCGTTCCCTTTCGTGTGAATTCCCCAGCGGCGAATTCTAAACTTGTGGGGCCCCATCTCTCGAGCCCTGAAGAAACCCCCCCTTCGGACTCCATCTCTCTTTTTACTCTATATATGTGGGCACCTGATATCTATGAGGGTTCACCCACCCCGGTTACAGCATTTCTTTCTATTGCGCCTAAAATCTCTATTTTTGCTAATATTTCACGTCTTTCTATTTATGGTTCCTATGGAGTTACATTGCAAAAAATCTTCTTTTTCTGCAGCATTGCTTCTATGATCTTAGGAGCACTGGCCGCCATGGCCCAAACGAAAGTAAAAAGACCTCTAGCTCATAGTTCAATTGGACATGTAGGTTATATTCGTACTGGTTTCTCATGTGGAACCATAGAAGGAATTCAATCACTACTAATTGGTATCTTTATTTATGCATTAATGACGATAGATGCATTCGCCATAGTTTCAGCATTACGGCAAACCCGTGTCAAATATATAGCGGATTTGGGCGCTCTAGCCAAAACGAATCCTATTTCGGCTATTACCTTCTCCATTACTATGTTCTCATACGCAGGAATACCCCCGTTAGCTGGCTTTTGTAGCAAATTCTATTTGTTCTTCGCCGCTTTGGGTTGTGGGGCTTACTTCCTAGCCCCAGTGGGAGTAGTGACTAGCGTTATAAGTTGTTGGTTGGTCGGAAGGTTGCCATAAGTAAGTAAGTTTAATGGGCCAAAGGGAGTTCCCCATGCATCGGACAGGTAGCTTACCGAATTAGTTGTAGCACAGATGGGAATGCATGCTACAAAAAATAGGGTCGAGTCTGATACATCAATTGTATACTCAATATCCTTGTATGAGTCCACAATCACTACACGAGATGAACCTTGGTTTGGTGAATGGAAGTTGGCCTTAGGTGTAACAGGACTCCTAGTTACTACACGTGATTGTATACTAAGGTGTTCCCTGCCTGTTGTTGGAACAATGTGAGCTAGGCTAGGCCTCGATTTAAAAAGATGAAGGGCCCAAAAAAGTTCAAAAAGAAAGGGGGGTTACAAATTCCCTATCTTGATGGGGGCAAAAAACAAATCAACATCTCAATGTGATACAGTCTTTTCTATTTTTGTTGGGAAAGAACGACAATGTCCATTCAAACTGCCCAATGAAAAATAAGAGGAGAGCAAAGTGCCAATGGCACGCAAAATGCATGTGGCGTAGACACGAAGAAAAATAAGTGTGGAGGAGAAGCAGCCAAGCTCATTCTTTTCGCTTCTTAGGGCAAAAGCAATGCAGTCTTTCTTTTCAAAATCAAGGATTTGGGGCTTCTTGCTATGCTACTTAACTATAAAAATCCATTTTTTTTTATAATCAATATAAATATAAAGATAGATCCATCCATCTATCCTATCCAATTTCCATTTTTACATATAAAAAATAATCAATTTCATCCAACATTTAATTCAAAAAACTACGCTTCGTCCCCCCACTCATGAAATGACTCTGCTGCAATGGATGGTAGGGGGTCCGTAGTACCAAAAGTGCTGGAGTGATCCAGTAGCTAAGAAGGGCCTAAAAGTGCCTACTACTACACCATATTACACTTGGCGCTACAAATTTACCGAGCTAACCCCTGTCTAGTGCCTGGCAGAGCTAACGGGGCCTTACTTATTCAGGGGGAAGCGTGGAGCCTTGAGAAGCACTATTGAGAAAAAGATCCTTGGCCCTTCTTCATTCTCTATAAGGTTCAAAACCTTTCTTCAACATAGGTGACAACGAGCAAAGTAGAGATGGAAGAGATTGAACACATAAAAAAAAACAAGCTTGCCTTCCTTTTTTATTCTTTTTATTTATAGAAGGGGATGAAGAAAGTGGACAAAACAGACTTACATTTCTCAGTTGAAAAGATAAACTCCTTTTTCATCTCGTATTTCTCATCGAACACATACACACACATATATATGCATGTGTGTGTGTGTGTGTGTGTGTGTGTGTATTTGTATATATGAAAATATAAAATAAAAAAACTGGAAAAAAGATTAATAGAGTAACTGAATTTTGACTAAACTCCGACTACATTCATGGCTTTTACAACTGAACTCCGACTGCAACCCGACTAAATCTCGACTGACATTTGTCAATCATTATAGATACATCCTTTCTACTTCCATTTTCTTTACTCGGTTGTCTCTCATTTCAACCTTCTCATTCTTATCTCACTCTCGTCTTTCTCTCTCATCTCTCATCTCCATCCACTAGTCCACCACGCCCGTCCATGTCACCATCTGTTCACCTTGCCAGTCCACTGTCTGTCATCTCTATCCACGTTGCCGTCTGTGTAGGTCATTTTTCACCTCACCAAGCCATTCATGTCGCCGTTTCTCTTCTCGCCCGTCCACCTAGCCTCCACGTCCTCCTTGATGTCACCACCTTGAACTTGTCGTCATCCGACTTAGTCACCTCCTCAACCTCGCCATTATTGCCTTTATCTCTTTTGCCTTTGCCTTGACCTCACCACCATCGCCTAGTCTCTGCCACCTCTACCTCAGCCTTGCCGTTGTCGCCTTGGTTTCCTCCACCTCGCCCTTAGCCTCCTCCACCTTATTCGCCTTTAGATCTAAGTTTTTGTTGAATTGTGATTTGTGAATTTTATGAATTTTTTAATTTTATATTTGGGTATGTATGTTGACTTTTATATTAATCTAAATGTATTTTATTTAAATTTTAATTTCATTATTTGAATATTTTTTTATTAATAATAATTTAAATAAGTTAATATTCAAACACATTTAATGTAACTATTAATTAAATAAAAACTAAAATAAATAACCAATTATATTATATAACGTTAATTAAATAACCATTATATTAAATTAAAATATATTCTGTCTAAAAAATGTAGGGTTTCGGGAGCCAAACAAGCGCAGCAGAATTTAACCAAAATCCTCTAGGATCAAAGTGAAACGGGGCAAACCAGGTGTTAAAAAATTTTCATACCTAATTTCGGTTGAGATCTCTCACCAAACTGTAGAGTCGAATCGCAAAACCTGAATCGTTGACGTGTTCAAGCTCTATATGGTGTCAACACAAGCCTCTCAAGATCACCACGCTTCCATCACGTCTCGAAAAATGCATTTCTTTTGTACTCGCAGTGCTAGCTTATGTCCTCCAAGGAATAGCAAGAGAAAAGTGTAGTTGTCTCTTTTGGAAGGCTAGGGCAAGACTGCGAATTTCTCACTAAAAGTTGTATTTATAGTGAGACTCAACTTCTAGGGCTAATAGATTTCAAAAGCCCTAATCCAACTATGTTTTAATTTCAGCCTTAATAATGGCTCAACTTTTGGGCCAATTATTAATATGAAATTATCATGAAATCAAAACTCAAATAATTAGCTCATGCACTTTAATAATCAAAATAGCTCTATATGTGCGACCTAATAGGCTCTTACCACGTTGGCAATAATCATAAATCATATTTATGATCATAAGCAATGAGCGATGTCTAGCAACACATCATTGCTACTCAAGTAACAAGATTGTCTGTGATTTGACTAAATCTTTATAATCATTACCTATATATGTCATTGTCTCTTTGTCCAAGATATCAAGACTAGGCACGAGACATGGAATGTGTCACTCTCATACAGCCCTATCTTTGGTTTCTTGATTATCGAGTACACTAACTTAAATTAATAACATGGATATCGTATATCAACTCATCCAAGCATGACCATGCATTTTTTAAGTCTCACTCTATCAAAGGGCCCGAAGATATCACTCCCATTACATAGAAGGGACAAATCTCATCTTGATCATACAAATCTCTCTGCATGATATGTGACATACCCAATGACCTCCTTCAAGTTCACTCAGTTACGAGTAACAAAGGGAAGTATCAAAGTATGTGAATCACATGTAGAAAACCTTGATGACCTTAGGTCAAAGGACTACATATACCATAATCACTATGAGAATCACTTATGGCACTTGTATAACGATCCATGTAGCGTTCTCATGGTTGGTCGGTCTAGTAACAAGTTCTCCAACTTGTACCCATATGTAGACTACATATCTCATATTAGTCTTCACATATGTTAGTCATTATGTATTATTATAACTCACTCCACAATAATATTAGACCAGGAACATTTGAGAATATCATTATTTTAGAGTTATAATTATGTTTATTACATTATGCGGAAACAAAACAACAAACGTAATTGTTGGATTAATGTTTTAATAAAATATCATGACTCAAAGTGTAAAATACAATCATCTCATGATTGGCTTTTGGGCACAACACTAACAAAAAAAACTATTAATGAAGTGATTGAACATGACAGCCACTATATTAGCGAGTAAACTGGTCAATCGTAAGGTTTATGACCGCCCATAAAATTTGCGACTAATTCTTGACTAAAATGTTCAGTTGCTTCTTGCAGTCGAGATTCAATCGTAAACTAATTGCAACTTGAAAAAATGCGACTGCAATTATCAGTCGTGAAGCAGTCGCTTATATCCAATATTACAACTGAATTACAACTAAACTTTCAGTTGCGATTTAGAATATGTGTTGTAGTGTTAAATATTTAGTACATGTGGAGGCAAAGCCAAAATTTTGAGTTTAGGGTAAACTTCATTTTGAAAATATTCAAAGATTAGATGGGTGACAATAAAAATAATGAGATTTATTAATTTTTTTTTTAATCTTTACAGATACACATAAATAATATACATACTTTGCAAGAGTTTTGAAGGGTCGGGTATATTCTAGTCCCCCATTCCTAGGGCTGTAAATGAACTGAATGAACACGAACAAGCCATGTTTTTGTTCGTTCGTTTAAGTTTAAACGAACACGAACACAAACACGAACAATAAACGAATTCAACTTCTCTGTTCGTGTTCGTTCATTTATTAATAAATGAACATGAACAATTAAATCTAATGACCACTATCAATCTAAATTGGAGCGAGTCTAGCAATGGCCAACAGGGTAATAAGTGATGGTGAGAGAGATTATGGGTTATGGCAATGGGCCTCAGCTTAGTGTTGCAGCAGGTTCACATTATAAGAAAAATGACTGATTATGTTTGGGGAAATAAAAACAACATATTAATTTTGTGAAATAGTGGAGCACAATCACATGAGTGGAGTAGGTAGACATTAATAAAAATGCATGATCTATAAAACATATATAATAATAAATGTACAGCTAATATATAAATAAATTAATTAATTAATATAAATAAATAAATAAATATAAACGAACAATAATCGAACAGATCATAAACGTAAATGAACGAATGAGACTTTGTTCGTGTTTATTCGTTTAACTAATTAAATATAAAAATATGTTCATATTCAATCATTTAACTAAATAAACAAATATAAATGAGCTCTTACCGAACGGTTTACCAAACATTCTGTTTATTTACAACCCTACATATTACCTCTACCCTCAGGTACATTCGAGGCACAATAATATGACATATGGCTCATATGTTTACGTAGACTCAAGGCCTGACAAAAAAATTATGTCAGCTCGAGGAAAATAACAAATGGTATCGAGTTTAATTATCTTTTTTCCTCATTAATATCTTGTAGAAAGTTGTGATTTTTTGACCTTTTTTGCTTTTGTGAATTAAAAAGTATGTATGATCTACCATTTAGCTTCATACTTTTTTTGGCAGGCATAATTAATGTGTTTTAAATTCAATGTCATCAAAATGATTATTTTCTCAAAGTTATGGATTATGTACTTTGGTTTTCCAAAATTCTGTGGGGCAAGCAATTACTCTCCCTCTCCACAGTGTGGTCCGACTCTCTGTAAACTTCCCTCGTCCCAGTTTGCTTGCAGCAAATTACTTTTCTAAACTTAAACCTTTATGTTTTTATTTGTTAGAATTTTTTTAAGAAAATTGTGTGTGAAAACTACAAACTTTCATTTATCAATTTTATGCAAAATTTCACATTTAATGTGAGTGAAAATAAAAAATTATAAATTAATTGTTAACCAAAACTTGATTGTTTGTTTTTATCGAACTCGGGGACTTGTTATCAGGGAAACATGCAGGCAAACATGTGTGAGGTATAATGAAATATCTCTTAACTAATGTAAAAAAATTTGGGTCGGCTTCGAAAATAAAAACATAAACAAAAAAGAAAGAAAGAAATAGTTCGACCAAGATTGGCGAGGATGGTAGAGAAGGCTGGTAGAAAACCTAAATAACACTAATATTAGGGGCGTTTTCACTTTCTTGTTTGGTAGGGTTTACGACCGGTGAATGACTCAGCCTCTACCTGGTAATAATGCAGTCTCATTAATGTTTTTAACATTAATGTCAAACGACCGCGCTACGTTTTATTGTATATTGCTTTTTAACCAAATTGTGTGACCAACAGTGATTTGCTTATAAAATCTGTACGTGCTATATTGTTTTGAATATAAGTTATCTACATACGAACTAGTAAATTCATCATTTATGAAAAAAAAAAGAGTACTTTATTCCGATTATCAGTAAGCTAAACTCAAATATTTCATCCAAAATAGGGAAGGAGGATTAACTTTTTTTTATCAAGGGTACTTCATTCCAATTATTACTAAGTCAAATAGTATCTTACAAACAAATAGTATAAGACACTAAAAAACAACAGGGGCATATAAGACCAACAAAAGACTATGTACCTATATGATACCAAATGGAGGGAAGATAATCAATTGAGCTAAAATCTTTCAGATAAAATAGGATATTTGGAAAAATAACTTATAAGTAATTAAAAAAAGACCAAATAAAAGATAAGATAAATAAAAAAAACAACATACAATTATCTTGATCAATTATTCGTAAATCCCTCATTATCTAAATCTTATCCACTTTTCATATCACGCTTGATCAAAATTGTTATTGCCATCAATTTAAAAAATAGGTCATCTAATTTGTTTGCAAAAAAAAATCAGATGAACCAAACACTACTCCTATCCATGGCCGCGAAGAAATTTTGTAGAGAAAAAAAAAATAATAAAAGTGATTGAGAATAATTTGATAAAGTAACAGCAAAAATCCAACATGCAAAGCCTAAATTGGTATTCAAGTTTGGTCAAATATAAAAAGAAGAAAGAAAAAAAAATGATGGGGAGAAAAAAGAAGGTTACCAGTAGGTTATGACTTAAGAGTTTTTGTACCTATGGTTTTTGCTTAATGACTAACGTATTATGGGATATTATGAGAAGGTCTGGGATTCGAACTTAACCGGATCCTCATTCCCTTTTAAAAAAATGCCATAGAAAGCTGATTGGATTGTTTTACAAGTCCCAAAAATGCTGATATTCTCATTCTCTTACTTTGACTACTAATACTTCTTCTCTTGTATACTTATAAGCATGTTTCTAAATATTAAAAAAAAAAGATTTGTTGGTTTAGAGGGATTAATTAAGGTCCTACTAACATAAATAATTTTATATTTCGATAAAAAAAATTTTAAAAAAATTAATTATAAATTAATTACTTTAAGAAAATAAGCTTTGAGCGACGATGGGACCCACCTAACTCAATTTTTTTTTTCAACCAACATATATTCAGTCCTTCACGAAGCCGATGCGAACACGAAGGCGCCAATCAGAACTATTCTTTTTTCTTTATTCCTCTCGACACATTTGACCTGTCTCACGCGGAGCATTTGCATTTGGCAGCTCGCGATTGTTAAAATCAATTAACCCCCTTATCTATATTTAAAATTACACTTGACTCCTCATAGTTTTGAAAATTACACTTACGGCTTGATTTGTTAGTTTCATAAAGTTATCTAAAAGGTCCTAGATAAAGGTTTATTGCTAATTTATAATTTATAATTTTCTTATTTTGAGATTCTCTTATTTTTAACAAAATCCTATTTTCTTAATAAATAACCATAATTTTTATTCCCTTTTGTTTCAAAGTCTTTAAATTAAGAATGACTGACTTGAAAATGTTAAAGCAATTTTAAAAAAAAAAATCCAAGGAGCTTCATCAGTTTTATAGATTTAACCATGTTTGGTTTTAATATTGAAGATATTTAGCCAAACATTTTAGTCACCGAAACTCTCTTTGTTTCACTTTAAAAAATTCAATCATGTTAGTAGGTCTCTCCGCAAAAAGAAAATAATAAATAAAATAAAATAAAATAACTAGGTATTCGTGTCACTTGAACCAAGCCTTCGGTGAGCAAGATCTATTGCTAAGCTTTTGTTTTTATATTAAAAACCTTTACTAACTAAATTAGCTATGAAATAAGAACATCAGTTTAATTAGCTTGTTCACAAAAGTAAACTAGTAACATTAACAGAGTTAATTGCATATGTCACTTCTAACATTTTATTATTGTACTATTTTGGATCCTAATTTAATTTTTTACATAAAAAACTTTTAACTTTGTTTAAGTATTTCATTTTGAATCTTCTACTACTTTAAAAAAATGTCCAAAACTGAATATTTAAACAATGTTATGGATTTTGTATGCAAAAAGTCGAGATTAGAGTTAGGGGCCACGTATGAGTTGGGAAATTACACAATAGGGCCTCAAATTCCGTAGATTCCTCCCAAATGGGCCACCACGCACATAAACGCCGTGCGTTTTAAGAATTTCAACTTCCACTTTTCCCTGCCCCATAAAGCCGACCCACTTCCCCCTCTCAAGAGAGGTCAGGGCAGAAAACCCAACTTCTAGAGAGAGAGAAACTAGCGTTTTGTTGTGTCCCAAATCCATGGCAGAAAACCCAACAGCGGGGACGCCGGCGAGGGGACGGAGGAGGTGGGTATTGTTCAAGAGACTGGTAAAGAGAGAGACTTGGAGGCTCAAGTTCTTGGGCTCTGCCTTCAAATGGAAGCGGCTCAATCTCCAGATCTCCTTCGTCGACGATATTCTCTTCAGGCTCGTCTCCGTGGTCGAGGCCCTGGTCTTGATCGTAACCCTCTGTTTCTTCTATCTCTTCTGTGGATGCCACTTTTAGAATCTTTCCTCTGTAATTTTTGTTTCTGTAACTTCTCATGCTTTCTGAATCTGGGTGTCAATGGACGTTGTAGTTTTGTGGAGGAAAGGAAAAAGAAAAAAAAAGATGGCGGATTTCAGAAACTGAGCTGAAGCTAACTTCCTGTCATTTCACTAGTTTGTTCTGTTCATGTGTAAATTAAGTTGCTTAATGATTAAGTTTAATTTTTGTTGCAGAATTTGTTCTGTTTTTCCTCGCTTGTTTTTTCATGATCGATTCTGGAATTTGTTGTCATTCTTCCTAATGCAAATTTTCTTGTGTTTCTCAACATAACGAGGAAAAAGATTTGATTTTTGATGGAAGAAAAAATTTGATTTTTAAAAGGTAGTTTAGGTAGGAGACCGACCAAATATTAAACAAGACAAAAGACTAAAAAGCAGAGATATTGGAGAATGGCCTAGGCTTTACCTGACACATCTCCTGCTTCTAAGCCTAATGGGGCCTTTGATGTGGCCTCATGCTGCTGCGGACACAGCGTTTTGGACTTTGTTGTAAAGTATCCTCATATTTTGTTCGTCAGCAATGGCTTGTCAAACTCAAATTCAATATGCACCATAAATGAAAAAATTTTGAAATCCACTTTATTCGTGTCAAAATTATTGTAATATATTTTATTTTTATTAATTTTAAGTATTTGTAATATTTTTTTATTTAGTAAAATTAGTTTACAATACCATCCTTTAAATTATCACCCCATTTTTATTTTTTTATTTTTTTATTTACGTATAAAAGAATAAGAATAAAAATAAAAATAATATTTTTTTATATTATTAATTTCTGTATCAAACCAAATAGTTTAATAGATATTTGGTGGATAGAATATTATTTGTTTACCATAGATAAACTATTAAGTCTAAAGTGCACCAGCAGCCCTCCAATTTGGCTAACTCACACGAGTTAGTCCCTCAACTCCAACTCAGTATATTTAAGTTTTTAAGCTTTGAGAAACGGTATTAGTCAGTCAAGGGCACCTCATGGTGTTGAGGGCAAAATTTACACACATAATCCTTAAACTATCTTTTTTTCTAAAAATAGGTAATTGTAGTTCATTTTTTATTGTTTTAGTCCATGTCTAGGTTAAATTTATTTAATTTCATATGTGCTTTTGTTATTTGTGAAGTATCATATAACTGATAATATTTTATAAAAACACTTAAAGACGTATTACAACAAAAGAGTTATAAACAAAGAAATTATTATCATGAATTGATCAATTAAAAAAGTAAACCAATTCATTTTCAAACATAATTAGTTAATTAATCAATTTGATATTGATTATGTTGCTATTATAATAACTATTATTTAAAGTTTATTGTTTGAGTAATTATTATATTATTGATAATATTATACAAAATTTTAATGACTAATTGTATGGTGAAGAGTTATAAGTTTTAAAAGAAATTATTACAAATTGAGACAAAAAATAGAAAATGATTTCTCAACATAGTCACTTAGTTTAAGAGACATTTCTTATTAGATGAGCCATTTGAGAGACATTTATTATTAGATGAGTCATTTTCATAGCATAAGCGATAAAACTATCTTTTTTTATAAGAGAAAAGAAATTAAATTTTTTTTTATATGAATCGCATATGATAATACAATGTAAAGCAAAGATAATTTGGTCTATTATATTGGAACACCTCTTGATAATACAAACAAATATTGAGATAAAGACACTTAACATTAGTATGATTTTTTTTTTCAGAAGGATTTCATTACAAAAATGAACCCAAGTCAACAAAGACAAGTTCAACTAGCTGGGACGGACAATTATGCATCGATAGAAGGATTTATTAGTTATGCCCGTCAATTCGACCTCCATGTCAATATGATGTTTCAAATAAGATAACAGCCTCACATAAGCATTTGATTTCCACAAAAAGGATAGTCCCCCTTGACCTCCCCTTGCTGCTAACAACAAACAAATGCGCGAAGCCACATTCCAATAGAATAGATACTATTCATTCCTTTGCCAACCAAGTTTGACACAGAAAGGCCACCTTTACCCAGTCTATCTGCAGGAGTTTTTGTCAGTTGCTGAACTGATTAAGGGTCTCCCAATCCTCGATAGTTCACAAATGTGATATTCACAGCAACTGGTGGGCCTGGCACTTAGGCTCCACCGTTATGAGAATAGGACCAACACTCCTTCGTCTTTCACCCTCTTCCTCGTTCAGGGTACTCATCTCTCCACCTCACGTACTCCCATCATACTCCACCGAGTTTGCAATCCCTTCCACCCTAAATTGGTATGATTAATTTGCTTATTCACAAAAAATTATTAAAAATAGATAAAAAAATACTTCTACACAATATACACACACTTGCTCATAGACAAACTATAAAAAAATGAAGAACTTGTTAAATAACATTCTAAAAGTGCTTTTAAGGTTATTTGATTTACCAAATTTTGATTTTGATAAAATTTTAGAAAATAAATATAAATAAAAATAAGAACTTTTAATTATGCCTTAAAAATCTTTATGAAGTATACCGTAAGCTAGTTTAATTAATGTTTTACAAAAGGATTATTTAATAGTAATAGAAATAACATGTACTAAAATAATTTTTGCCTATTCATGGACTAGATCAATCTAAAATGAACTACAATTACATAAACATGAACAAAAGAGACATTAAGGATCAGTTTTGAATTTTTCCCATAATATATGAGTTGGCTTAGACCAACTTGTGTCATTTCTCAAAGTTTAAGGACTTAAATATGTTGAGTTTGTGTTGAGGGAATGAGTTAATAAAGTTGGAGGGCTGCTAGTGCACTTAGGCCAACTATTAACAAGGCTTAAGCCATTTGAAGCTTACTTGTATTAGCTCAAGTCAAGTTGAACATCTGTTGATTTTTTTATGTTAAAAAAATGTTACAACGCTTTAATATTTTCTTTTACAGCTGTATTTTTTTTATACATGTATTTTGTACATTATAATTTTTTTTACTATTCTGCTTTTGTTTAAAAAAATTACAATAACATGTATGCATCTGGTAAGAAAGAAAATAGAAGTGATATGCCTTAAAATATAAGAACATATATATTTTATGTTAAAATGAATTTGCTCTAACAATCATTCATATTTTGGATTAAGTAACATATATGCATCTAGCAAAATAAAATAAATTATTTTAAATTAAATTAATTTAAATTAAAAAAGTTGTCTTTAAGAATCATCACCATCACATCTCAAGTTCATATAGAATACAATAATGTCATCATGCCACGATGTCTTTGTGCCATGGCTCCCTATTATATAGCACATTCCAATTTTTAGTTATTCCTTGCCAAATTGCTCTTATTATCTAGCTAAATCATTGTTCTTTTAACACATATTATTTTTCTTGGTAAAATGGGCAAATAAACCACTAACCTTTTTGCCACAGCGTATATCACTCATCGTTCTTTTTTTACAATTAAATTATCCACTAACATTCACGATCGAGCTAATATTAACCACTGTAGTAATGTTTATCCAGATGTATGATGATGTGGTAAATTTTAATGATGTGGCGGCATACCTGGCTATATACATGGCAAGTTTGTGCACAAAAACAAAAAAGGAAAACTCCTAATTTTATTACCAAACTTTTGTTTAACAATACAAATACCGCCCAAACTTTCCAAATTTCAAGTTTTCCCTTCTCTAGCACTACATTTTCAATGTCCTCACCCGTTCTTCACCAGCGATGACCTTGCCGCCACTAATCTCGAGAATGTTGATTCTAACGATGACCCTTTCCGGCAACAAAGTTTCTTGACACAGTATCGAAGAATTTGGGCTCATAGAAGATGAAGTTCTACAGCGCGGCACGGCTTCTCCATCTTCCTCCGACACTGATCAATATAGTCGCCAGCAACAAATCGGGCTCTAGGCTAGCTTAAAGAAAGAGATGCGGTCAAAGTGACTGTTTAGAAGAAGATGGTTTTTCAAGTATAATTTATAGTTTAGGAGCCTATGTGCATGAATTAAATAGTTTAGGAATAGATGTTGCAATTTACCCAGAAGGATAGTAATTATGTGGCATTAACAAAATGGAATATTCTGTCCGTAAGGTGCTTAAGTAGCTAATTTGCCTAATTTTTAAAACAATAGTTGTTAGATTTCACCAAATTGCGAACATTAGTGGGTGATTTAACTGTAAAAAAAGAACAGTGAGTGATATACGCTGAGACGAAAAGATCAGTGGTTTATTTGCCCATTTTGCCTATTTTTCTCTAACGATCTACCTATTTCTTCTACTATTTAATGTCAGTTTGTTATGCTTATAACAGTTGTTCCTTGTTAGATGATTTTTATTCTCTTGCTGAATATATTTATCCATTGGTCTCATCTTGCTGTTCTTTGACAAATCTATCTTTTCACTTAGGGAAATGGCATTTGCAGTTCTAAAATTTCTCATGTTTTGCCAAGTTAGTATAAGACTCCTTGATTTGCCAAAAAAGTCCTAAAATGTTTAAACCGTCTACCCTGTTAATCTTAAAACTCTTGATTTTGCCATCTAGTAGATGAAATTCTTACCTGGTTGTAAACGACATTTTCTCTATAAACGTGTTAGCAAAAAAGAGGACCAACAGAGTTGATGGCTTAAAGGTTTTATGACTTCTTTGGTAAATTGAGTAATTTTAGAACTAAATTTATGAAACTCAAAAAGTTTGGGTCTCATAAATAATAAGAAAAAACTTATCATTTGTGATTATTTTTTTAGGAGAAGGAATAAGGATTGGGATCCAGTCAATATAGAACAATCAAAGTTATATGAAGAAGAAAGAAACTTCAAAAATTGTTCTAATATGAGTTTATTTAAATTGCATAATTTATAATCATATTTTGGAAATTATGTGCCACACGTAATCCAAGTGTTGGAATGTTGTCTAGAGGGAAGTATCACAAAACTTGGGTATAATTTCATATTAAATTATCTTTTTTCTAAATATAGTCATTAACCTAAAACATAATCATTTTAAATTTCTCATAATGATGCAATTCTTAGGAAGAAATGCAGAAAATGTATCTTGATTTACAACTCTTGGGAAATTTGATTTATACATAATTGACAAAATATGATGGTAAATCATGTAATTCAATTACATCAATGTCTGAACAACCTTCAATGGTTCTTTCTTCTTTAGATTGTTCTAATCATCCTATATAACTGAATTCCTAATTCCTATTCCCTTTATTCACAAAACAATCACCCAAGATTATTTTTCATTGTAATTGATGAGATTCAAAGTTTTCAAGTTTTACTAAGTTAGTCCTAAAATTACTCGATTTACCAAATAAGTCCTAAAATTACTTAATTTGCCAAAGCAGTCCTAAAACCTTTGAACTGCCAACCCTGTTAGTCCTTTTTTTTTTATGACATGTTAAGAGAAAAAACACCATTTGTAGCCACATGAGCATTCCATCTGCTAGATGGCAAAATTGAGAGTTTTAGGACTAATGGTGTTGATGAATTAAACCTTGAGGACTTCTATGGAAAGTCAAAGAGTCACAGGACTAATTTGGTAAAAAAAAAAATTTAAGACTAAAAATTCCTTTTCCCCTTTCATTTTGACATTTAATAACAACTTGTTCTGTTTGTAGTAATTGTTTTTTATGAGATATTTCATGTTCTCTTGCTAAATATAGTTATTCTTTTGCCTCATATTGTTGTTCCTTGTTAAATTTATATGGCCCTTTTGATATTTAATAATTGTTTGCTGTGCTTCTAGTAGTTGTTTCCTATCAGATGCTTCATGCATGTTTTCTTGCTGAATATAGTTGTTCTTTTATCTTATCTCGAAGTTCCTTGATAAATCTATCTTTATCTTTTGATATTTAATAACTGGTAATTTCATAAATAGTTGATAACATTTAGTTATCATTCTATTTTAGTCTTTCACTAGATGAAATCAATTAACTTAGAGTAACTCTTTGGCACAAAATTTTAAAATTTTAATTTAAATATTTTATAATAGTCTTTTAGTAAATTTCTTGAGAGTCAATAATATAATTTAAATTAGTATTTTTCTTTCTGTTTTTAAACAAAATGAGTTTATTTATAGAAAGTAAAACCAATGTTTTGAATTATTCATTAACTATAAAAAAAATTATCATGTAGATTAGATTTACTGTGGGACAATTACCAAATAGTTTAATTCATGATCTATGATGTTGCTATCATATATTTACTTTGAGTTAACAAATTTCATTTAATAGAATATATACCAGAATGAAACTTTTTAAATAAATTTGGGACCAATTTAATAGGTTTAGGAAAAAAAAAAGAACAATCAAGAAGTTAAAGACTTAAAGTAGAATAATGACTAAAGTTTAGGAACTATCAATGTAATTTACCAATTTAGTAGTTACATGCTATGCTTGTAGTAGTCATTTCTTGTTAGAAGCTTCCCACACTTTCGCTAAATATAGTTATTTTTTGTCTCATTTTCTAGTCCATATTAAATCTACATGTTTCTTTTGATATTTAATAATTGTTTGCTATATGTGTAGTATTTGTTCTTTATCAGTTGTTTTATGTTCTCTTGATGAATATTATTGTTTCTTTGTATCATCTTGTTCTTCCATGTTAAATCAACAAGTTTTTGTTGATATTTAATATATGGCTATTATACTTGTAATAGTTGTTTTTTGACAAATTATTTGTGTTCTTTAACTAAATTTAGCTGTTCTTTTGTCTTAGCTTGACAAATTATCTGTGTTATTCCATCTTGAGTTCTCTACTCAATTTGTGTTTGGCATGGAGATTAAAAAGTGATAAAACTATGTATATTTTTTTTCAATTTTACCCTTGGTCCCACATATCTTCTACCTCCATCTGTTACCGCCAACCGTCATTTGCTGAACTGTTACTATTTCTTCTTTGACAACCTATCCATCGCCGTTTATTACTGTTTCTCCAGTAGCCATTCCTTCGTTATCTACTTTTCTTTGATTTCGCCATTTGCTCCATTTTTTGATTTCGTCATCATTTCTTTATCTGATTTTGCCACCTGCCTTCGCGTCCCTTGACCTTAAATCTCTCGGCAATCCTTTCTTCGATCTCTTTGTTGCTTGCTCGGTTTCAAATCAATTCAGCCTCCTCTGATCTCATTGCTTCTCGTACTCCCTCTGAATCGCCACTACCTCCCGCTTACTCGCCTTGTCTCAAATATATTCAACTTCCTTTGATTTTCTCACCTCGCTTACTCCCTCTGAATCGGTGCCACCTCTCGTTACTTGCCCAGTCTCAAATCGATTCGGCTTTATCTGATCTTCTTATCTCTCCAAATCAGAGCCCTTCGAATCTCACTAAAAAATCATCGCCGCCAGTCAAGAAAGGGAAAAGACCAACTCGCCATTGACAATAGTAGATAGATCACCCATGGTGGCATCGGGCTTGATTGCTCCAAATTGGTCTACTTTAGTTGTTTTAAAGTAAAAGTATAAGAGGGCACAATGGTCATTATGTATGATAAAACTTACACAAAAAGGGAATGGTGCAGAGAACTTAGGATGACCCAAAATGACAAATAGAGTAGAAACCTGGGACAGAGGGAGTATTTATCTTCTTATTCCAATTGATATAAAAAAAATAGAATAAAGAGAAGAAGATAGGGAAGTTTTTGCCTTCCATCTAAGGCTTTATAACCACTCTAACAAGTGACCACTTCTGTTGAAATTTCAGAAAAATTGTCTATCAAAATAGAATTATTCGAGTGCATGTAGTACATTGGACACACTATATCCCCACCCTTTTTGTGCTTCAATTGATAGAACAACTCCAAGTTAAGTATATAATCTATTCATTTGTTCCCTGGAAGAGTAAAAACTTTTTGTATAGGCTTTGCGGTGGCATGATTTTTTTCCAAAGAACTGTTGGAACTGAAAATATGTTTATAATAGAGTGCTCCTTTACAATTTACAAATGTTCTACATTAAGGGTGGAAATGGGCTGAGCTTCTTATGAACAACTCAAGTTCGAGCTCAATGTTTTTCTTATCGACCCGATCCTAATAAGTCTTGAGTTGAGCTTCAAGTTGCATTTAAGTTCGAACTCTTAATAAGCTAAGCTTCAAACCTAGTGTTGTTTGGCTTGAACTCTTATCGAGCATAACCAGTCTAATATTTTTTAATATAAAAAATAATATTAATTTTAATTTTTAATATACATAAACCCTAAAGTTCTAATTTATAGTCATCAAATCAAGCTTGAACATCAAATTGAGTTTGAATCGAGCTCCAAGTTTAGCGAGCCACTAAACCGAGCTTAAACCTTTTCTAGTTAAGTATTAAGTCTCATTTCTTGAGCTCGAGCTCAAACTCGAGTTTGAGCTAAGCCAATCCTTGACGAGCCAAGCTTCTAGCATTCAGTGTTTGAACTTGGCTCTAGGGGTGATCATTTGGTTATTTCGGTTTAAAACTAAACTGAATAAGTCAGTTTTTTTGGTTTTTTAGTTTTGGATGATAATAAACCGAATTAACCAAAATGAGGGTGAAAACCATCAAATCAAAATTGATCTGAAATCTTTCAATTCAGTTCGATTTGGGTCACAACTGAATAAACCAAAAACTTTAAACAAGAAAGAAAGCTTAAATCCATGCGGGCATGCTTAAAACTGAATTATCCTACACTTTGGCCAAATAAGCCAAACAAGGTCCTGCTACCAACATACCAAAATATCCAAATTCTAAACATAAACACTTAGAAATCCATATATAAAGTTATGAACACTTATAAGTTCATCACTAAACAAACCATAAAAATCAAACATGAAACACTAAAACATACAAGTACATAGCACATAAACATATCCGAAAATAGTTCATAGACAATCCGAACAATAGAGTTTAGACTAAACTAGTTTATAGACAATCTAAACATTTGAGTTTAGACTTCACAAGTTCTAAATAAATAATCTCTCAAGTAACAAACATGAAACGGTCCATCATCTTTATGGGCAATTCCATTTTACTCATAGGTACATAATTGATTAATCATAACTCAAGTCCCATCATACCTATAAAATTTTGTTGGAAAACCAATCAATTATCAATTATTTAGAGTTGTGAATTAAAAAAAGTAAAAGTTTAGCAAAAATGTTGATACCTAATTTAAAAGTTCCAATCAACTCCTAGATATTAATCACTGTATTTTCTCTAGTCATATCTCCTCCAATCTCCTCAGATAGCTCTAAAAAAATAAGACACATAAAAGTTAATATTAAAGAAATAATAAGAGTGTTTACACATAACTATAAATTCAAAATTAATACAAGTAAAAATACGATAAATATTACCCTCTTCAATTTTTTCAAGTTCCTCCAAGTTTTCTTCCACACTAACTCATTGTCTCCTTTGAAGCCAAGCTTGTGTGCAAATAAGAGCTTGCACCATTTTAAGAGTTAGAGAACTTTTAAATAGATCAAGAACTCATCCTCTTATACTAAATACAGGCTCTGAAGCAATAGTAGAGACAGGTGGAGCTAGTATTTAACGAGCCATAACTCCAAGTATAGGGAAACAGTATGAACTTCCACCACTCTAACACATCAAATTTTGAGGAAACTGGTTCTCTTGGTTCTTCTAAATACCTATCTGACTCTGTTTTATTCCTAACACTTCTAGAAACATTTTCAAATTTCTTTATTCTTTCCTCTGTCACCAAGTACTTCATTTTCTTTTGACTTCTTAGATCAACTTGCTTTGGCATTTGAGTTCTCAAATTTGATTCAGTAGATTGAGGTTAGACAATTTTTTTTATACTCTTCAACTAACTCAGAAAATGGCACTATTCATCTTTATTTTCATGTCAGCCCCCACACTCATTTTTTTAGTATACATGTCTTCTAATGTAAATTCAAGAAAAACCAACTTATATTGAGGATCAAGAACTACAGCAACATAAATCAACATGTTCATCTTCTCAACATTCCCTCAATATTTTTCACACTTCTCATTTATTCTCTTCGCCATTGAAGCAAATTTATTGGTAGTGACATATAGAGAACTTGATATTTTATCCATGAGTTCATAAAAGTTTTCAAGAAAACTTACTAAAGACCTAACATTTTTCCAATTCTCTTCTGTAGGAACCCCATTATTCTTAACAAGTTCAATAATGTAATTTGGATCATAAAGATGATATCTAGATAAAGGCTCCCTCAAACTTTTGTGTCACATCTAATATCAGAAAAGTTGAGTTCCATATTGTGCTCACATCAAGACAAAATAAAGTTTTACTTTCAATTCTTTCAAATTGAGCACAATTTCTGAAATTGGCCAACCTAGCAGGTGATTGCCTAATATATCTTACGGAATCTTTCACACGTGCAACAGATATATAAAATTCCTTCAACCCATCATAAACAACCAAATTCACAATATGTGCAATGCATCTCATATGAATATATTTAAATTTGGCAATTTCAGTTCCTCAACCAACAATCACTTTTTTCAAATATTCAACAACAACATCATTCGAGCTAGCATTATCACCTATGATGGTAGACACTCTATCAATTTGCCACTCATGCAAACAATTCTTAACGGTTATACTAAGTGCTTTACCTTTATGACTAGTAATTGGACAGAAATTTAAGATTATTTTTGTAGCTTCCAATTGTCATCAATGTAATGAGCAGTAAGACAGATGTAATTAACTCTACGTATAGAAGTCCAACCATCAGTAATAAGAGAAATCCTTTGATAACTAGATTTTAAATATGCGTTCAACTTGTTTCTTTCATCAGAGTAAAGATCAAAACAATCCCTAACAATGGTATGACAAGATGGAATGCGAAACCTAGGACATGCAACAGAAATCATATGCCTAAAACCTTCATTTTCCACAAACTTGAACGGAAGTTCATCCACAACGATCATAAAGTAAACAACTTTTCTAATAGCATCTTCATTAAATTTCCAACAGCCATGCACCCTTCCCCCCTTTATTATTCCCAACATGCAAAAGAGATTGTTGTGATTTTGATTGTATTTCAGGATTCAGAGAGCATGTTCAATTATGAGCAAGAGCCAAACTTGTCTCATTGTTATTTTGATCCGTTACATATTTTTTTTCACAGTACTTGCACTTAGCTTTCTTGTTACATTCTCCATCCTCAAATTTTATGAAATGCTTCCAAACATTTGATCTTGGCTTAATTGATTTCCATTTTGCAATTGGCCTTTTTTGTTTTGTTGCTCTCTTCGATCCTTTTTTATCTCCTACTGTGGATGATGAAAGGGGATTTGGAAGACCATTTTTTTCAACCGAATCATCTTTTGTGGTACTAATATTAGCATTTGGATCCGTCATTTACATTAGAAATATTTAATAATCATTTGCAAAACAAGTGAATGAGTGAAGTGAATGATTAAATACAAACATTAAAATCAATGAGAAAACAATAAACCTGTTAATCTTACATTGGCTGTGGCTGATCCTTTTGTTGAAGCCATTTTGAGGGTCAGGTTCTATACTTCAAATACCTTGAAGAGCTTCCAGATTAAAAGAATTCTATTTATACACAAACCAAACTATAAATCACCAATCGAAATAAAACCTTTCATTTATATAGCACTTTAGTCTCTAATAAAAAAAATTCAAACCAATAAAATGCAAGCTACTAGGAATCCAATTAACCTACTGTTAGTACATTTTAAGCTAGCAATTTTTTGGTTCATTTTAAGCTATAGAACCAATTTTTCAATTCATTTCAAGTTACAGAGCCAAATTTCTGGTTCATTTTAAGCTATACAAGTTTACAACAACAAAAACCTTCACTTTAATCTACATAGCTGGCCATTGTAGGTATACTAATTAAAATATACTTGTTGACCTTTATACAAAAAATAATAAAAATGAAGTTGTGAACCAGTAGACCGAACTCACAAACATAAAAAAAATAATAATACAAACCAAAAGGCAAAGTTTTACTTGCTGGTGGCAAGTGGGTGAGCAGGCTGTGACAAAGAGAAAGTTATCGCGGAACGCCAAGAAAGAGAAGCGACTAGCCTAATCAGGGCAGGTAAGGGCATCGTCGCGAGAGAGTTTGACTACCAGACTTCAGGACTAGTAGAGGGAGAATGTAGGCTTTAGCTGCAGCATAGACAGACCACTGCCACTGGACAACGACGATGAGTGTGTGCCTGAGGGCAGGGCCCGACGTTGGCAAATGGAGGCTGGGGTGAATTTGATCTGAAACTGAGGGTAGGCTCAGTAAGGAGATGGAGGTCGCATCGTAGAATCACACATGAGTGAAATGAGAAGAGGGTAGGGGGTAGGAGGTAACCGGGTAAGGGTTGTTGGGCATGGGTTTGGGTTAGCTGGTTAATGATAAACTTTAAAGCCCAACAATAAACAATTAGGATTTAGGTCAGCTAAAGCCCAAAACACTAATTCGATTATTTCGGTAACTCACACAACCAAAACCGAACCAAAACTAAAATTAATTCTATTATGTTTTAACTAAAACTGAATCGAAATACCAAACAAACCAAACCGAATTCCAATTTTTTTTCATTTTTCAGTTTTTTTGATTTAGTCAGAATAGTAATTACCCATATTTGCCTCAATTCATTTTCACCTTTTATGATTTTACACATAGTCATTGGGCTTTTCTTGAGTTGCAAAATTTCGGATCAAAGCCTAGTTAACCATTGGGCCTATTACGGTTTGGTTTGTTTTCAAGGCCCAAACCAGCGCGGATGGAGAGAAAATAACTAGTAAGTATTGTTATATGGTTTTCATAATTGTCAAATTTACTTTTCAATTCTGTTTTTTATTTTGAGAATATAATTTTATTTTAAAAAAAGACAGAAGACATTGCTAACAAAACCTCATTTTTTTTCAATATCCATCAAAACCTTAAGTTTTGAAAAACATTAAAATGACCCTTAACTCCTTTATAAATTATTATCGATGCCCTTCTCTAATTCTTATAAGATGCTTCTAAGTGGAAAAAAAAAGGGCGAAAAAATTCTATCAGAGCGTAATCTTTTCTCCAGTCACCCATACCAAATGTCCAACCACGTGTCATCTGAGGAAACGACATGCTGAAGAGACAGAAATTCGCTGTAGCCACTCATGCACCCAGCTTGAGTCAGTAGATGGATCAGGTGGGCTCTCTCTTGCATGTGCCAGACTGAGCAGAAAAGGGCTCCCAAAACAAGTGTCCTAACTATATGATTCTTACCTTTCTGAAAAATCTGATTCGTCCAGTTGGGTTGAGCTTCTAAGATTGGGAGCTTAGTGCCCTCTCGAAAGGAAGGGAACAGAAAGCAGGGATTTCCACCGTCCAGTATGGGCGGTTAAAGTTATTCCTAAACTCTCTTTACAATATATAAACTCTACCTCAATTCTACCCGTAACTTGAAGTGTTTAGGATTTTTTTGCCCCAATTCTTCCCATATTGAAGTGGATAGAGTTGGGTATTTTATCCACAATACCCTTATAAAGGATTTACATAGTAAAAAATAATTTAAAAACATTAAAAATACTAGTTTATTCACTTTTCCAAAGAGTTTAGGCCTTTAAAAGTAAACAAAGCATTAAAATTACTCAAAATAAACAATGGAATAGAGATCATGGAGATCAGGATAGGAAACAAAGAAATGTGGTAGGAACAGGGATGAACTTGTGACTTTTAGAGACGAGTTCAGAGAGGGTAGAGTCCTAATCCCAAACCCCCCTTATACTTTGTGAGTACATCTACTAAAATTATTCGAACATTTCCCAAACTTACAAACTTGTGAAAAAGAAAAAGGCTCCTACCGGTAGGGTAGGGTATGGTAAGTGCCCACAGTCTGGGTTGAGATTGACTTCCCTAACATGTACAGGAGAAAGAGTTGAGAATGTGTCATTTTTAAAAGAGTAAATTGCATGAATAATACCTAACCTTTAACTATTGTTTCATTTTAGTCCCTAACTTATTGAATATTTTGTTTTGGTTCTAAACATATTAAAAATATTTCATTTTAATCCAAAATCTATTAAAAAACATCATTTTGATCCCTATTGGATGAAATATGTTAACTCAAAATATTCATCTGATAACCACATTATAGATCATAATTTAAATTATCTGATAACAATCCTACAATAAATTTAATTTGTATAATATTTTTTTATAGTTAATGAAAAATTTAAATAACCTATTTTCTTATTTCTATAAATTGAACTTATTTAATTAAAAAAAACTACTAATTCAAGTTGTGTATTTATTATAAAAAAAATATTAAACTGTTTATATTTACTGAAAGATAGTTATCGAATATTTAAATTAGAATTTCAAATGTTTGCGTTAGATAGTTTTTTTTAGTTAATGAATTTCATCTGATAAGGGACCAAAATGAAATTATTTTAATAAGCTTAGGACCAAAACAGAACATTAAATAGGTTATGGACAAAAAAAAATAGCAATTAAAGCTTATGGACCATTAACATAATTTACCCTTTTTTAAAAATTTAAATAAGTAAAAATGTTAAGAAAATGAAATCAAAACCGGCAGTTGAGAGTAGGAGCACAAAAGTGGAAACACCACCCATAATAGAAGGATTATATGATCTAAACTGGGAGTCACGCATAGTTATAATGACATTTTTCTTCAATAAATATCCTTCAAGATTGTACTTGTATTAACTTGGATTAAGTACTTTATTTATCTCAAAACTCTATTATCTTAAGCATTTTAAACTCTTAAACTCATCTTGGGTCTATTAGCTTACTGGTTGTATTGGAACTATTTATGAGAACAGGGTTTGAGAATGCTTTATATAACAATGAGATCTTTTCACCTATTGTCAGTGTTGTCAAACCTAGCCCAACATGGCCAATCGGACCAATTCAATTGCAACTTGAAGGGTATACAGGCTAGATTTAGTACCCTTGAACCCACTGAACCTGGAAGACCCAAAATACCAAGTGACCCGGTCATTTAGGTTAACCACGAGTTAGACGGATTTATGTGGGTTTTATGCTTTGCACTTCTTTTTTTTTTTTTTGATAATGTGGACTTTGTAAGTTAGATCACTTAATTATGTTAGAGTAATGTTTAATTGGCCCAAAGTTAAAACAAACTTAAGACGAAAAACAAAAAAAACAAAAGAAGAAAAAGGCTCAAAAGTTAAAAACTTAGAAAGAATGCAAACAACAACAAGGAAAGGAAAAGTGTGAACAAAGTCACATAGAACAAGCAAAGAGAGATGAAGGAAAACTAAGCAAATTAAGAGCCAATCCATTTTAACTTAAGTAAATTGACTTATTTTTACTTTTACATCTTTTTTCTTGAAACTAATTTCAATTGAAATTCAATATTATATAGATGCAATAATCCATTTGAAAGTAATTTTTTATGATGTTACTAAATTTTATAGATACAATAATCAATTTGAAAGTAAATTTTTATGACGTTATTAAATTTTTATGAAATTTTCTTTTTTAATGCCTTAAACTAGAAAAATTCATAAAGATTTAGTAAGATTACAAAAAATGTATTTTCAATGGACTATTGTAACCACATAATATTGGTTTTTAATGAAAATTATTTTTAGGCAAAAGATATGTAAGAATAAAAATAAGCTATTTCAAAGTCAATTGACTTAAGTTAAAACGACATGGCTGTAAGTTTCATGAGAGGCTGTTATGCTTTTATTATATTATTATTACTTTATAAGATTTATCTTCAAGATAAAATCGTTAATTATTTGTGCATGTTTTTGGAATATTTAGGAATTTAACTTTAAAACTTGAATGATAGACTATGCACTTAACTTATTGGACATTAAAATTATGTGTTATTTTGTCATGAAATATAAAATATAATAATGTTACTATATGATCTGTGTATAAAAAATAAGTATGTTGTATTTTGGATACTAGTAGGTGGACTTGCTTGATAGTGTGCGAAGTTGTTTATGTGCAAAGGTTGTTGTGCATTGCAGTTGGTTCGGCTAGTTAAACTGATTGAACCAGTTGACTCACCACCTATCTACTTTTCTGGGTTGCTCTCTGGGCCAAGTCTGACAATATTGGCTATTGTTAGGTTGAAAAATCCTATATAGCCAAGAAAAGAGGTTAGTGAAGGTTTTAAATAGTGATAAAGTCTCTCAATTCATTACCAATTGGCCTACATGTGAGAGAGTATATTAAGTGGGATTAATGAAGACTTTATATAATTATGAGGCCTCTTTGCCTATTGATAATTGGAAAAATTAGTATGATTTCATTGTTTGGATAAAAGAAAAAATAGGGAGAGTGAGAGTTATTATCACCTCACATCCCTTCTATATGCATTTTTTTTCGCCACTCTAAATTATAGAGAAATAACTCATCTCTTTCATTCTCTTCCCTTCCCTCCTTTTCAATTCCTTTATCAATGGCCCCAACCATATACTTAACACACTACATACTTCTAAGTATAAAAAATAATCTAAAGCTAATGTCCTATGACACTTTTACAGAATAGAGGACATATCTGAGTCATTTGATGGGCTCCTTAAAAATTAAAATCTCAAGGTTGCGTGTGTTGATTGTTAAAATGCAATGTTTTTCTATTCCTTTCTTGATTAGTGTTCTTTTACTAGGCTTACAATTGGCGTAGGTAATTTTGCGCAGTTTTGGCAAGCCAGGGAGGAGTACATTTGGTTTCTTTTTTTTTTTTTTTTTTTTTGGCATACAAAAATGTTTCTTGAATTGTTTGTAGTGGAAAATAGAACTTGGATAAAAGTATCCATATATAAACACACATTACATATACTTATTCCTATGGATGATAATTGGGTGGGTCGGGTCAAGTTTGGGGCAGACCATTCAAGTTTAGGTCTAATCGGATTAGCATGAATTCGGGTCTAGGTTAGTTCAGGTTGGGTTATTTTGGGTTTGGGATGATTTCGGTTAAGTTAATTTTGGGTTCATGTTGGGTTGGGTCGGGTTTATTTGGTTTGGGTTCAAAGTAGGTCAAATCAATTTCAATCTCGGGTAATTTCAAGTCAGGTTTCAAGCCAAATTCAGATTGACCTTCGGGTTTACTTGGGTTGCTGGTGTATAAGCTGAAATGACTAAATCGATTCAATTTTGTTAAAATTTAATTAAAGAATTTGATTTTTTTTAGTGCGATTTAATTTAAGTTAAATTTTTTTCTTAGTATGTTCAATTAAAAAATTTATACAAGTGTTCTTCAATATAGTTTATTATATATTTAGGTTATTTAATAAAATTGTTAATGCTTTATAATACTTGATTGCTATTTGAGACCCATATTATTTAACTATCACTGCACAGGCAATCTAGACGCTCACCTAGCTATCACCTGAATACATACTACGACAATTTTTCTATGTTCCTATTCCAATGAATTTTCTATGAAATTGTTATGATGTGCAACTACTCACCATTAGTTACTAGACTGTAAAATTTAAAAAATTTTAGGTGAAAATGTAAAGATTTTTAAGGTTCAAGGATCCATATTGTAATTATTATATGTGACTAAAATTAAAAATTTCAAAACTTAGGTACCTTATTGTACTATACTTAAAAGTTTATGGATGAATTTTATATTTTTGACAATTGGCAGCCAAGATCATTAAATTTACTAAATATAAAAGTAACTTATTTTGGAAGAACCCAAATATGAGGCTTACTAAATATAAAAATCCTTTTCTTAAATATGAAACTTACTAAGTATAGAAGTCCTCAAAAGATGAAAGTTACTATATATAGAAATTTCGTCCCAAAATATGAAAATTACTAAACATGAAAGTTAGAAAAAAAAATGAAAACATTGTAGTTTCTTCTATAAATATGAGACTTACTAAATATAGAAATCATAAAAAAAAGAAGCTACTAATTATGGAAGTCATCCTCATTAAATATGGGTCTCAAAAAATGGAAGTTATTAAATATGGGAACTCCTATATATGAGACTTACTAAATATAGAAAGTAATGAATGATAAAAGTTAAGGTTTATAGTGATGATTGAAATCAGGTCTTGTCAGGATCTAGTCATTGGGTCATCTTGAGTTTAGGTCATTTCAGGTTCGGGTCAATTTAAGCTCGGGTCATTTTGGGTTCAGATATTTCAGATTCGAGCCATTTGAGTTTGGCTTTTCTTGGGTTTCACGTCAATTAGGTTCGAATTTAAGTCAAGTTAGGTACAATCAAATTTGGGTTGTTGAGTTTTTTTTTTTGTTTAATCAAGTTAGGTCGAGCTTAAATTCAAGTGGGTCGGTTCAGATTTTGTTATTCCTACTTACTCCGGAAGAGTGACGCTATTTTTATTAATAGTGCCGCCCCCTCTGCAGTATTTTCTTTTGTCTGGGCTGTTTTTTTTACCCAAAATTGTTTTTTGGCTATTTTTTCTGGCCAAAGGGTAAAATGTATAATTGGTCCTCTAGCTTAAAGGAAGAACCAAATTCAAATTCCAACAACACTAGTACAAGAAAATCAAACTCAGATTCTGCTACTACAACAACTATAGCCCTCAATGACTTAGATTTTGAAGAAAGTGGCGGGGGTCGAGTCTGGCAGCAGCTGTCCCGGGCACGTGGTGGCGTCGACGCTGTTTATGCCATTGGGGAGCATCTGCAAATCCATTATCGGGACTGCTAATTCCATGGGGATTAAGGTCGTTAAGGACTTGGATTAGGTCAGTTTTCTTGTTGTTATGTTTGTTTATTTGATTTCGTTGAGGATGCCTACAGTCTGTTCGATCAATCGTCAGCTCGAGCAATCAGATGCCTTTTGGGCAGAGGAATTGCTCCAATCAGATGCCTACAACCTCAGAAATCCTTTGCCCGTAAACTGTTCGATGAATTGCTTTAATTGGGCCTGCCGCCGCTAAGTATCGGCCACTAGCCGCCCTTCAAGTGTGCAACACTACGTATCAGGAGCATTCATTTTCCATCGAAAAGGCTTCTCTTGTTATCGAAGAAATGATGGTCGAAGAGCAGCTCTGAGCTACCGTTTGTCTCCATGTTCGTTCCTTCAACCAGTTCCAGCCCTTAACCTATGTCAGCACTGCAGTGATTCTTCCCTTCTGGTTTACTTTTCTCCACTTCTCGTGTTTGAACCTTTCCTTCACCCTTGAATGATTCTTGGATTAGAGCGTGGGTTGAGAAATTGATCGATTAATTGGTTGGTAATAGTGCAAAAATTTTATCAGAGCTTTATCTATTCCGAAGTTCACCCAAATCTTTGAAGAGGTTTTGCTCTAATTCGACGTTCGGCTCTAAATCACGAACAAGAAGAAACAAAAAGAGCAGTGCTAGCCGTGTTAGGGTAAAATGCATCAAGTGATGCCCACATAGGCCCAAAAAGGGCTAAACTGTTCAGTGCTTGCAAGTTTAGGGGCGAGTTTGACCGATTTCAAGTTGAGGGCCTAAGTGTCTGGGTTGCTCAAGTTGAGGGGCTAAAAATGGTTGTAGGCCAAATAGGAAACAAGCACTAGGTTCCTCAAAAACATTCTTTTTGCTAAGCAAAACACACTTTTATGATTAATTCAAGACACTTTTATGATTTTTTTGTACGGAATCAATATCATTTGAAAGGTAAGACTGTATAGGTATAGGTATAATAATCAATAAGATAAATTTTTATTAGTTTTATTTCTATTTTAGGTTGAGCGCATAAAAAATTCATAAAAATTTAATTGCATTATGAAAATTATTTTTCAGTGAATTACTATAGTTATATAGTATTTGAATTCAAATGGCAATTGTTCCTTATGATTTTTTTGTACCAAATCAATGTCATTTGACAGGTAAGACTGTATAGGTATAACAATCAATAAAATAAAATTTTATTAGTTTTATTTCTTATTTAGGTTGAGTGCGTAAAAAATTCATAAAAATTTAATTGCATTATGAAAATTATTATTCAATGAATTACTATAGTTATTCAGTATTTGCATTCAAATGACATTTGCTCCTAACAAAAAAGTTATAAAAAAGAAAATATGTCATTTTGAATTAATCCGACTTAATACTAAATGAATATGTTGAATGAACTACAAGTCAACTTAATTTAAAATGACTTATTTTTATTTTACATTTTTTTTTGTTTTAGAATCAATTTTATTTAAAAGCAAATACTATTTAGGTGCAATAATATGTTAAAACTAAAATTTTTATCATGTTATTAATATTTTTATTTTTTCAGGCAATAAAAAAAATTCATAAATAAAATTTATTTTCAATTTATGATTACACTTATATAACATTGAACTTCAAATAAAATTAGTTAAAAAAATATAAAGATAAAAATAACTCTTCTTTTCTATACAATGATTCTGAGTATTGAGGTATTAATTTTTTTTTTTTCCTTCCTATTAGCCCATTCTAGCTTGCCTTTATAATTTAAAGACAAAAATATCAAATTTGTCACTAAAGTTTTTAGTTGAGAGTAGATATGTCATTATAGTTTTTTTTTTCCCAATCTCTCGCTAATGTTTTAAAATGGGCCGGATACGCCGCTAAAGTTTCAAATTAAGAATGAATATGCTACCGGCCGTTAAAAATCTAATAGAAAACATTAAAAGACCAACAAAAAACATTAAAAATAATAAGTTTTGAAATTTTAGGGTGATAATGTAAGTTTTAACAAATTTCAAAGACTTTTTACAATTAAACTCTCTCATTCTCAAGAATGCCAACGAGGAAATTAGATAGTAGAGATAGGGGGAGGGTAGCGATGGGGTTGGGGAGTTGGTGACAAAGATAACAACAGGGCTGAAGCGCTAATAGTAGAGATCAGACCCTCTTTTGGCAAAAATATCAAATGTCTTGATATTTTTTGCAAGATGCATAATAGTCCTAAGATTTCAAAACATGTTATTTTTATCATTTTCTGTTATTTTTCTAACCAGTAATGACATATTCTGTCCATTTTAAAACATTAATAGAAGATTGGATAAAAAAAAAACTATAGTAACATTTCCACTCTCAACCCAAAACATTAGTGACAAATTTGATATTGTTATCTAATTTTAACCCCCCCCCCCCCCCCCCCCCCCCCCCCGGGAATGCACTGAAAAGTCCGCCCAGTCGGGTTAGAAAGCCGAATACTTTTAGGAAACATATTAATAAAACAATCCTAATGAAAAAAGGAAAAGAGAGAAAAAGAAGGAAAAAAGAACAGAATGTATAACCATTAAACCTCTCTCAGATGCCATCTTCTACGTCTCAACAACTTTCAAAGCTCCAGGATTTTCTTCCATGGCTTCTCACATAGATTCCAACCCGCAGAAGTGTTCCCCTGAAAGCGAGAGAGATGAAGTGTTCAGGTTTATGGACACGACTTTCGCCATGGCTGCATCAAAGTGCCCCAAGACTTCGAGCAACGAAGGGCTTGGATCGTCAAAAAGCTGTACACGATGCCGCTTGCCGCGACGGATGCTGGGTCGGGTTACTTGCTGCACAAGGAACTGACGACGGAGGCACGGCAGGGCTCTCACCTTGTTCATATGTATGCTTTGAGTGTTTCCCATGTTGATGAAAGTTATTTTTCTCTCAAGTAATTAGGTGATCAGATCTGATTGGTTCTTCAAATTCATGTTTATAGTATTGCTCCAATTATTGAAAAAAAGTTATTGCTTATGGTGTAGCTCAATTAGTTTATTTTTCTTTTCTTGTTTGGTAATGAGAACCATTGAATTAGAAGGTAATCATATGTAAGGGAAGAAGAAATATATATGCTTGTTTTCTCAGGACATAGAAGGCACTGAATTAGTATCAATATGACACTATATAGGTGAATGAGGGAACTTCGGACTTTCTCATATCCCTTAAGATCCTTAGTAGTTATTTTATTATGTACCTATATCTAATTAGATATACTAACCCAACTTTTAATATTCTATATATAAGACATAAAATATCAAAAAAATGGACAAAAATACCTTTAGTTAAAATAATCTTATCTACAAAAACTCCAGCTTGCTATTGTTGACTTCTCCAGTGACGGTGTCGGTGCTGGCGACTGTCATACGTCAAGATTTCACTTTTATCGTACTTCCTCCGAATCGCATCGCTATTGTGAGAATATGCATTGCTATAAAAGTATCTAAAGTAATAAGCAAATGTGTCTAAAAAATATGTAAAAAATATCTAATGTAATATTTGAAAGTATTTGAAGTAATTTGCAAATAATTTATTACTATCGGAAAAATAAGAAAAATGTTCGAAACAATGAAAAGTGTCTGAATGGATACCAAAAAATGTCTAAAGAAATATTTAGAAGTATTTGCACCAATAAGTAAACAATTTACTCTCCTAAAAAATAACTATTTAAAATAATAAAAAAGTGACTGAATGAATATATAAAAATGTCTAAAGAGAAGTTACAAAATGTCTAAAACAATAAGCAAACAATTTATTTTCGTGATAAAAAAATGTATACAAAATAATAAAAAAAGTGTCTAAATAGAAAATTAAAAATGTCTAAATCAATATTTAAAAGTGTAAAAGTGTCTATAGAAAAAATACAAAAGTGTCTGAAAACAACTAATAAAAAACCTTATTTTTTTGGAAAACAAATTGGAATCTTTGCGTGCCTATCTCCTTCAAACGCCGATCTCCTTCTTCGTTTGTCGATCTTATCGCTGCCATCTTCGCTTGCAGATCTTTTCTTCGTTCATCAATCTCACCGTTGCCATCTTCGCTCCCCGATCTTATTGCCTCCATCTTTGCTCGCTGATCTCACTTCTGCTCGCCGGTCTTACTTCCGCTTTCTTCACTCGCCGATCTTTCCTTCACTTGCTAGTCTCACGTCCGCCACACCAATCTCTCATTTCACCTATTGATCCGCCGATCTCACCGATCTCACCGCCTCCATCTTTGCTCACCAATCCTATTGCCTTCATCTTTGCTCCCCGATCTCACCTTGGCTCGCCGGTCTTACCTCCGCCGTCTTCACTTGCCGCTCTCACCGCTGCCGCACCAATCCCTCTTTTCACCTGCCGATCCTGTCAATCTGCTTCGCTTGTTGATCTGCTTTGATCTCTATCAATCTCCTTTGCTTGCCAATCTCCACACAAATGCCTTGAAGGAGAACTACCTTTGGTAGACGATCAGATCAAAAGTCAATCAGATTGAAGAGTCACTATTCAAGACCAGAGAGGCCTCGTGGTTCATTCCCCTCGCCTCGCTGTTCGTCTCATCGTCTCGCCAATGTCAGCTGAGGAGGATTTGTGAAATAGGCTTGGAGAGAGAGAGAGAGAGAGACACGAGAGGCAGTTGGAGGGGAGGCGTAATTTATTATAAGGAGAAATTTGTAAAATCATTCCTTATGTCTAATTAAACATATATTTACCTTATCCTTCGTAGATCCTCAGTCATTAGGCCAAAATGTTAGGATAGCACAATTAGTTTCATTAAGTAAACACTAAATAAGTGTATACATCATTCAAAGTCCTTGAGAATTATACCAAAACAAGTTGACTCAAGTGACTTGTTTTAAGGAGAAGAGGTACCTAAATAAGAGATACTAGATATAATTTCGAGTTTTATAAATAAAGAAATTTGTTTTAAGAGAGGTTTCCGCTTCTGTGCTTGACGGCGTGTAGTATGCGAAAAAAAAAAATGCTGAGTAATTTTTATACATGGGTTCATTAATTTACTGTCAAAAAATTAAATTCATTTCTCTGCAAATAAACAATGTCTATAATCAATAAAAAAAACACACTGTTTATAAATCGAGTAAACTCTTGTGCTATTCAGCTACGTGGATTGTGAAAAGATTGACGTGAGCTCGTAAAAGCAACTAACAGGCCCATTTAGCAATACATATGAACCCAAGAAAAAAGGTTAAAAATAGAGACCAAAATACAGAACTAATGAAAGTATTGTGGTTTACTTCTTCCATGTCACTTTTTAAAGTTTGTGTCCTAAAATGAATAAGACATTTTTATATTCATATAGTTTTCTTTCCCAATTCAACCATGCCACTAAGTCATATTTTCAATTTCGAATAATTTTCTGTTATAATTATGCGATTTGGTTATGAGAAATCAAAATAAAACATGCAAAATGTGATTATATGATACAATATTCTTATATTAAAAAAAACAAGTATCTTGATAAAAATTAAAAACTCAAAGTCTAGGTTAAAGTGTCCAAAATTTCACAACGTTCAATGGTAGCAGAGAAATTATTAAAAAAAAAAATTACACTTTCCAATCAAAATATAATACCGTCATCCATGTTGGGCTTCATTCTGTTGGTACCTTTTGGGCCGAATAATAAAAATTGTCCATGATTATAGTAATCTTAAAGCCCATCCTAATTCGAGCTTGAAATTATCTTCTCCCAAAAGTTCAAAACCCCCTGAAATATCTTATCTCTTCCCTCCCTCCCTGTCCAAAATCCAAACCCAAAAGTTCCAAGCTTTGACAGAGGGTGACAAGCCGGGGAGATGCATTCATCTATCTGCACTCCAGTTTCTTCTTCTTCCAGTATCTTGAAACCAAACCTGAATCCTTTTCACTCTCTCTCTTTAAAACCATATGCTCCTCTCCCTCTCACAAGAAGCTTTACTTTTACTCCTGCCAGGGCAATTCTCTCTTCCACCAAACACCAAGTCCTAGAAAAATTCCATGAAGGAAAAGCCCTCAAGGTAACCCCAAAAAAAAATATATAAAAATAAAAACAAAAATTGATGAAATGAGCTGAATTATTATTAATAATTATTTTCTTTTCCTTGTACAGATTATCTCTGGACTGCAAAATTTTGATGGGGAAAAAGTTGCTTCAGTTGTCGCAGCAGCAGACAAGGTTTGTGCTTCTCATGATTATATTCCATTTGCTCATGAAGGGATTAATGTAATTTTAGGAGATGATACAAGAAATCTTATTCCTCATAATTTGATTAGATGCAAATATATATATCGGATGATCCCACTCCACCACAACTAATACATGTTTCAGAGCCTACATGTAAGCTTCATTAGGGTCAGAGTCTGGACAAAAACTACTTAAGGGTAGTTTTCTAGCAGTTTAATCGCTACTGTTAATTAATAATTAAAAACTCTAACACTAATGCTAAGAAGTGCTTCCAAAATGGGCCCTGGCCCTGTGAATCTTGTGTTGGAGTTTGGTTGAAAGTGAGACTACACCAATATTTGCCTGACTACATTATATTGCAATTTTATGATCGTTAATCAAATGCAATAAAGTTGAGTAGTAATCTTAATCTATCTTTGATGGAAGTCATCCCAATAAATGCTCGTTTACATGACATTATTGTCTTTTGCAGGGAGGAGCTACTCATGTGGATATAGCCTGTGATCCGGAGCTAGTAAAGCTTGCCATTCGTCTAACTTCTCTTCCTGTAATTTCTCATGCTTTTTTCCAACTTCCTTGGTCTTGGTCTTTACCATAGAGGGGAACAATATGGTAATGGATGAACTCTGATCACCTTGTTTCACAGGTTTGTGTGTCATCCGTAGACCCAGATGAATTTTCTGCTGCTATTGAAGCCGGTGCACAAATGGTTTGAACATGGCCTCGCTGGAAATCATTTGAAGTTCATGTCCCTCAGGACTTAAAGTTTGGGTATTTGTATCAGCCCTAATGATTGTTTGTTTCTTGCAGGTGGAAATTGGAAACTATGATTCCTTTTATGAGTCCGGAATCATGTTCTCTCCAGAACAGGTAACAAAAAGTGCACCATGAAATAGAAATTTACCCTGAGTTTGGTGAAAATGATTGATGAACTGGTTCAATCATCTAACGTTAACCTGCTACCTTGTGATTTTGTTGATGTTATCTGCAGATACTAAATCTGACAAAGAAAGCCAGGAGTCTTCATCCATCAGTGACCCTATCAGTTACCGTGCCACATACGCTCAGCCTCCCTGATCAGGTTATTTAGAGGCTTCTTTTCGTAAAAACTTAGTGCATGGTCTAAGTTACTTGTGATCTTTGAGTTAGATGTTTCGGTTCTGCAACAGGTCAAGCTTGCAGAGATGCTGGAAGAGGAAGGTGTTGACATTATCCAAACTGAAGGAGGCAAATGCTCCTCTCCTTCAAGGTCCGGCATCCTAGGCTTGATTGAGAAGGTAATGCAAATACTACTGCTTCAAGTCGGTCTCATCACCTGCAAAATTGAGTCATGAGCACGTCTGAGCAGTACATGTGATCTAGCAGTCAGATCCAAGTTTGATGAACTCATGAAATTTATAGATTCCAACTTATTGTATTCCTCGATTCTGTTGGTATTAACATCTACAGGCAACTCCAACGTTAGCAGCAGCACATTCCATATCTAGGGCTGTCAAGATTCCAGTCATGTGCTCTTCTGGACTCAGTGCAGTGACTGCTCCAATGGCCATTGCTGCAGGGGCCGCTGGTGTGGTACGTAAACAAACCACACCTTCCAATGGTCAAACAACGTTACTGAATCAAAGTTGAGCCTTCTGAATACTGACATGAACAACATTGCATTGTTTGTTGCCCATTGCAGGGTGTCGGTTCAGCGGTCAACAAGCTGAATGATGTGGTTGCAATGGTTGCAGAGGTTAGAAGCATAGCTGAATCCTTAGGCTTGGCATCTGATAGACATGTCATGGCTGAAGAGATGAGTTTGAACAAGTAATTCACGTTCATGCTGGATGTATAAATAGAGAATTGTGATCGCTGGTGAATGTAAAGAAGACAGACAAAATACACAGTTGGAGAAGCCTAGTGTGTTGCTTCTTTATGCTTCTAAATTGTTGTTGAGTAGTTCTTAGGTATAATAGAAATTGAACATCCAGCTACGAGCATGCCCCACGACCAAATTCTGACCCCACCATCCATAAGGGGGGAAGGTCTTTGTGCATATTGAGAATTCTTGCCAAAAAGAAACAAAGAAAAGCACCCTATTTTTATAGTACATGGTACAAGGGGAATACTGCTTTTTCCAAACCTGAAAGACAACCGAACTAGCAGCATTAATGACATTGTATTAGCACCGGGCATTGGGGAGGTCATTCAAACCTAGGCATTCCCCGAGGCTGAGTGTCCGTCTTGCCATCCGAACTTGCGTGGCGGGGATAAAACCTCTTTTTAAATCTTTGAAGAATGCATTTTACCCTATGGTTAAACTGTTCACTTTTACTGAACCACAACAGTCAAAACAAACATGTTCATTGCAATCCTCATATGAATATAACAACACAAATGACTTTGTAGCTTGGAATATTTATTTTGAGATGTCTTTTTAGTAATTTGACAACCTGTTCATTGCAATCTTCATATGAATATAACAACACAAAATTGCCATTTGTACAAAATAGAGCTTCATTGCAATCCATCCCACCGTAATTTCAAAGTAGGAAAATGAGACATTCTCTTCTTCTATTATATAGCTTTTGAGGGAAAGCCTGTCAAGTTCCAGCAGTCATCAATGAGTCCTACAAGAATAAACCACACCCGGTCTCCTAAAACAGGGAAGGCCGGCTAACATGATTCCCATGCATATTTACTTTCAGTGATCACAATTCATTAGATTCAAATTTTGCAGTACTTCACCTAACTGAATCTTGCAAGCATTGATTTACACAAAACGGACATCGGAATTAACACTTTGAAACAAAAAGTAACCTCCAGTCCACAAAATGATGTGCAATCTACTTGGTGGTTGTACCTCCTACTTTCAAAATAATGATTTTCCTGACCTAGGCCCTAACCATCAAATTCTGAGTCATCATCTTCTGTTTCCTGATCTTCAGCACTTTCCTACAGTAAAACGTTTATAAATGACAAAGTATGAGTGTCGTGTCATGAGGCAAATCCACAGTAATGCAACTTTTGTTTCATGCTTTCTTTCTTAGCAAAAGCGTTAGAAACTAAGCAAATAACCTTTCTCATGTACTCTGCAATGGCCTTATCAAACTCCGCTCGTTTCTCAGTTGCTATATCATAATACTTGACCTTTTCCTATAAAAGCACAAGCTAAACATATTAGAGATTTATGAAGGTGCTACATATTACCAAATTAGCAACGATAAGTGGCAATTTTTAGCTTGGAATATGAAACATAAAACCATGAAAAAGAGAAACACAGAAAGCTGTAAATTTTGAAAACAAGAAACCTCATATGTCATTTGCTTCCACTTCTCTCCACATGCCTTGCCAACCTGACAAAAATAAAATATTCAAGAATTCTTACTCATGCTATAAATGATAGGAGATAAGAAAACAGTTAAAAAGTAAAAAAATAGCCGATTTTACTGCTATAACATACATCACGCATTGACTTGACATCAGGATTTTGCTGCTGAAATTCTTTGCGGAAATCCACCCTTCAAAATCAAAGAAAGAAGATTCAACTATAAATCATGATATTACATTGTTAGATACATATATCAAACAACATCTACAATAGGGATTACACAAAAAATAACATATGAATATCCACTCTCGTATCAAACTTACAATCAAATATGTGATCCTTCAAAAACCAAGGCCCATGCATTATTAGCTCACAATAAAGATCATGCAATATAAACAAAGACAATCAGAATCTAAAGAAATCGGTTTGATTATTTAGTTATCACAAACACTTGTTTTATTAAGTATTCCTCACAGGATATACTCATAAATTTTGATATTTGATCATTAACACAACCAACTTGATAGCAAGCTCACAAAGTTCAGTTCGACTGTTGACAACTCCTTATTGGTCTCTAAACTGCTATGGCTAAAGAAATAAATAATGAGTATGTGGAGGGACTCCAAATTCTTCAGAATAAAAATGTGTTATTTCTTTACCACAATGGAATCTGGAATTTGTCCAATCAACAAAAAAGTTAAGAGTTAAACACACACCAAAATACCGATAAGAAGACAAATAACATACCAAAATTACGTATCCGTGCAAGATGCCTTTTTGCGGATGACCAAAAAAGGGGGTAATGAAGGCCATAAATGGAGCACCACTAAGTGTATCCAAATAATACAAGGAAGTGTTTGGATCATCAAGGAAGAAAAATCACCACCAAAACAGAAAGTCAGGTGGCCTAATATAAAAACAAATACAACTAAACAATCAACAAGACTTCATCAAACAACATCCAGACAACCAATAGATTCAGGCCAACAAAAGATACTTGCCATCAATGAGAAGGAACGCAGATGAAACTATGCACTATCTCTTTATCCAGCTAGAGAACAACCACCAAGAAATCCCTCAGAAGAGTTTAGCATGCTTAGCTAATAATTGTCTGAGAAAAAAATGACAGGATAGAATTTACATAGAATCAATGGGGGTATCAGAATTCTATAAAACTTTCATATGTATGAAACTGTTAATAAGAATCTCCGTAGAACAATACAATGAAAAGCACATTCTTTAGCACCAGCAGGGCAGGCATACTAAACTTAGGTTTGTGTAATGGCCATAAAACACTTGGAAGTCAAATTCCAAGTCAAACAAGCAGTGAAATGAAACAACACATATTCATAGCCATTTCAAAGTCTAAGCTCTACTATTATTTAGCACTTACAACTGAGCAACCTACCATGGAACTAAGTTGAGGAACAAAAACGTCAGGATCAGATGCACAAACTTAGGTTACTCACAAGAAGTAGAAAAATGCGGTTGGCGGTTTCTTGGGCATTTTAGCATCGACCTTTGTACTTTTCCTCTTTTTCTTCTTTGCTTTGGGCTTCAATGCAGTATCATTCCTGTTCTCCTTTTCCCTGTAGAGAACAGTCTGTCTTGTAGACCTCCTTAACGCTGTTTCCCTGAATTTTCAAGCAATCAGCATGTTTTGGTATCTTTTACAAGATCAATATAAAGTTTTAAATTTCCAAATCTTTTATCTCCCATTTCATAAAATGTCTAGCCCAGAGTTGGTAAAGAAAACCAACCATCAATCATCAACCAAGAAAAATTCCATTTTCTATTATTCAGAGAAGACATCTACGAAGCGAACACCAAAATCTCCATAAGAAACTTAAATTTCTATTTCCGGGAAGACCGACCCCAAACTACAGTCAGCCTCTAAAGAAACAGAAACTGGAGACCAGGAAAAAAAACATAAGGTAAACTCACGCAATTCTACAGTGGCAATCGCAAAATCACACACATATTTGAGCTGCGCTTTTCATAAATATGAAATTCAGAACACAAAAAGCAGAAAAGAAATTCAGGTCGTCTTCCTCTACATGAAGAAGAACAACAGCTGACGGAAAATGAAAATAAAAGTGACATTGATAGCTTGGAATGTTAAGCCCATTTCTGAAAAGTTCAATTCCTGTACCTCAGAAAGCAATATCACAAGAATGCTAAACACGAGAAAGGAAGGGTGAGGGGGAGGGAGAGATTATCGATTGGAAGCTAATATTACCGTGAACATCCACCCAAGCTTACAACTAAGCCCCAAATATAAGTACACTCGCCCAATTCTACAGTGTCAGTCACAAAATCATACACATATTTGGGCTGGGTTCTTCATCAACACGAAATTCAGAACAGGAAAAGAAGCAAAAGTCAGCCTATCATCCTCTACATGAAGAAGATTAACAGCTAAAGGCAACTGCAGACGAAAATGACACTGAAAGATTTCACCATTTTCATGCTCTAGAAAATTCGATTCCTGGTCCTCATAAAGCAACCATAAAGAAGCTAAACACTAGCAACAGAGTCTAACAAGTAGAGATCACAAAATTAAGCCCCCAACAGCGCCATTCGCAAAATCACACACTTTCGAGCTGGGTTTTTTGTCAATACGATATCCAGAACACGAGAAGTAGCGAAAATTCAACTTGCCATCCGCTACATAAAAAATATTAGCAGCTAAATGCAACGAAAGTTGCATTGAAAGTTTGGAATTTTAATACTTTAAAAGTTCGATTCACGTTCCTCAAACAGCGACCTCGAGCAAGCAAACCACAAAATAGAGCCAGGGAAGGAGAGAGGAAGAGAGAAATTACTGGTTGGAAGCTCGTGCAGTGGAAAGGGAGTCGAGGGAGTCGGCAGCTTCTTTCGCCATTTTCGTCGTTCCTCCTGGCTTGTCTTGACTCTATTTTGTGGCCGCTTCCTGGCCTCACCTCTGCAATAGAATAGCGATTGGCTTGTCTTGACGCTAAACCCTCCGAAACGACGACGTTCGTTGAAAATTCCCGACGTGCTCTCTACAATCTACCCTACAACTCCTTACAGGCGAAACTTTAAAAATGCCCTTGTCAAAAATAGGAAATCTCATCCGTATGCCTTGTCTTATCCGATGGAATTCTGTTTTTTTTTTTTTTTTTTTTTTTTTTTTGTGTTTTGGGCTCTCTTATATACCCTGTAATTGTTGTTGCCGGGAATTACAAAATGAATGATATTGCTCTCACTCTCTCCTCTATTGCTCCTCCACCTTTCTTCTCTCTCTATTCATTATCTGGTAGTAAGTCTGTTGTCACTGTAGGATCTATTTTTTGCCATGATCCTCTACCCAAAGGTTGTCATTTCTCGCATGTTGCCCCTTTGTTCATAAAATGGCAGACCAAAGAAGAGGTAGGGGTATTGCTACCCCTTGAAATTTTTGAAAATCTTTAAATACGGGGTACTAAATTAGTTAATTCGAGAGAAATTGGGAACTAGATATGTATTCTTGCCCCCCTGAAAATGATGGAAGAATATAAAGATGGAGGCAATGCGGTAGGCACTAAATAAAATAGGGACCAAAGGAGTGATTCTCCCCTCTTGATTTAAGTAGCCATTCTAACGTGTAAGAAACGGCGCCGTTTTTTATTTATACCTTCCAAAATCCCAATCCCTCTCTTGATCATTCCAATTACAAAATCGCTGACACTACTGCTGTTGCTAGTGCTCAAGCAACTCGACGACGACCTTCACCTCCCTACTAGTTACCACCTCGCCATCCCTATTCTTTGTCAACTCTTCTTCTGGCTAGGCCCATCCTTTCCGACTCCTACTCTAGCCTTCGTTCTTGTCTAACACGTTAACTAGCCTAGGGTTCACCGTTCAATGTTTTCTTTTCACCAGTATCAGCCACCAAGAGTTTGCCAGCTGCATCCATCCTTGTTTGACTTCCCCCGACCCGTGAATCCTTGATTCATTCGATGAGGCCACAATTTGTCTTGGTAAGTCAGCATTTAGCCATGTACAGTTTAAGTGATTTTGTTTTGTTTGTTGAATTTTCTTTGATTTTTATCTTACCATTGTCTGATTAAGTGATTGTCTAATTGTTTAAGTGATATTGATATTGTATTGACTCTAAAATCTAACTATTGGTTAATTGATGGAAGAGGAACAACCAAACAAGGTTGCTTTGTACGACAAAAAATTGCAAAAAATTGCTGGGATTTTTTTTTCAAGTTTTGACATGCTTATGGATAATGAATAATTGTGATAAAATGAATTTTAATTGGATAGTGAATGGTTGCTTTGTTGGCTATCCATATGCACATACATGATCTAATTATGAGTTTAGTATTTGGTTACGCACCTACATGATCTATTTTATTTTCTCTTTTTAGCTATGGCTAGCAAACAAAAGATAATATCTCATTTTTTTCAGAAAAAAAAAGATCCACTACCGGAAATTAATGAAAATTGCAAAAGTGGTCAAGGTTCAAGAATGGCTAAAGAAGTTTCAGAATCTGTAGGATTTGGAGATTATTCTCAATCTTTAAATACTAAAAGTGGACAACAAACTCCAGCACCTACAGCTTCTGTTTCTACAAGCTTTTACATAGTGCGTGATCTAGGGCTACGACAACCTATATGGACATATCTCATTAATAAAAATGATGTGGTAAGAAAGAGCTTGTTTGAATGTTGGGCCTTATCAAATTAAGTTTGATTAGCTAGAGCAAAAGAAATGTTGGTTTCAATATTTATGGTTTTTTGAATTTCCTTGGCTTGAGTATTGCCCAACAAAAATGCTGCATTTTGTTTGTCATGTTATCTATTTACTGAAAAATCAAAAGTTCAAAATGGGTGGGATGCTTTTACTGTGAAGGGTTTCCAAAACTAGAAGAAGGTTAAAAATGACAAATATTGTGCTTTTCTCAAACATATGGGTTTAGACCCTTGCTATTCTCATTAATGTTGTGTGTAATTGTGCTGCATTGTTAAGTTAGTCTAGTCATATTGATAAGGTAATAAGAAACAATCGAAAGAAGAGGTTAAAAGGAATAGACTTCAAAATAAAATATCTATTGATGTTGTTCGATGATTATCTTTTCAAGGAATTGAATTTAGATGTCATGATGAGTCTATTGATTCAAGAAACTGGGGGAACTTTCTGGAGTTGCTCAATTTAGTAGTATTTTACAATAATAAAATGGCAAGTGTTGTCCTAGAAAATGCTTCTCAAAGTGCAAAATATACATCACCTAAGATTAAAAAAAAATCTTGTCTATAATTGCAAATAAGGTTAGAAAGAAGATTTGTGAAGATATTGGTGATTCAAAGTTTTGTATAATAGTTAATGAAGCAAGTGATGAAAGTAAAAAGGAGCTAATGGTTCTTATTTTCCAATTTGTTGACAATAAAGGCTTAAAGAGCAATTTTTTCATATTTTCCATGTCAAAGACATTTCATCGGCCACTTTATATTTTGAGATATGTTATGTTCTTTCTCATTATGGACTAAATGATGAGAATATTTGAGGTTAAGGGTATGATGGTGCTAGCAATATGCATGGTGAATGGAAGTGATTGCAAGCTTTGTTTCTCAATGAATATCCACAAGCATATTATGTTCATTGCCTAGCACATTAATTGCAATTGGCATTGGTTACAACTGCAAAAGAGCTACATATTATACATGAGTTTTTTTTTTTTGAATTTGTCTTTAATTATTAATGTTGTTACTGCCTCTTGCAAAATGCATGATGAGTTGCAAGTGACTTATGCTATAAATATTGCACACCTGATTGTTATTGATGAGAATGATACTAGAACCAATGCTAACCAAATTGATACATTAAAGGGACCATGTGATACCCGTTGGAGTTCTTACTTTAAGTCAATTAGTTCTTGATATGCTTGATGCAATATGTAAAGTTCTTGAAAGCGTTAAAGAAGATAGTGCTAATTATAAATCAATGACAGATGCTGCAATAGCTTTGAAAAGGGTATTGTCATTTGAGTTTATCTTTGTTGCTCACTTACTGTATGATATATTTAGTATTACTGAAGTTCTATGCCAAGTACTACAACAAAAAGGGTCAAGATATTGCCAAGACAATAAGTTTACTGAAAACTATTTCACTATTGCTTCAAAATTCAAAGAGAGATGGTTGGATTTCCTTCATTAGCAAGGCCACCTTATTCTACTCAAAATGTGGTATTCTTATTCATGATTTTAATGCTCCACATTTTTTTGGGTATAGTGGTTGTTGATAGGATGGTGTTACTATTGAGCATTATTTTCACTTTGATGTGTTCAATGAGGCAATAAATTTTCAGTTACAAGAGATTTTTCAAGGTTCAGTAAGCATATTATTAAGCTTCTAAGACTAAAGTCATGTTTGAACTAATAAATACTCATAAGTGTATTACTATTAAGGATTTAAATAATCATTATACACATTGAATATGATTAATTTCTCTATTCTGAGCATTTTTCTATCAGGTTACTATTCATAATTTACTATTCATCAGTCACTATTCACCGACTTACTATTCATACGCGTATTTCATTGTTCATACACATGTTTTACTGTTCATATGCGTTTTCACTATTCATTAATATTGAATACTTATTTTTACATAGGTACCATCATCACTTGGTGATCCTTCACGAGAAAAATTATATCTAGAGCTATAGATGTTAGAACTGCGTGATTCCAAATTTATCTGAAAGCTAAGACATAGATCTTCAACTCTGCTTCATTCTGAAAGCTAGTTTGATCATTTTCATTGTCAAAATCTGATTATAGATGAGACTATTCATTCTTTTATGTGCTAAAGAGCATTTTCGGTAGAAAAAAGATAACTTGAGCTATGGATGTCCGATTTGAATGAACAAGCTATTGATTCGAAGCTAAAGAAGAGATCTACAAGTCTTGTGCTTTGGGAAAGAGTTGATTCAATGTGTATGGTGGTCAAAAAATTAAAAGAAGTTGCAACCCGCCATTGTTGATTTGTATCTACCTATATTTCACTATTTCATTTTACCATTTCACCCACCCCAAAATCTCTATAAATAAGCACCTTGGGGGGGGGGGGAGGGGTGAAGGAGGATGACATTTCTTAGGCCTCATTTATGTTTTTGTATCAAAGTTAGTTTTTCTCCTTTGTTCTTGTTCTTGTTTTCAATACTGAAGCTCTGTCCAAGTGTTTTCTTCTTGTTCTACCTTTGATCTTTCAATTCATGTTCTTTTCCTCTTTTTATATGTTGTTTAGTTTTATCATGGCTAATTAATCTTTCTTTTGCTAATGTGAAAGGGTGAAGCTTTTAGTATAAAAATTATGATTGCTTTGAATGGATCACAACGTTAACGGTGTTTTCTTTCTTAATCTATTTAACTTCTCTCCTTGTTAAGTGGAAATCTCGATTCATCACAGTCAATCATTGGCACAAAAGCTACTTAATTCCCTCTGTAGAACATGGCTCTGTCGGCTATATTGAAATCTTAAGTTATTGTAGACAAAGGTTAGCATGATAGATTGAACCCATTAGTAAGCATAGGCGTTTTAAGATCAATGAAAGTTAATACTAACTAAATTCCCCAATTGGGACCTATTTTATGTGTGGATCTCAATTAAGTGGTAAGATGGCCTAAAATTAATCATAAACGATATACTAAAAGTGGATCTCCTAACCTTAGCTATTTTATTTGAATTTGAATTTTTAATCAACACTTGTTCACACCTTTCACGAAAACCTCATTTATTAAAAATTTGTAATTTGTATTTCTTAATTCACTTCTCTGTGGTTTGACACTCGGACTCTTGAGATTTTATTACTTGCGACAACCTACACTTAAATTATAACTGCTAGAGTGCAGCATGAACCTAAAAGGCTAGTTTGAATATTTTGACATTGAATCCATTTGTAATCTTGCAAAGAAATATTATTCGTGAAATTTCTCAAGAAATGAACTTGAGTTCTTTCCATTTTAGTTGTGAAATTTTTTTATGTTAATGTTAGGAATCTGCTAGAGTTTGTATAGTTATCATCAATTGTTGAATTGTGTCAAATGTTGGCATCTAGTGGGAAGTTAAGTTATTATTTTTTTGTTGATCAATTGATTCGTCTGATATTGACTCTTCTTATATTTACTGTTACTACAAATGTATTTTTTCAGCGATGAAAATTGTCAAAACCAAATTGCAAAATAAGATGGATAATGATTTTATTGCTGATACTTTGGTTTTGTACATTGATAAAAACCTTGTAGAGACTTTTAGTTTATACTTAATGCTTGATGATTCAGAGACATGAAGAAGCTTTGCGTTACATTATAGATTTGAATTTTAATAAGTAGACTTAATCAAGTTTATGTACTCTTTAAATTTCATGACTTATATGAATTATATTATCTGGTTTATATGAGATTGTACAAATTTGTCAATTTTTCCTGACCTCACCCCTCCTCCCCCTCTTGAAAAAAAAATCCTGGTTTCACCACTGTGTTCATGTTCGTCCCATATCAACATCATTCATCTTCGCATGTCCTGATCATCCACAAATTCGTTCATCTAAACTTCTAGCCAAAAACCTCTCAATTTTGGATTTATTATGTAATAAATGGTATCAGAGCTGTTTAATCCAAACCTTTATTCATAAAGGGTATTAGACCATTGTAAGCTAGGCGAATGGGCCGAATCACAGACAAGTGTTGCAATGGGCATGAGGCTATTATTTAATGACCAAACTACGTGAGTGCAATGGGTATGATACCATCATACACATCATAATGACATCAACCTCTCTATTTCAAATGTTCAAGCATATATGGTGACATCAGAACTACAATGTTCATCCAAGGCTAGTCCAAAGCTAACACAAAGTCATATCATGGGGAGAGGGCTAATTTTACCGCTTAACACAATGTTTATTTATATGGTGTCACTAGTGGTAGATGTTACGAAGAATGGCAATGGGTGATCAGAGGCAAAGGCAGAAGAGTCGAAGCTGAAGTTGAAGAAAACGGCTGGGTTTTCATTTTCATTTTTCTTTATTTGTTTGATGCATGGGGCCAAGGCTAGTTTCTAGTTAAATAGTAGAACTGGAGAAGTATAGGTGAACATAGTTTGGGTTTTGGGTTAGTTTTTTTAATAGAACTAATTTAAATCAAAATACTTATGAAAGGGGTGGTTATCTAACCCAAAAAAATCAATGAAAGTGATTAATTTAAACTGATCCTAACTAATTAATTTGAACTAATCAGATTCAATATGTATGTGGCTTTTAGTTTGGCTCGGTTTGGCTTTAAAAAATAAAAAATCGATGAGTATATGGATCGATTTAGGTTTAGGATTGAAAAACTCTATCAAAATTCAAATCAACCATATGTCCTTCATTTTATGGATTTAAGCCCATTTAACTAATTAGTTAAATCACCAAATTCCTAATTCACTTTTAGTCAGCTTAGCTAGCCCAAAATAACTAACTACTAGCTAGCCTAATATCTCAGCACACTTCTCACTTTTTCATATTCTTAATCCCTGACCACACAAACATGACCTATAGACATAGAGACAGAATATATGAGGCATTTGAAATTCAATCGAGAGATGAAGGGATAGTCATGTCCACATTAGGCAAGTGATAACACTGATCTAGCAATCAAAGCTAGCCAGTGGTGCACCATCCTCTACCGTCCATCATTCATTGACTCCATTTGTTGCATTCAATTCTTGCCAATGTCATCCACTGTCACAACTTATAAGTCACCAATTGCCATTCACCTGTAACCAAACCAAGCCAAAATGCATTTTTTGCTATTCGGGCTTAATCAATTTTGTGTTTTATCGGATTAGGTTGTTTAAATTATAAAACTTGAACTTACTTTGGGTCAGGTCATGTTATAATAAAGCTTAATCAAGCCTACACCATGAATACCCTTAACTCATGATTCCATAAAAATTTTACCCAATCTGAACTGAGAACAAAAAAAAATTAGGCCCATGGCTTGTTTTTTTTATTAAGATTCTTAGTTCTTTTCGATTTTGAATACACGCCTATAATAGCTACAAAATTCAACAAAATATCATTTAAAATAATAATTGTATGGCACACAATAATCATAGTTCACCACATAAGAAGATATTTACCACAATCCATAACTACATCAACATTTAGACATAAATAATTAATACAATTTGGAATAACAACACATTAAATTCTACAAAGAGAAAGTTAGGCATTAGGTCTTGTTTTTAAAAGCTAAAGTCCCCTCATGTATATGTAAAAGTGTAAAAGTGTAATTCTCATAATATACTTAATAAAAAATACACTTATAGCCCATGAACTCTACTGATCCTATGACACTTACCTTTTTCAACTTCAAGTCAAGACAACTTAGCCCCTAACTTTAGTAAAATGAGTCAGTTAAGTCTTTTCTACTAGCATGTGCCATCACATGACTTCTAAAATGCAAACGGTGACCGTCTACTCTCACCATTTCTGACTTCCCACATCTATCTCTCCTACATCCATTTCAATGATGTCATTGTTCGCTGCCCTTCTTAGTTCCTCGACCACCATCCCAACCTCTTGTTTCTCATTCACCCTTTTCTCTGCACCGTTTTTCCTCTTTCTAACCTCTGCCTCTTTGACCTTTTCCTTGAATCTCAGTTCTTTGACCTTGAATAGCTTCTTCATGATTCGTTTTCCTACCCCTTAAATCCTAGTCATTGTCTTCCTGATGGCCATTCTTTAATGAGGAGCATAGGTTCACTTTTCACATCAAGAAGCAGGACAAGTGCCTTATTAAACTTATATCTCAACTATATCTTTGACATGGTGAACAAAATCTGGTGCACGAACCAAGAGTGTCTCATCTACACCAATGCTCACGGTGGCTTCCTTAACACCCATAGCCATATATAGGAGTTAGTCCCATCACCTTTGATGCCTTGACTATAGGCCCCTTGAAGAACCAACATATCATAGATGATCTCATTGATTTTTCTAGTGAAATTTCCATTTATCACAACAATGGTCATGTTTGGAAGCAAGGGTATCTTCACAGCCCACCCAATAGCAAAAAATCTAGCATGATCACTGTCATGCCCAATTTTGCTAAACTATGGCATTTATAATCTAGAATTGGCAGAGGTGCACAATAACTCTGAGCTCAAAAAGTTGATCATGAATAACATCTCCAAGTCCATAATCATCATTGGGAACATCAAGTGCTCCATCGATTTAGGCAACCAGAAGAAGAACAATCCTATGCCAAAACCCATTATAATCTTGAAATGTGGTTCGCTTCGGGTAAAGAAAAGGCCAACAATAGCTCGATTACACTCAAGGGTTTGCTAAATTTCACCGATGGACTATGATCATGTTGGATATTAGATCCTGCCACATGTAAATCCATTATCTAGAAGTTTTATTTTATTTATTGTGTTAAAAAAAAGGATGAGATTTCAAGTTTGCTTGAATGAGAAGTAAAATTGGTTATTTAACCAATTTTTTCAAACAAATTGCATGAAGGCAAAAGCTAGCAAAGATAAAAAGGTGAAGACAAGTCAAATTTACAATTGACAATTATTGGCAAAAGATACATAAACAAAATTAAGAGCTGGCAAAATAAACAAATGTGACAAGTTGGACTTGTTGACCATAGCTAGCAATTGTAGGCAAAGGATAGCATAAACAAATAAATGTAGCTGGAAACCTTTGCAAAATAGCTTGTCTAGGCGGTTTGTGTTGCCTATAAAAGCCAACAGAGTTTTTCATTTATGTGTGTGTTCTTGCTTTCTCATTTATAAAGAGCAAAAAAATTTTGTAAGAGAATTTTTTTTTAGTGACAAAATGGTAAGATATTTATTTGGGGTATTTGAGAAACACTTAAGTGTCACTATTTTGGAGTTTATCTTGTTGATATAGCCTAAAATTAAGAGTGAACCACATAAATTTCTGGTGTCATTTTTGCGCTCAAAGTTAGATTATTGTATGCTCTATGGTTGCCACTAAAGTGTGGATCCTCCTCATAAAAAAATAAGTTAGATTATTGTTCACCATTCTTCACTTGATACTAGGAATTGGTCAAAATCATGGAGGCCAAGGCCAACAAAATGATTAGTTTAAATGACTCGAATTACCATATATGGATAAGTAAGATGAAAAATCTCCTATAGGTGACAAAGATGCACTTGTCCATGTTTGGTACAACCAAGTTAGAGGATAGATCAGAAGAGGATTGGGCATTTGAGCATGAGCAAGTATGTGGTTTCATTCGACAATTTTGTCGAAGATAATGTTTACAACCACATAGCTGCGAAGACTCATGCTCGGACACTATGGAACAAGCTAGAAGAGTTATAAACTTCAAAAACCAGTAACAACAAATTATTTTATTTGATAAAATTGTTCCAAGTAAAATACTGAGAAGGTTCATCTATGATAGATCATCTGAACGATTTGAAATGAATCATGGAACAGTTGTCAACAATGGGTATAAAGTTTGACAATGAGGTTCTTGCTCTTATAATGCTGGCCTCATTACTAGAGTCTTAGAAGACTTAGGGAATTTCAATTACAAATTCTGCACCGAATAGTGTAGTAAATGTGGAATTCATTAAAAGTGGAATCTTGAATGAAGAGATTAGATGAATATCACAAAGAACTTCTTAATCACAATTAGAGTTCCTTGTAGCAAATTCTAGAAGGAAAAGTGAGACTAGGGGGCTGAAATCAAAAGATATGAGTAAAGGAAGGTCAAACAAGAATGCAGATATTGAAGGTCATTACTGTAAGACAAAATGGCATATCAAGAGGTTTTGTAAAAAATTCAAACAAGATCAAAAGAAAGGCAAAAGGCCGGAGAAAGATTATAGCAGTGATGATGAATTAGCAAATATTGTTGATGAGTTCAACATTGTTCACGATGATGATGATATTGTCAATTTTGCAACCCATGAGACTAGTTGAGTGATTGATAGTGGTGTCATCATTCATGTCACATCTCAAAAAAAGTTCTTTTTTCCTACACACTAGGCAATTTTGATGTTGTGAGAATAGGAAATGAAGATGTTTTACAAGTTGCAGGAAATTGGGATGTTTCTCTGGACTTAGGATGTCAAACATGTTTCAAATCTATGCCTTAATTTGATTTCTACAAGTAGACTTGATAATGAAAGTTACTGAAACACCTTCTTTAATGGTTTGTGAAAACTAACTAAAGGAACCCTAGTGGTGGCTAGAGGAACAAAAAACTCAAAACTGTACATGATGCAGGCAAAGTTCTCATAAGGTGTTGTGAATAAAATGAAGAATGATAGTACAGTAGAGTTATGGCATAAATGACTGGGTCATATAAGTGAGAAAAGTATGACCTGTCTTGCCAAAATGAAGGCATTACCTAGAGACTATTTAGGTCCATTTGAAGAAATGTGTTAATTGACTAGCAAGAAAGCAAAGTAGAGTGTCTTTTAAGAGTTTCCCTCCTTCCATAATAAAGAATGTCTTGGATCTGGTGCATTTAAATTTGTGTGGGCCAATACCGGAGTCACTTGGTAGTACTCGATACTTTATGAATTTCATTGATGATCATTCTCAAAAGACATGGGTATACATTCTAAAGTCAAAAGATCAGACATTTGAAGCTTTCAAACAATTTCTAACCTAGGTTGAGAGAGAAATTGGCAAGAAGCTGAAGTACATTCTAACAGATAATGGTGGAGAGTATATTGGATCATTTGATGCTTATTGGAAAGACCATGGTATTTGACATCAAATAACACTTCCTAAGACACCGTAGTTAAATGGCTTAGCAGAGAGAATAAATAGGATTTTGATGAAAAGAGTGAGATGTTTACTCTCACTTGCAAAGTTACATCAGATTTTTTAGGATGAAGCATTATCAGTAACTGCTTATATGATGAATCTTTCACCATGTGTTCCTCTATAATATGGTGTTCCAAAGAAAGTATGGTCACAAAAAATGTCTCCTATAATCATCTGCGGGTATTTGGCTGCGAATCCTATGTTCGTATCTAAAAGGATGATAGGTTTAAACTTGATGTCAAAACACGACAGTGAATGTTTATGGGCCTTGGTCAAGATCAGCTTAGTTATAGATTTTATAATCCAATGATGAAGAGGCTTGTTAGAAGCCGTGCTGCTGTATTTGTTGAAGATAAAACCATTAAGGATATCAAAAAAGTTGAGAAGAATCCTTTAGGATTTGATGGTAGTTCAATAGACCTACAGTTGATTCCTCCAATGGCAATACAAAGACAAGTTGGAGATGATGTACAAGATGATCAACTAGAGGAAGGTGATTATGATGCTTTTATTAATAATGAACCGGGTAATGCTGATGAAGGTGGTGTTCATTATCAACCATTAACACCATTGGGTTCTCTAGTTTTGAGGAGATCTAATAGAGTCAGACAACGTTATACTAGATATCCTGAAAATAAATATACATTATTGACTGATGGGGGGGAACAAAAAAGCTTTGATAAAGCGATGAATAATGAACACAAGAAATAGTAGATTAATGTTATGCAAGAAGAAATGAGATCCTTACATGAGAATAAAAATTTTGAGTTGGTGAAGTTGCCAAGAGGCAAGAAGGCTTTAAAAAATAAATGGGTATTCAAAATTAAGTCTGAAGAACCCAATTCACAGCCACAATTCAAAGCCAGATTAGTTGTCAAGGGTTTTAGCAAAAGAAAAGGTATTGACTTTGATGAAAATTTTTCACCGGTTGTGAAAATAACATCTATCCATACAGTTTTGGGACTAACAGCAAGTCTCGACTTGGAGATTGAGCAGATGGTTGTGAAAACTACCTACATAGTGACTTGGAAGAAGAGATATACATGGAGCAGCCATAAGGTTTCAAAGTAAAAGGAAATGAGGACTATGTTTGCCAGTTAAAGCAAAGTCTGTATGGTTTAAAGCAGGCACCTAGGCAATGGTATTTGAGTCGGTTATAAGGGAACCATAATTTGAAAAGACTACTTCAGATCACTGTGTGTTTGTGCATAAATTCTTTGATGATGATTTCATTATCCTATTGCTGTGTGTGGATAATATGTTGATTGTTGGCCAAAATATTTCCAGAATCAACAATTTAAAAAAGCAACTAAGTAAGTTTTTTACCATGAAAAACTTGGGACCAACAAAACAAATTCTTGGCATGAAGATAACAACATATAGAGGTGCCAAGAAATTGTGGTTATCATAGGAAAAGTACATTGAGAAAGTGCTTCAAAAGTTCAACATAGACATGACCAATGCAATTAGTTGTCCTTTAGCTAGTCACTTTATATTGAATTCTAAATAATGCCCTTTTACGAATAAAAAGAAGGAAGAAATGGAAAGAGTTTCATATGCTTTAGCAGTTGGAAGTTTGATGTATGCCATGGTATGAACATGGCCAGATATTGCTTATTCAGTTGGTGTAGTAAGTAGGTTCCTTTCAAATCTTGGTAAGAGACATTAAGTTACAGTAAAATAGATTTTCGAATATCTTCATGGTACTTCTAAAATGTGTTTATGTTTGGAGATACAAAGTCAATATTAGTTGGCTACACAGATATAGATATGGTTGGCTATATTGATTCAAAAAAATCTATATTAGGTTACCTGATTATTTTTTCAGAGGGAGTTATGTTATGGCAATCAAGGCTACAAAAGTTTATTGTTCTTTCAACAATTGAGGTAAAGTTTCTTGTAGCAACAAAAGTATGAAAGGAGTTGCTATGGATGAAAAAGTTCTTAAAAAAACTTGGTTTCCACTAAAAGAAATATCAGTTGTTCTGTCACAATGAGAACGCAATTCACCTTGGTAGTAAGAATTTCTCATTTCATTCCAGATTCAAACACATTAACATAAGATATCATCGGATTATGAATGTATTAAAGATGAAGCTATTACAGCTTGAGAAGATTCATCCTGATGAAAATAGATCAGATGTGCTAACCAAAATTCTACCAAGAGAAAAGTTTGAATATTGTCGATTAATTGTAGCAATAGTAGAATATTCCACATGAGACAGGAGGAGGAGATTGTTGGATATTAGATCCTACCACATATGGATCCATTATCTAGAAGTTTTATTTTATTTATTGTGTTAAAAAAAAAAAAGAGGATGAGATTTCAAGTTGGCTTGAAGAGAAAGCAAAATTGGTTACTTAACCAATTTGCCAAACAAAGCAAAAATAAAAAGGTGAACGCAAGTCAAACTTACAATTGAAAATTATTAGCAAATGATACATAAATAAAACAAAAAGCTGGCAAGATAAACAAAGGTGACAAGTTGGACTTGTTGACCATAGCTAGCATTTGTAGGCAAAGGATAACATAAACAAGTAAAGATAGCTGGCGGCCTTTGCAAAATAGCTTGTCTAGGTGGTTTGTGTTGGCTATCAAAGCCAACATGGTCTTTAATTTATGTGTGTGTGTTTTTACTTATTCATTTGTAAAAAGCAAAAGAAATTTGTGAGAGAGAATTTTTTGGGAAATGACAAAATAGTGAGATATTTATTTGGGGTGTTTGGAAAACACTTAAATACCACTATTTTGAGTTTATCTCATACCTCTAGAAATTTTTGTCTAGAGAAGTTTCTTTTTTTGTAAGCGTATATTATTAGTGGAAAAAAAAATCTCAGAGTTTGTCATGTGGACGTAGCCCAAAATTAAGGGCGAATCACATAAATTTCTAGTATCATTTTTACTAATCATTTTACACCTGAAGTTATCACTTACTGTGGTCTAGCAGATCGTGTAACAAGAACGAGCGAATTTCCATGTTTATGACTAACCACATCAAGAAGCTGGATCCAACATTATTGAGAAGTAGGCACATGAATTCTTTCAGGCTTTAGATCATCGATCTTGATCATGGGAATTCGATGAAGGTTCTTCACTGTTAGAATTCAATGAAATCAAGCCCCATGGTTTAGGGTAAGGCTAAAGTGTTTGAATAATCCTCCAACTTTGAGGAATCAGATAAATTAGTTCTTCATCTATAACTCAATACGATTTAATCCTTTAACCATATGAGTTGGTCACTTGAGTCTTGCAACTTTCATGAATTTGGACAATTAGGTCAAACTATGAAAAAAGGTAATATCTTTGTAAAAAAAAAGGCCAATTAGGAGCTGACGTGGATTGGTTACAAACAAAGAACATTTGAAATAGATGAAAACAAAGAATTGGACCTGACACAATGGCACCAACAAGCCCAACCAAGTTTTCCTTCATTCGTTTCTGGGGCAAGGCTGCCAACTCAAATGCATTGAAGCATGACAAATATGATATTAGAAATCAAACATAGGAAACTCACCTTGACATTTAAATTTAATCCCAAATAAGGGAAAAACGAATCCATATTTCTTCTTTGATTTCCCCTCTCATCGAATCCTAATTCTCTAGCCTAAAAAATGTTACCATTCTTGCATCAAATACCTCTCCAAAATCCATTAATAGGTTATAAATCCCTGTACAAGTAGACATTTAGCTTATACAAATCCTGCTTTTAAATCACCTCAAAGACCTGAAATCAAGTTAATCCAACACCTTACCACAAACTCCGAGATTCTCAAGCATACAAAGAATAGTCTCTCAAGTTTTTTATCAAACACACAAAAGACTCCTCTGATTGGTAGTAATAGCATAACACCAAGGACTACCACCTACCAATTCAGTTAACAATTTCACACCAAAACATTGAAGAATAGATTAATTAGAAGAAAATCAAGTAGTGTTACCCTAACAACTAAAGATGTCTCTTCTTGTCTCTCAAGGTTACAGAGAATAGCAACTATGTCCATCTTTAGCACTCTTAAGACGTGGTTCTTAATAAATTTCTGAAGTTTCTTTCCAATAAACTTTTTTCCTCTACAAAGCCATCGATAATGGTATTGCTGAAACCAAGAAAGGTTTGCTTAGATCAGGATTCACGGTCTCAGAATAACTTCAATGTTAAAAAGGTATGAAATGTAATCAGGATAGGAAAAAATCAAAATAACGAAGGTTTTTTTATGCAATCCTAACACACACTTTGAAACATCGGCTCTGAGCCCATCAAGCAAGCAATAGTTCATTGTTGATTTTTGTCTGAATCATCCAAGAGGAATAAGGAGCAAAGGAATTCTATGGTGATGGATTAGAGCTTAGAAGTGATAAGATGGATGGAGACTGAACATAAGAGTAAAAAAACACCACGTCAGGCCCATGTCAACCTTTTTAACAGAAAACGTTACTTTCTTCTTCGGTTGGACCTAACTGCCCTAATTTATGAAAGTTGTAGGACTTAATTGACCAACTTATGTAGTTGAAGGACCAAATCATACAGAGCCATAGATGGAGGACTAATTCACCTGATTCTATAAAGTTGGAGGACCATTCAAAAACTTAAGCCTTAGGGTAATAGGTCATCAATTGAGTTCATGTTCACAAGCTTACAATCTGGTATGAGAAATTCAAATTGGAAAATGGTTTAGGAAATTGATTGCTATGATTCATTCTACTTTTGGCATTTCATATGGATGCGCAAACAAAGGGCAAATTAGCTAAATTGTGATAATGTGATGACACATGTAAGTCAAGACCCACTTAACCAAGCTTAAGGGATGAGTTGCTTTAGTTGAAGTTCAAGAGGATAAGTGTCTTGGTTAGCTGAGTTCGATGGCTACATGCGTAGTTAGCCATATATCTAAGCCTATTTTTAGCTTGGTTCTATTTTGGGCTGTTTTTATATGAAACCAGAACCAGTTCAAAAAATTGTTAGGTTTTTTAATAGTGGAACTAACCCACAAATCATTATTAATTTTTAGAGAAACTTACGATTACCCTTCTGTGGCATGCCATTACCTATAGTTTGCCCTCTCTATTTTCAGAAACCTAGAATTTGCTCATCGTGTTTTTTACATTGTTTGATAATAACTTCTGAAACTGTATTTAAACTGTACGATAATTATCTTCCAATAATTTCAATTTCTCCAATATTTTTTTTATAGCTAGTAGATATTTTAAATTAGTAATTTTTTTCTGTAAATATATTTTCTCCCTATAAATGCATGTCAGTATTTTTCAATGGTCGATTGGCTATGACAAAAATATCAAAAATCTTAAATTATTGGACCCCAGTTATCAGATAGTTTAAATTAGGGTTTCATACATTGTTTTCATACATTGTAAAGGAAACATGCGGTAAAGTGTAGGTTTTTAAAAATAAAGGGGCAAAGTGTAGGTTAGACCAAACCGCAAGAAGATTTTTATAATTTTCCCTTAATTTTTATCCTAACTAACTTAACCTAGTAAGTGTGGTTCGTGTTGATTTTTAGTTTTACCAAACTTATGCTCCACTCAATTTCCCTAGCAGTGAATGGGTTTGTGGTAGGTAGCAAGTACAACACTTGTCAACCTATATATTACCATTTTAATTTTATCTTGCCAAGTTACCATCCTTCACAATGTTAAAGTTTCCTTATATTTTATCCATTCATCCATTTATAAAAATTAAACTCTCCATAGTTTTAATTTCCACTCATGTCTGTCTTATACCAAATCAAGTTGCAGCTTTGGCTTGAAGCTAGCACCGAATGACTTGCTGAAGTCACCTTTTTATGATGGAAATATTACCTTGATCAAAGCTATCAAGAGAATGATTATGGGTTACTACACACAAGTCGAAACCAATGCAAATGAATATGTCTCAAGACATAGATGCGACCATATATTTCTCCAAAAAGCTCCTCATTCTTGCAAACTAGATAATTTTTGGTATACTATGTGGATGAGCTTTAGGAATCGGACATTGGTATAAATGGTGATGGTGGACTTTGTTTCTTCAATTTTCAACCATGCAAGAGGTGCTTCACCCAAAAGCTTTCCATGTATGATACTACAGAGTCCACAACTTGATTAAAACAACCATCTTTCTTCAGGGAACCCATTCCTTTGTGTGGAGGGCTGGGGTTGCTGTGATATTGATTACAACGTTGATAGAGTTACCATGAAAGTGGCAAGGTGTGTCGCTTTTGGCAATTTTAAAATTACCAATCCTCCAGATAAACTTATACAAATTTGATCAACGAGTTACTTATAATATTATTTTCTTTAATTTAGCCGAGATGATATTCTTTCTCCACCTATCAAAGCCACAAAATATCATTCATAAAAAGCCTCCTATTCACTTCTATATTTAGTCATTAGAAGTCAATGTTGGAATTGTTCCTCTTAATTTCACCTAAGTCACATTTGTCATCTGGTAGGACATGAGATGAGGGTTTTTCCTCAAGTTTGGTTTTTTGTTCTCATCTTTTGATAATTTTGCCAAGCATCCTTTCAGTTGGGGATCCTCCTTATGAAGGGACAACAAATGCATTTCATTTGTATTACGTATTGATGAGGCTTGAGATTATGGATGCCCTTATTCTTAGGATAGAGTTCTGCTACAAGAACTCAAGGGAAAATTTTGGGGCCTCCTAAACATGAACTACCATTTTAGTGGAGGTGATTGTGCCGTGTTCGACAAGTTCACACACTATATTAGACCTTTTTTGTCTAGCTCTCCTTTTGACAAGTTGGTACAACATTTTAGGGGCATGGCAACAAAAAAACATATAGCTTATCTATGATGTTAATGATTATATGTTTAGTTTCTATCCTCATAATTGTGCAGAGGATGGTTTTTTTAAAAAATATTTTATTAGTATTTCTTCTCATGTATTTGTGTATCTATTGGGAAAAAAAATTCCCAATAACCTATCATGTGCAGTAGAATAACAAATATTATCAGACAAGCACATACAAATTTAATGTAGTTCAACTCTTAACTAGACTATATCCACAGATGAGAGAAATTCACTAGAAAAAAATATACAAATTACAGTAGAGGTATGCCTTTAGTACTTACGTTGGCCTATGGATCCTTGCACACCATTTATAACCCTAATATCTTACCCTCACACAATTACAAAATATGATAATTGCAAAAGGCTTCTTGTCCTAATCCTCTTCGACATTTAGACCTATCATCCCTTCTGAAACCCTCACATTTAGCTTCTTTACCACATTGGCTTTTCTCTCATGCTCAAAACCTTAACACAATAAGCCCTTTTATAGGCCACACACAAACCCAAACCACAATAAAATATGAAAACCAAATCCTAAACAAATGGGAAAACTAAAACCAAATCATAAACAAAATAAAAATCTTTAACCTTCTTGAATTCGAGCTAACAAACCCAACAATCTCCACATTGGCTCAAATTCTTCACCATGAACATAAACATCACAAACACACCATCATGATCACAAACATGAACACCACAAACATCACCAAAACACAAACACAACAACGAATGTAAACTACTACAAACAACACAAACATGATTACGAACGACAAACACCACCAAGACATGAACAACAATGAATGAATGAAAATGACCATAAATCAAACATCTCGAGCATTAATGCACACAAACAAAATCTTCAATTTTCAAACTTGTACCGAGCCACTGGTACCACGTACAATCACTGTCAAATATCCTTAGAATGATTCCCAAGGGCTCCACCAAATAATCCAAATGCTCGACCATGCCAAGCATCTAACTATACGCTATAGCATGCCAGAATACAACACACGGTCCACCATACCAAGACCAAACCATAAGCTCCCCCATATTAGGACTAGAACATAAGCTTTGATACCATTTATTGGGAAAAAATTTCCCAATAAACTATCATGCGTAGTGGAATAACAAACATGATCAGATAAACACACACAAATTTAACGTTGTTTGACTCTTAACTAGCCTATATTCATGGATGAGAGAAATCCACTTAAACAAAAATATATAAATTACAATAAAGGTATGTCTTTAGTACTCACACTGGCCTATGGATCCCTTACACACCACCTATAGCCCCAATATCTTGCCATCACATAATTACAAAATATAAGAATTGCAAAAGGCTTATCGTCCTAGCCATTTTTAGCCTCCAAACCTTTCTCCCCTCCTGAAACCCTCACATCTTGTTTCTTTACCACATTAGCTTTCCTCTTATACTTAAAACCCTAACACAACAAGTCATTTTATAGATCACACACAAACCATAACAAAGTAGGAAAATCAAATCCTAAACAAAGTAAGAAAACTAAAACCATCAAAATCCTTAATCTTCTTAAATTTGAGCCAACAAACCCAACAGTACCTTTAGTCTATAGGAAAACCAAGAAAATTGTAACAATGCAGGTTAGTTTTGTTTCTTTTCTCTTTTCCTTTTCCATTTGATTGGACATGAAAAAATTGAAGTACCCTGGACACAAAGTTATGTTTCTAGTGACTCACTCATTTAGCCGACCTAAATATGTTTTCTTATGGAAAATTCAACATTGACCATTCATTACAATGAAGAATGCATCACCATCCATCCGATCGAGGTGCGTGACATTTCTAACTCAAATTTTGGGAGTTTACCAAATGATAATTGTGACTTGGTTTTATCACCAATCTTAGATTGGGTCCTGAATTGAGCTAAGTGGAGTGTGACTTCATAAATGGCTGAATTGCAACATTATTTAATTATGGGCTTTTATTTGAATTTGAAAAGGAAGCATGGATTTCTTTGCATCTACCAGCTAAAGGAACTGAGACTTGAAGTTCTTTTCCCTTAGGAATGCTTTTTGTTTTGTTCAATGATTAGCATTTGTTTTTGATGTTTTGTGAAAGATTTTGGTTCCAAAATAGGTCAAACCCTCAATTAGCCCCTATGATATTAAAAATTGATTGATTGGCCCTTAACTAAAGCTGGTTATGAAATAGCCCCGAAACTGTTACTTTCATGTCCAGCTAGCTCCTAAGTGGCCATACATTTTAGCTAATGTTGATGTTGATGAGTGAGACTTGTGCAGTTGAGGATAGGATGTAAAAGCCCTATTCTTTCATAGTCTAACTATTACTTTCTAATCAAACTGCCCTCACACTCCTTCGTTGAATTTCTATAAGTAGATTGATCAAATGGATGTAAGTGAAGTTATTGAACAGAAATTGGGGCTCCATTTGTCAAGGCAAAAAATGATACAACTTTGGATTGATAAAAACCCATTCAAGGTGTTGTCGTTGGCGGGTACCTACCTAAGGGCCAATTGAATACGATTGCGAATGTTTAGGGTCTATTTAAGAACAGGCTTTAGTATAGGGGCTAAATAGTTAGATTTGTAATAGTCTATGGGACAATTAGAGATTTGAGCCTCCAAACAAAATTAAGGAAAAGGGCAAAACTACCACTAATGTTTGTCCATCAAGAAAAATCACCGGCCATATCTTTTTACAAGCATATGTGCCATTAAAGTTTTCAAATGGGGGGAAATTTGGACAGAGCCATCCAATAATAACAAAGAGATCATTAAAGTTTAGGTTCTGACCCAATTGAAACACTAGGTAATATTTTAGACCAAATTGACCATTCCCTCCTTCTAAATCATGTCCGATCCTTCATTAAAACTGATCCCTTTATTGTAGTTTTACACCAAGTCGGTGGAATCCGCTGAGAGATTCGTCAATGTTAGCACCAAATTCAAGTTCTCTACGAGATGATGTGTGTATGTCACAAACAACTGACAATAGTCCTTGTATATATAATTGTTGTCTTATACATATAGTTGTTGTCATACAAAAAGGGCTCTTGTCGATGATGGTAAGCACGGTGGAGTTAGGGTTTCTTCTTTATGAGGCCAACTTAGAAATTCTTTTAGGTAGAGCCGAGTCAAAAATAAATGAGAAATTTTGTAAGTATAAATGTGTGTGTGTGTGTATATATATATATATATATATATATATATATATATATATATATATATATATATAAAGTTTTATTGCTCTTATTAGAATAACCATAATTAAATAACATAGTTATATTGTGATAATAACAACATTCATTTTGTACTAAAGTCTAAAAATTCTAAACTAATTTGCATATATTTAAATATAGGTAAACTTCACCTGTTGTCTCGTAATTATGTCTGATGTTGCTTAATTATACCGAAACTATCAAATGTTGCACTAATTATCTTGAAACTACCCAATTGTTGTACATATTGTTTTATTGTTATACCAAGCATTTAAAAGTGACAAAAATGAGGGGGATGTGTAGGCAGCCCTAAAACTTAGAAAATTTTTCTATTTGAGTCTTAAAACCTTATGATTTTCTACTTTAGTCTTAAAACTATGAAAAGGGAAAAAAAAAATAGTAAGTGTTAGGTAAAGGCCACATGCCACCTATTCATTTGAACATTTTATCCACTGATCATGCCAGTCTTTTAGGAAAAGTAAAACAAAAACAAAAGTCTAGAAAAAATGTTATAGACCGAGTTGTTGTCAATAGCAAAAGAAGAAGATATATGGAGTTCAAGTTCACTAGATAATTAGCTTCTCTAATACTATTTCATTATGATAAATGAATATATTAGCTCATGAACTAATGAATTAGCTATAGACTATTTAGTTTAATCCATATTGGTATTGTTGGAGCATTCCTAGCTCTTGTTAACGAGATCTATTTAAATTCCAACATTATCTTTTACTTTCTAATTGATTTATTATGTAGTTGATTAATTAGTCAATATAACTTTTACTTTCGGTACTTCTTGTTACCTAAGGGGGATTTAGCTCACTAATACTAATGTTTGTATATCTATGTTTGTGATTGGAATGAAATATCAGTTTTGATAATCACCAAGTTGAAAATATAATATATGAACAGCTTATGTGACTTGGAATCTAAGCCCCCAAATAAATGTACATGATTACTTTTATTATGTCATGTCATTTTTTCATATTAAGTATTAAAAGTATTTCTATTTTGTTTTATTTAAATAAGTATTTTATGTTTTTATTTTAAATCAAATGTTCTCTTTTGAAAGATTATTTGTAGCAAAAAAGAGTATGCAAAAGAAATAATAACATTCATAAAATGAAAAGGAACAGATAAAATAAATGAAAAAATTCGTAAAAGAAACATATAAAAATAATAAGAAAGTCAAAGGAAATAAAGGAGCACCAAAGGAAAATAAATAAATAAATAAAAAGTCAGAAGGATGAGACAACAATGAAAAAATAAGCAAGAAGGAAAAAAAAAGCCTTAAAAAGAAAAAGACTTAAAAAACTGAAGCGACAAAAAAAAGAAAAAAAATGAAAAGAACTGTAATCTAAAATAGAAAAAAAAAAAAAAGAACCAACAATATATACATTTTCATAGTTTAAGAACTGAATTAGAAAATCATAAAATTTTAGAACTTATATAAAAAAGTTTTCTAATTCAGTTCTTAAACTATGAAAATGTATATATTGTTGGTTCTTTAACTTATATAGAAAAGTTTTCTAAGGTTTAGGGCTAACTGAGCATTTTCCCCCATTTTCCTCATTTTTTAACACCTGGAATAATGACAGGATGATGGGTGCAGCAATTAGATAGCTTAAGGACGATTTGTGCAATAGCTAATAGTTCTAGGATGATTAATCAACATCGGACTTAGTTTAAAGACAATAGGTGGAGTTCACCTATTTAAATACTTCGTTTTAGTAAATATACATAAAATGGTAAAATCTATATGTCATCCCACAACTATATCCCATGTTACTTAATTGCCTCAAACCTATCAAGCGTTGCACCAATCATCCTTGAATTATTTAATTGTTGTTATCTTATCATGCTGTCTATTATAGCTGTTAAGTATGGATGGAAAACCGACGTGCCTGCTAATGTGGCTTTGGAAGCTTGTATGGCTGCTGATGTGGTGCAACTTTTCCATCCATCCTTAACGGTGTGATGGATAGTAGGACGAGACACCAATAACTAAATAATTTGAGAATGATTGATGCAATACTTAATAGTTTTAGGATAATTAAATAACATGAGATATAGTTTAAGGATGACAGGTGAAATTTATCTTACATAAATTAATTTTTTGCGTCACTATTAATGAATGAAATACGGCATAGTTAGGGGGATGGGGCTCCACCACTAATGTTGAGTGTGACAGAGTTTGGTATCTGGGTTGGGGCACAAGAGTTGGAGTGATGTAGCCATTTAATGGTGATTGAAATTTAAGGTCTACTTATGTGTCCGTGGACTAGACAACATAATGACCATGGTGATGGAGCTCACCATTGATGTAGTTGAAAGGGAAGGTGATGGTGACCTTGCTTCCACATTGACATAGATAGAAAGCAAAATAATTCAGTAGTTCAAGATTGATTTAGGAAGAAAGGTATAATTGTTTTATGCAAAAAACTTTAGTGACTTATTTGCTAATTTTCTCTTAAAAAATGAATAGAATATTCCTTGTAGAAATGTTTATTCTATAGAAGTGAAGGTTGAGTTATTCCTTTGACCTCCTCGCCATTGGTGAAGGGGTAGACACCATCATTAAAAATGAGCAAGAGTTAGAGAGAACGCATAAAGAATTTTGGAGAAAGAGAGATCCAAGAATTTACTTTCTTTAAAACAACCATAGCACATAATCTCTTTACTTTTATATAGAAGTATAATAATTTAGAATATTAAAAAAAATGTATGTAAGAACAAATCTATCTATTGCCTATAATGGGATTTCACTTAAATGGCCGCATACCTCTTCCACCATTAACATGACCACCTTCAAAGTGCTCCATTCCTCAACTAGAAAACATGCACATCTTAAATTGTTGGAAACCTCCAACGTTACGAGGAACAACAAGAGGTTGTTGCAAGTTATGCAACATACCCTAGCTTACATTGACAACAGGTTATTGTTGGCCCTAGAAGCACATCCTAGATATCCTTTGGTTAAATCTAACATGGCCAGCATTACCAATCCAAGGTGCAAATGACCCAAAATTTGGCTACCCACTTGGTAAGACTATTTTGGGAAATGGAAGTGAACAATGGATGAGATCAAACATCTATTGTTGAATGACGAACATTGGATTTGGCATTGCCATTGGATAAGAAAGATGTTGAAAGACAGAAGTTTGTAACACTTGACCTGGCATTTGATTAATCTACATTTCATCCACAGTTAGAGATTTGCTACTTAGATTATTTCCAGACTCCATTGGATCATTAAGGTTATAAGCCATTGGAATTGGCTAGCAGCATAGCTATCATAGTTTATTTCATCTTTGCGAATGTTTATCATTTCTCCATGAGGCACCCCTATGTTGAACCTTCTTATTGCTCTTCCTATTTTCAGGTCTCTATTCACTCAAGCCTCATTTTTCTAGTCTCCATTTCCTGCACTCAGTCTCTTTCTTGTCAACTGAAAACTCCTCAACATTTTACACCTCTTCATTGTTGTTTTCATCAGAAGTATCATAACCTTTCTTACAAAGGTTTTTGTCACAAGAACATTGTCAAGCCCTAAAACCCACTCTAGAAGTTTCATGATGATGACACACCACACACTTGAGAAAATAATATTTTCTCGAACATGCAAGACTACAAATATCCCAAATAAATCCAAATGACCATAACTTATAATCCAAACTTATTATTTGTCAATTGGAATCGAGTGGTAGAGCAACTACAACTTAAAATCTCATACAAAATATCTCTAACTTAAGAGTATTCATTACGTTTCACTTTAATGCTATTTCAAACCTTGAGCTCTTGTAGCCACTTCCCAACTAGCCAACCTTGTGTTACTTGCTATCTGTGTGAATGGGAAAAGCGGGTAAGTATGAATGCCTAGTGAGCGGCGGGATGTCCACAATTCCATAAAATATAAAAACAATTTATAAAATATATATAATATAAGGATCGAGCAAAAAACAATTTTTTTGGAAAGATTATAAATTCAATATAAATATGAAAAATATAATAAAAATATAAATGACTTAAAATATTCATTTTTGTAGAAAATTCATACTCATAAAAATCAAAAAGTAATTTAAGTGTTAGAAACAAATACAATTAACTTTATCATAAAGCATGACAAAACAAATGTGAAATTCATACCTGAAATCATTAGTCAAAACTTAGCAGTTTAAAACAGATAACAAAACATAGTATTTCTTAACATAGTAAATGGGGTGCTGTAACTACACTTAACCACTGTAGTACATCATATTAGAATAACTACACTTAACAACTATAGTATGTCATGTCGTAATAACTACTTTTAACCACTGTAACACGTCATGTTAGAATAACTACACTTAACCACTGTAACACGTCATGTTAGAATAACTACACTTAACCACTACAGTATGTTCTATCATAATAATTACAGTTAACCCCTATAGTACATCATAGATTAACTAAGAATCACCATCGGTGAAGAGCCCAGAAGGACTAATCCTGAACAGTGCATTGTGCATCATACCAACATAATACCCTGTAAGAAGAGCCATAAACTAAATTTTCCCAATAGTCAGGCCAAAACCAACACCCACTAAAACAGAGTAAAAATATACATATTCATATCCATAAACTTTTAGAATCTGATAGTCCATAAAAATCAGAAAATAATATTATCGTAATATGATAAATAAAACATATTTGATCCCATAATCATTAAAACACATATGACATACTTAGAAACATAAGTAATACACATGTAATTATTTCCAATATATTTAAAAAACAAAAATTTATAATAAAATTTTAAATAATAAAGATGAAATCCACAGAAGAAGTCCAAATATTAAACATTCATACTTTAAAACCAAAGTTTCATAGAACTATAGTTTAATATATTTCAATGCTTTAAAATCAATAATCCTGAAAGCAAAATAATAATTTAGTTTAGAATGGTGAACTGAAACTTACCTGAAATTGAGCCTTTCAACTCTCAAAACAAAGGTTTAGTTACCTAAAATAATTATATAAAAGCCTATGTTAAAACCAAATAAATATAAGGAATAACCTAAAATTATTCTCTGTCAGTGACCTAAACGAATATTCATAGAACCTAAGTACTGACTGAACTAGTGCTAAAAGCCCCAGAGACTGATGTGATTATAAACCCGATTCTCTGTATAAGCTTTAACTCTCACTCTCTCACTCTCAGTGACCAAACTGTATGAATTTTAGACCTAATGATGCCAATGCACATGCCTATAAACTATAGTGACGTAAAATGTGGTTCACCCAATTCTTGCCCAGAATTCATGTTCTTCGTTATTTCTTCGAAATCCTTGTGTAAATCGCCCAACTTCACAATTAACCGGCCAAACCTCACCAAACTTGTCCCCAATTCATTTTAAACAATTCGAATCATCAATTATCTTTTTCAGTTTCTAAAATCTATGAAAATTTCACCCAAATTAATTTTATTTCTTCTTGTATTACACAAACATCTTTTCATAGATTTACCATAAAATTCTAAAATAGAACTCACCAAAATTAATTTTTTTGAAGAAAAAACTCCTAAGCTCAGTCTTGATCTTCAATCCTTATTTTTTATCCTTTTTGAAAAAGAACCATAACAACGTAAGAATAGAAAAATAAACAATATTTTTCTTTCTACAATGGTATATATATATATTAACGAAGCACTCTCCTATTTTTGTTTATAACTCTATTTTTTCTCCTTTTCCTCCGTTCTTCCATCCTGTTTTATTTTATTTTATTTTTTTCTCTTCCTATAACTGAGCCAAATATACTACTGGGCTCTTTCCGTTGTTTACACCTCCCTTTTTCTTACTAATTTTGTTTCCACCTATTTATTTTTTTCTTAATCTATTTTTCTTCAATTTTTTAACAAGCTAGCAAAGTTATTAACAAACCTACACTAGTAAAAATTTGGGATATTACAAACATGATCAACGTACTCTGGGAGAATAGATACCAAGGCTCCTTCACAAATTATATTTGTCCTCTTTTCACCCTAATCTTTCATCTTCAACACCCAGCCCACCATCCCTAACTTTTGTTCCTTAACCTGCTGGAAATGGAAGCTAAAGAAGTGCACCAGCTGCCAAGGACTAGAAGACAAACTTAGCATTCAATTGGTGAATCCTAATCAATATGTGCGTTCCAGAGGACTAAAAAGGCCACAAATATTTTGTTGTATTTCCCACTCTTATTAACCAGGTTCCTTCTTCAAAATTATAATAAAGAGGGAAGCTGTGTCCTGCCACCAAGAGACAACGCAACATCAATGCCCAGATAATCTAATCTTGCTAAGAGCAATAGTAATTATTCTTTTTCATTAAGAAGGAACCAACACAAATAAAAAATGCAAGCATTTAAACTCCATACGTTTTTCTTTTTTTCCATTAGATGCTTAAACTGATTATAGGTGTTTTCGCACAAGTGAAGCAACTAAAAGAACAAGCAGCGAATAGAACCACACCCATCTTATTATTGTTTGAGTACACACATGGATACAGAAAAATAAAGCCTTCACCTCATAATGTATGAGATTCAAGATGTGATCTGGACATAGTTCAACAACCCCAGCCACAGCAATGCAAGCCCATGAGTTTGTTACAAAGGTGGAAACTTTTGCTGATTCAGGTGAGAAAATTGGCTGAATGTGAATCACTTATTCATGGAAGCAATGGGTTTCCAAAAATAAAGGAGGAAGTTGCAAATGAGAAGTCGATTGAAGAGAACCTAGTCGTCGATGAAACAGGCGTTAGAGGCTTTGTCGGAAGCGTGACGGATTTGGCCAGAGAAGAAATGGATTTGATTGAGAATGGAGAAGTTTTAGTTTCGGAAGATGATTGAGAAGGAGTTGAATGTACAGAACTGGAGAGGGTTTTCACTGTGACAGTGAATTTTGTCACCGAAAGAACAGAATCAAACCCGTGACCCGAACTGCCACCTATTCATGAACCTCAATGTTGCAATCTAGTTTGGCTTAATTACATTTTAAGTCCCTAAAGTCATGTTTTTCGGTAGTTTTATCTTTGATGTTTTATGTTTGTGCAAATAAATGCTGTAACATTTTAAAACTAGCGAAATACATATCATGTGATGGTACATGACCGAGTTATTGAGTTGAATGACCAAAGTGACTGCTTTTTCAAATTTCAAGGTTTGAGTTTATACTATGCATAGTCACGGGTTAAGTGTTTGAGCCATGAGAATTCAGGGAGCAATAGAAATTTGGGCCTAAAGAAAATAAATTTATACTTTCTCCATCTAAAACCTTTGCAACATATTTTACTTTCAGCAGTCACAAATCTTTGTAGTATTCATATTTAGTAAATTATTTTACTATACTATTCTTCAAACTACCACTCAATATTTATCTTTTCCAACTTTTTTTTATTTACGTGCAAAAAAATAATGGCAGAATGGAAACATCACATAAACTGTTTTTCCTTTCTAAATCTCCGTGCGAAAGTAAACATTTCAAAAGTTTTAGTACAGTGAAGTATAAGAAAATATACATTAAATTATAACTTTTATTTTGGTAGGAAGATAATATTAAAAATAACTGAGAAAGCTGCAGGTAGGGTTGCATGAGATTACTTAAATCGGTAATCGTCCGGGGAGGTTTGTGTGGAAATGTCTGTCACATACTTCTTTCACTCATCCACAGCAAATTAAACCAGGTCCATCCATACACACAGACGCACACCAAATGTATTAGTCTTACTGATTTTGTTATTTAATTTGTGACAGAAATAGGCGTAGTACTTTTTCAAAAACAAAATAGTTTAGTATTCCTTCCGAGTTTCATATTTGATGCATTAATTTATCAAATATATTTTTATAAAAATTCCAGAACATCTATTATTTTCACCCTCTCAACCGTTATAAGATTTAGTGTTTTGAATTTTTACCCGTTCAAGCCTCAACTAATATACATTAGCATGTCTTATCAAATTTACTAAGTCTTTTAAATTTCATATGATGTATAGCATGATTCAACCACCGAACATGTTGCCACTTTGTAGTGAATTGACATGTAAATTGTGTTGATATATATAGTACCATTTTAACATAGTGTTTTGCTTGCTCCAACTTATAAAAATCAGAGAAAGCTCACCATCTTTTCTCCACTTCAATTTAAGATCCTCGTAAAAAACCTTACCTGAAATAATCCTAGGCCAAGTTACCATCCCACGCAATGGCAAATCCTCCGTTTTTATCCATTCATTCATTTATATAAATTAAACTCTCCTTAATCTACCCTGTCTTAAACCAAGTCAACATGCAGCTTTAGGAAACCACATTATACCTTCCCACACGAACCCTTTAGGGCATGTGATTACCCAAAACTACCCAATGATGACTACTACCATTCTAAATATCCATTGCATATATCAACTAGAACACAAGAACAAACAACAAAACATGCATCAAAGTGAATTAAGTTTAGCTTGGGAGAAAATGTGTAAAGACAATTTAGCTAGTTATCCTATTTTCATATCTATTTATAGATTAGCACAATTTAAACAAGATGAATGATATATTTGCTTGTTTTAAAAAATTGATGAGTTATTCGGCTGTATATAGAGGGGAAAAAAACAATAATGAGTGATTTGTCACAAGGGACAAACATTAGTGGTGATTTTGTCCCTTTTTGCCTTTAAAAGTACCAATTTTTTTTTTTTTTTGGTTAAGTAGATGATTGCATTAAAGGAAAGAAATTACAGAGAGTCCCTATCAGGAAGGATGAGAGTACGATTAGAATTCCAAGATGGGAAGCGTTGTTTCCATCACATCTACTAGAACAGCAGTAGAATAAAAGGCAGGGCATTGCCAAAAAACCCACCGTTCCTTCCTGAACTTGCTCTGCTCTATGCTTTACTAAGATGTCAGGATGTCTATCATAGTTTTCTTTCATCTCTGCAAGATTTCTATCATTTCTCCATGAGGCACCCTTATGTTGAACCTCTCATTGTTCTTCCTGTTTTCAGGTCTCTGTTCACTCAAGCCACATTTTTCCACTCTCCATTTTCCTGTACTCGGTCTCTTTCCGGTCATCTGAAAACTCCTCGACATTTGACACCTCTTTGTCGTTTTCACCAGAAGCATCATAACCTTTCTTATGAAGGTTTTTGTCATCAGGAACATGATCAGCATACTTTGGAACGAGAGATACCAAGGCTCCTTCACAAATTCCAATAGGAACTTTAGCTTCTGAATTGTAGGGTACCACGTACCAGGGGTTTTCAACAGGTCCAAAGATCTCATCCACAAAATCCCAATGGGCACCTATTCTCGGTTATCCAGAGGATAGAACCCTCATTTAATGTTCAACAATAACTTCCGCGCCTATTATCAGTTATCCACAGGATAAAATAGCCGGCAGCTGTGCTATTGGCAGCTATTGCTTCATGAGAATTGGCGATCCTTTGAGATTACAATTCACAAACACCTCACCAAGACTTTGCACCATCGTTGGCTAACCTATTTGCAGCATCTATGAAGAGTACATCAGCTATACTGATCTGGCCCTAAAATGCACCGAGTCTATTTCAGGGGCACCTGTGCCCGTGATCTATAGTACGCTAAAATTTATATCGACTCTATTGCTCTTCAACTTTGTTACCAAACCAGAAATTCACACACAGAAGCAGAGCACATGATGCATGACTTGGTCATACAAGAATTCAATTTACTTTCTATCCCAGAATACCAATGACAGCAGAAACAGTGATGTGCTGAGTACATAACAAAGGCGACAAACCAAAACAGGCGGGGCAAATCTAAGAAGAAAACAAAACCAATGGCCTATGGAATATCTCACTTAAACGACCGCATACCTCTTCCTCCATTGAAACGGCTGCCCCGAAAACTTTTCCTTCCACGACCAGAAGGGGTGCCCATGTTAAACTGTTGGGAAGCTCCAAAGTTGCTAGGAAGAACACTAGGCTGTTGTAAGTTAGGCAAAGTACCTTGTACTACATTAACTGTAGGCTGTTGGCCCTGCAAGCTCACCGCAGACATGCTTTGGTTAAATCCAACTTGCCCAGCATTACCCATCCAAGTTGAAGATGGGCTGAAATTTGGCTGCCCACCCGGTAAGGCCACATTGGGAAGTGAATACTGGTTGGGACCAAACATCTGCTGTTGAAATGACATGAACATGGCATTTGGAATTGGCATTGGAAATGTGTAAGAATGCTGCTGATTATTTGGCAGTGGCATAGCCATATTTGGAAATCCACTTTGATAGATGGGAGTTTGTAGCTCTTGACCTGGTATCTGGTTTATCCACATTTCAGCTCCAGTTGGAGCTGCAGCAAAACCAGTGGACTGCTGCATCACTGGCAATGGAGGAACAAGTACTGCTCCACCAACAAAACTCTGTCGCATGGCTGATTGACTATTTTGATGACTATTTCCAGACTCCATTGCATCACTATATCTATTGGCATTGGCTGGCTGCTCACCCACAGCAGTTTGTTTCATTTCTGCAGGATTCCTATTGTTTTTCCATGAGCCACCCTTATGTTGAACCTTCTTATTGTTCTTCCTGTTTCCAGGTCCCTGGTCATTCATGCCCCTTTTCGCTAGTTTCTGCATTTTCTTGTACTCAGCCTCTTTCTCGTCATCTGAAAACTCCTCATCATATGACACCTCTTCATCATTTTCACCAGATGCATCATAACCTTTTTTGTAAAGACTTTTGTCATTAAGAACATGATCAGCGAATTCTGGAACAAAAGATACCAGGGATCCTTCATGAATTCCAAGAGGAATTTCAGCTTCTGAATTGTAGCGTACCACGTAATAGGGGTTTTTAACAGGTCCAAAGATTTCATCCACCAATCCTAGTGGCTGCCTATTCTCCGTTATCCATAGGATAGAACCCTCATTTAGTGGGTTGTGCTTTTCACTCCCTTCAACAATAACTTTGGCCCCCATCACCTGCAATAACATTATGACTATGTTAAAAAACATAACTATAAGGAAACGTGAATATTGAACTCGACAGTTTATCAGAAATCACAAGTCCTAAACTTTGGTATATATACATTGAGCAGATGAAATTAATTTTTTTTTTTCACATGATGGAACAGTTGGTGTAAACTTACAAAAATAATGAATTTGCAATCAAATTAAAGCTTCCCAGCAAGTGGTGTATGAGCTCACCGACAAAATAACTCCAACAGGCTGCATCTGATGATGTCGCTCGAGTAAAACACCAACTGAAGGGACTGGAGGCAATTGCTGCAAATTCAGAAGGTGCATCAATTTTGAGACAACATCCCACAAGGGTGATACAGAATGTCAATCAACAAGCAACAGAGTTCAAAACAGAAAAATGCCTCAGAAAACTGAAAACGTAGTATCTAGAGCACATCATATGATAACTGTGGCTAAATGAAAAGAATACACATATGATCTGTCACAGAATGTCATGTTCTTGGCTGATAGAACAAATGTCATTTTCTTCATTAAACAAGCATAAGTACATAAAGATCAGATCTTGTACAAGAATTTAAATAGATATTCTGGAGGAAAAAAATCATAGAAACTGAAACTAGGCAAAAGACATGGTCTCCACAGGAGATTTCATCCCCCTCTTGTACTCCTTCGCACTGAATCATCTTAAAAAAGTCAAATACTCGAGCACCTAATTGAGTTTCAGCCTAGTTGGCTTCCCTTCAAACTAGAGATATTTCTGCACTAATACTGACAAAAGATGACCACCTTAGACCCCTTTCCTTACCTGGTCTAAATGTTTGCAGCTCATAGAATTCATGGGGTTTACAATAGCCAGGTAGTTATTCAAAGGGTGCTTGATTCAAACCACAGCAGTACAGACCAACTAAGTGATAGAAAAAGACTGTTGTAATCATTCTTAACCGGTTGACTATAGATAAAGTTGCTATTTCGAACAGCATGTGCTCCTAGTCCTAATGATAACCCGCACATGTAGCACAAAATAAAGTATCATTAGCAACATACCAATGATCAACGTGCAAGCAGTAACATGAAATTCATTTTAAAAAGAATTACCTCAAGCTCATTCTTTGACTTAATAGGTCCTTTAGGAACACCAACAGCCTCCTCATCATCTGCATCATCAAGTTCAATATAGTTAATAAAATCCTTATCCTCTCCATCCTCCTCATCTTCATCATCAGAATCACCATGATCATTTGCACAAGCAATCTCAGTGTCATAGCCATCTCGAATTTCACCTTCCTCAAGATTGTCCATCTCATCTATTTCTCTTTTTCCCACCATCTTCAGTTGTACTTTCTTTCTGTTGTCATTACCTTCCTCTTCGTTGTCGCTACTGTCATCCTCCTCATCGTCATCACTACTGCTACTAGAGGATGATGATGACAATGAGCCTTCACTCTCAGACTCCTCCGAACAACTGCCTCTATTGTCACCATCACCAGAGCAGTTCACGCTGTCACCATAACTCTGATCAAGAATTGAAATCTCTTGACCATCTACCAATCTTACTTTTCTCATCTCATTCTCAACACAGACTCTAATGTCAGTATCTGAATTAAGCACCTCTTTTTCAACCTTCACTTTGAGTACATCTACAATTGGCGCACACAAAATACCAGTTGACTCAGAGCCTCCAACATTTTGGTCAGACTCACTCATAGTAGGCCTTGACTCATTAACATTCGGCTCCAATCCAGGTCTAATCTGGTTTCCTGTAGGCATACCCTCAAAACACTGTTCTTTATCTAATTCCATGCTCCCGTCAAGAACTCTGGATTCACTCTCCACGATTGATTTATCCTCAAACCACTCCTTTATAGAGTCAAAATCAAGAAAGGAATCAGCAAATGATAAGTCGTTGATTTTGAGGTCAAGCAAGTCCAGGGGGTCCTTGAAGGTTTTGATGTTTGACACGTTGTCACTGTCTTCTTCAATGGGGAGTTGAGATATAAACCCTACCATCTGGAGAACTGGAAGAGGAAGAAAAGAAAAAGGCAAAGAAGGTCAATGCTCTAAAAACACAAGATGCAAAATTTGTGAGCCGGAAGAGGGTTTAGGGCCTCTCAATCGACAATTAACAAAACAAAAGTTTTTCCACTAGTGACTCATCCAACAAAGGATAGAAGAAAACTTAAATATTTCACCACCACAAACTAATTAGAACTAAAATCAAAGACAAATTTAACCACAGTTTCCTCAAAAAAAGAAAACATGAAACCTGCATCTGAAGCTCTCCTAGAGCCATATATAAATATTAGCTACCACAACCATCTATATAGTAACCAATTTTTTATTACAAAAAATGGCAACCCAATGTTCTTTAAAAAATAAAATAAGATAAGATAAATAGAACACACATGTTCTCTAGATATTTCAAGAAGCTTTTCTAATAGAACACCATATTACTACTTTGACTTGCTTTCAGATTCTCTGAAAAAGGACAATACAATGTGTAACATACCCGGTTAAGAAAACTGTTGTAAACTTTCGTGAAAAGAAATAACTGGCCATGCAAGGTTTAATGATAGTTCAAAAAAGTTGCTCAAAAAACAAAACTGCACTCCTGAAAATTTTCATTTGTACTATTACCTAAAAAAAAAAAAACTTCATGGATTTAATTGCGTATAGCAATTCATATTTTGAAAATAGAGACCCTACGTATATAATGCTTGTTCTTGCAAAAATAAGTTGCACAACAAACATAAATAATCAGCAAAGCTTTTGGATCCATCGGAAATAATCTACTAAAATTGTGTAGGATCACCATTAACATGAGCCTGGGCACAGTCTTATCAATAAATCACAACTGACAAATGAAGGATCATAAACATATCAATTCTCGAAGGCAAATTACAGCTACGAGCCACAGAAACATATATAATACCTTAGTCACTTAGAAGTCGCCTAGCCAAGATAACAGCCAGCTTCAAGCTCCATAGAGACCATGCAATACTTGATGGGCATGTAAAAAATTTTCCTGCTCAGTAACAAAATAGTTAATACATAAGACAGTAAAGACAGTTTTAGGCCTTCTATTTAATTTGCACTCAAATCTATGGTTGCCTACATGTTCTCTTTAAGCATAGAGGAATCCAAGCATAATGTACTTCTTTGCTTGCTCATAAAGAGCTGGGCTTCCATTTGCTCAAAAGAGCCATACAAAAATATAGCTCTTAAGAGCCAGATGCAGTATTACTCGAAAAGGGCAAGGCATAGGGATGATCATTCGGGTTAATTCCATACTTTAACGAAACTGAATTAGTCAGTTTAGTCAGTTCTCAATTCTCAATGATGAGAAACTGAAATAACCGAAATGAGTGAAGCTGAAGTAAAATTCAGTATAAGAACAAAATAACTGAAGAACGAGCAAACTTCAGAATAACAGCTACGCGTTCAAAGCAAACAAAACTGAACATAGATGCAAACAAGCGATGGTTACGCCTTCTGAATTCCAAAACTTCATAATTTCTTTGATACGATAAGTTGATTGCTTGAAAGAAAGGGGAAAAGGATATTTTAGTCATGGTGCTGGCATAGAACAAGAATTAGAAGAATTATAAGTTGATTATAAGCCGCAGCTTTGAAACAAAAGCAGGAACGACAATCCATTTTGACAGAGAAATCAACCAATTCAAAAAGTTAGGATGATAGGCACCGTCACAAGGAGGAATGCGAGCTTTGACTGAAACAGCGGTGGAGAGTACCGGCTCGGTGAACAACTGGTGGCCGATGGACTGCGACTGAAAAAGAAAAAGACGAAGAATGTCGGCGAGAGAGATGACCACCGGCCGTGACCGTCGGCCAGGGAAGCAACAGCGGCGAGGCGCCGACCACGTGAGTGTGGGGGTACCAGAGCTTCCTGCGCCTGCTAGCGAGGTGGCTACGGCTGCTGGACGTCGTGGTTGTGCGTCCGAGTGAGCGACCTCCAAGAGCGCGAGGTTCAGAGAGCAACAAACGTTTAGTTATTTACTTACTCACTTAGGGTAAATTTGGGCTTCAAAGTGGGCTCTTTATTCAGTTGATGAGTGGGCTTGGAGCTTCTAACTTGGGCTACCAAGCCCAAATTAAAAAAAAAAAAAAAAACAAATTCAAGCATTTCATGTATCAAATTTTTGCTCTTCTTCTTACTAAACACATCCAGGCAAGACTTCCCGCTTTTTCTCACAAAAGCTTATTCTAATTCATGATTTATGTGTTTCCCTATCCAACTAAGCTGTTAAAGGTAAGATAGCACTGCAGTTGAGGCTGGGTTCAAGGTATGGCGGAAGTACCACACTTGCACGCATAAACTCGCAAACAAGTTGTCCAGATACATCTCAATGTCCTCCAAATTTTGTGAAGTAGACAACTTACTCCCAAACTTTTTTTCTCGTAACTTCTACCTTAAATATATACTTGTAAATAATTCTGATTATTCAAAAAATTCATGGTTTATGATTTAGATTCAAGTCAACTTGCAAGGTTGATAATTCAAAATTTTCTATGGCGTCCTAACTTAAGAATCCTTGCTGGCTAGTAGTAGCCGATAGGTGGAAACCCATAAAGTAGAGAATAGTTTGGTCTAATAAGCTCATTGCAAAATAATAAATAAATAAATAATTTTTATTATTTTACATGCTTGATTAATACTTTTTTATGCCTAATCAGTGAAACTTTTGTGGCGGATTGTAGAAAAAGTTGAGGTAACGCTGTATGATTATTCTTCGTGTTGGGCTAAATGTATAATAATATGTGCAATCCAATTCAATTGATTAATTTGGTATCACAATATCCACCAAGGTGTATTGAAGCTTAATTTTCTTGTTGCCAAAGACTAAGTAGTCAAATAATTTTTTTTGATACATAGAAGGAAAAGGGGAGACATAGATTAAGCAAGGAGAAAAGAGATAAGATTATAAACCTCGTTGATTATATTCTTAGGACCACTATTAAAGAAAAAGAAATAAAGAAAGAACACGCTAAAGAGAGAAAGAAAGGGGAAATAATATTAAGAAAAGTATTGAAGCAATCTATAAGAATGGAAACAACATCAAACCCCATATCAATAATCCAAGACATAGCGTGAAAGACTATCACCATCTCTACTACAACCAAAGATAGAGTGAAATTTATACTAGGCAATGCACTTTTAGCAACTTTGACAATAAGAAAGATGATGTGCCAAACAACAACACTAAATGCATGCGTAGGTCACCTTGCCTTATTCACCAAATAAATTGATGGACGAGCATAGTCAGAAGATGATCCCCACTTACAGGAAATAGGTGTAGGGGATTAAAGAGAAGAGTTAGAGTCATACAAGATCCCCTGTTGTCATGAGGAACAAGTCATGGCTATGCTTTTGAGCTTTTTGCAAGGAAAAGCTAGCCAAAAAGTACTTTAACTCATGCATAGAGTGATAAGATAGCCTGGAGAGAGAACGCTTCCAAATTAAAAGCAACCTTTGGCATTTAAATAAAGATGATCTATTAAAGACTTCTTCTCCAGCTTATAACAAGAAAAAAAAAATAAAGTCCTTATTGCAACCTCGTTTCATTAAATTAACAAATGAAGGTAGAGCATTATTAGCCACTTTCCTTAAATATACCTCAAATTTTGGAGGTAGGTTCAAATCTTGTATGATTTTCATGTAGTTAGAGTGACTCAAGCTATTAGTCGTAGCATCTTTTCTTTTACCTTCCCCATGTCCTCACATGGTTGAGTATCCTTATTTTGGCTCTTACACCAGAAAAAAAAAAATCATCTTTGGGCAGTAGGTCCATCTAAAGCTAAATATGAGCAATGAGAGAATGTGGAAACAATTTTTGCAACATGGCTTTATCCTAACATCTACCATCATTTAGCCTACTCTCCTTTACTATTCAAAGGACTCCATGTTGCTATAGTTTAAGAGCTTCTAGTATAGGTGGAGGATAACCTGGTAAGTAGTAATCCTCCCAAGTACTTATTTTATCTTTACTTCTAACAATCCATCTGATATTAAGGTTTAGTAAATCCTTACTATAAATAAGCCTTTTTCAATACTAGGGAATTACAAGATGTGCTTTTCCTATTCTAAAATGAGCCTTTGAGACTATATTTGGCCATCAACACCCCTTTGGCAAGAGAACAATCACTTTTGAAGGCATGTCAGAATGTTCTAGGAAGTAGTGCTTGATTGAAAAATATGCAAATCTTGAGTATCGATACCCCCCATTCCATGATTAAAGGTAACAAAAAATTTGATTCTAAAATGGAAGTCCTTGTTGTCATTAAATCCATTCTAACAAAATTAAACACATGCATTTGTTAACCTATTTGAAACTATTTGGAATCTTGAGCATTGACATAATATATATAGGAAGAAAAGCAAGAGAATAGTGAACCAGAGTTAATTGGCTTGCAAGATTTAAAAACTTCCATTTCCATGACTCTAATCGATGATGAGTACGACTGACCAAGAAATCAATTATACTTACTCTTCATAGGTTTAGGGATGGCAATAGGGCAAATGGAACGCCGATATGCCCTACCTGTCATCCGTGCTTGAGGTTTTTTTTGTACCTGAGACTTCGCATATATTTGTAAACGGGTAAAAAATCTCATTCATGCCTATGACCTGTGGGTAATTTCTACCTATGGTTTAAACTATGTTTTTTTAAATTTCATAACAAATAAAATATGAAACATACATACAAAATCATTGTCTGCATAAAATACAACAAAATCATAACAAATATGTGAGAAAATATTTGATGAAAATTCGTATAAAATATTAATTAAATGTAGGTATTGCATGCTTAGTTACATGAAAACGGCAAACCAACTGACGCTTTCATATTTGGAGCACTAATTCGTGCTTTCAGTGCTGGAATGCATAAAATTCGTGATTTGACATAATCAAAAGTGCACTTTTGAGTTTTCTAGTGCGTAAATTCTTATAATTTCATTAAAAAAATCATTACTTAATGCAAGAAATTGGCAAAACTCGACTCAGGATTAAATTGAGAAGGCAAAAACCTTGCTGCGATTGAAGTGGGTCTTTACTGAAAAAAGAAATGGTACAATTAACAAAGAGAATTAGTATTGAATAAAAGCTTAGTTGGCATATTTTATTCTGCTTTCCAGCATAATTTGTGGGTTTGCTGCAACTTTTGCTTCTATTTTGGTTTAACCTCTTTTTCAATTTCAATTGGAATACACTTGGTTTTATAATCCTTCTTATATGTTTCAAGGCTTACACACACTAATTATATATATATATATATATATATATATCACGCTTTCAAGTTGTTTCTGCTCTTAACTATTTTACGGACTTGGTGAATTAGAGTTTCGTTCTCACTTTATGTAACTTAGATTACATCCCATTATAATTAATAAATAGGAAATTTACACTCACAGGGTTTTGTGGGTAGGTGGGGCTGATTTACCCTTGATGGATACCCTATACTCACCACCCACATGTACTTGCAAGACGGGTATGATTTGCTACTCATGTTCGCCATTTGTGATTCCAATATAATGGCAAGGTCCAATGCATTGAAAGAGATTTAAATACACTAGGAATTCCCCTTGAACACCTTCTAAGACAGATCTGGTCAAGTTTAGTAAAAATTATGCAAAGTCAAAGGTTAGTTAAAGTTGTTGCTTTTGCCGGAAGCATTAGAAGTCAGTTCTATGCAAGCTAGCATTTTAGAAGACTTTTCTGTACTAAACCTAGGTAAAAGGTTCTAACAAGTTTTAAATACTAAAAAACAACTATTAAAACAATACTTAACCTGAAATCATGCTTAACCCTAAAAGTCAACTTAAAGTCAAGGTTCAGAAATTCTAGGAAACAAAAACACTTAGGACAGAAGCTTACTTTATAAAGCAACATAGATATTTTGGCAATTGCTGCAGAAAATACAAATATACTTTAGTCAAATACAAGACCACTATACCAGTTTACAAAAACACAGTAGGTGCACTGATATTTCCACATTCTAAACCTCACAAAAGGTATGAACACTAAAGGACCACATTGCCAGAACTACTCCTTTAGACATATACAGGAGCCAAAACTTATCCTACCAACCTAAGTACTCAATCTTCACCTGATCCACACAGAGCACTATCCACCATAATAACTGCACACTCAAGGCCATATAAAGATAGAAAGTTTAGCCTAGATGCATAATAAATCCATAGAAACTAACATCCATAAACATATTTCAAGCTAGCTAATGGTACTTGTACAATCAAAATATAACTTCTATCACCTACCTTGATTCTCACTACTCAGAACCTATAATAGTTGACAAGTAAGAAGTGAGTTCTTTAGGTAGGACCTTGGAAGGTATACATAATGCTAATGAAGTCAAGCAACATATTAGCATAGCTAACCACACTGTATTGTACAACCATCGGGCTTGTAATTAGACACAGAATAAACCAAAAGGTTCAAGGTAAAATGGCTATTCTACAAAGTCTAAAAGTACCTAACCTTCCTATCCAAAGGTTTGCTTCAAGGACTTAACTTGCCTAGATAACCAACGAATCATGCAATGATTAAACAAACCACACCTAAGAGCCAAACCCATCTTTACACTTGAATCCTTTGGCCTCAATGATTTCTTGTCCATGCATTTGATGATTTTTCATCAATTGCACTAAGGTTATCAAAAATTAACCAAGAAATCCATGTGTCTTTACCTCTATCCTCTGGAATTGCGGGTTCATGGCTTGGGAAGCTCACACTTTGCTTGGTTGAAAAGGAAACCACAATGCATGCAGCTATTTGAGCTCTGGATAGAATTTCTAAGTGTTTCTCTCTTTGAAATCTCTTTTTATTGCCTCTAATTCGAAAGCAAAGCTCTAGGACTAACTATAGAGCTCAAATGGATGTGGATAGTGAGATGGAGGTCAAGGATGATAATGGGGTCTAAACTGACCTTTTGTTCTCCAACTATTTAAATTCTGCCACTTGACCCAATAGGCTTTGTTTGCGTGACATTTAAGTCCCACTTATGACTAATGACAAAATTTTCTAATAATTTGTAATTGAGTTCAAGACTTTTGCAAATCAACTATCCTCTTCTTGGTACCAACCCTAAAATCTTTACGAGAATCCAATTGAGTCATAAACTTCTCAATTTAACCATCCCACCTTCCTAACTGTATAATTTCCAACTTAAGCCCTTACTTGCAAGCATTAAAAAGTACAAATAAATTTACAATAAGGACAATATTAACATTACTAAACTTTAATTTTATACATTAATTCAACCACAAGTAACTCATTTACTTGTTAATTACCTAATCTAATAGGAAGAATGTGACACAAGCTACTTTGTATGTTCGAGCCCCACTAGTCTTGGAAGTCATATGTATAATATAGAACATTCAATGAGCCATAGTAACATTATCATGGATAGCATGCCCAAGCACAAATGCATTCTAATAGTTCGAGACCAATAAGCCAATTAATGGTTTTATTCGATTCAGTAGGACTTTTGAAAAGACCTTATAAATGGTATTGCAAAGACTGATAAACCAATAATCCCATATCTATTCAAGTTCTTGAATCTTTCAAATCAAAGTAAAAAAAACATATGATTTAGTTGCTTTAGAAGCCATTCTCTATTCAAGAAAGAAAAAGTTGTTTTAGTGACAAAACTGCCCAAGGAATCCTAATTTTTCTTATACACCACTGGAAGAAACCCATATAGAGATTAGGCTTTATAATTACCAAGTTGGAAAATTACTCTTTTAATTTCATCTATTGAGAACGAGAGTACTAATAAAACCTGTTAATTAGAAGAAAGTTTCTAACTAATAAAAGAACACATGAAGTCTTGGCATTACCATTGATGTCTTACAATCCTGAAAACACATGTCTGAAATAGGTATAGATATGGGTTTTGACAGCATTTTCTTCCAATATGTAGAAATATGTTGAAAAATTGAAACTTCATAGGGATCTACCCACCCTATTTTGGATAGTAAATTTTGAGTGATAGAAAAATGATAATAATATAACCCATACAAGTAAGAGTGATCTCTTGCATTGACTCGGTCCCCATCACTAAAAGACTACCCCCTTTCTCTAATGATGCACATAGCAATGATCGAGTACAATGTTGGGGTAACACATAGTGAAGAAGCAATATCTAGTAATTTCAAGCAATTTCAAGTAATTTTCTCAAAATTATTCATCAGCAAAAAAAAAATCAAGGATTCTAATTGATTGATTAGCTTAATTTGTATGTCAATTTTACATAGACTTTAGGTTATTTTTATTATAATTAAGTTATTTATTGCTTAGTTTTTATCTTGTTTATGTTAATGATCATGTCAAATGAGTAAACCATATTTTTTTCTAGAGCCAAAGAACTTATCTGAAATAAATTATAAACCAAGAAGTTTAGATATAGAAATATAATAAAATATTTTGCTAAGTCATCCCCTAAGGTACATAAAGTGCCTGAAAAACAGGAGCATGGAGAGAGAATGAGAGCGGGAAAGCATCATTTTTTAAAATTTAAGTAAATAAAAATATTGTAAAAAATGAAAGCAGGAGTTGCAGTTGAGATCGAAAACAGGAATGCAATCGAGAGTAGCGACTCAAAGTAGAAAGATTATGTAACTTAGGTCCTCCCATGCCATTACCAAACAATCTTACTAGTTAATTTTATTTAAGCCCAAAGATTCATGGCCCAAACACTTGTCTGGCGTGATCTAGACACCGATCTAAAATATTCAAACTGTTACATTACATTTTTATTCATAAATATCGGTGTTCGGGATGGCTTCATCTTCCCAGCATAAGATATATTTCTTTGTTAGGGCTTTTAAATGGTGCTTAAGAAATTTTTAGTGGTGTGTGTTTGCTTGGTTTCACAGATTCAGTGAGAGTTATTCTTGAATTTCTCTCTTTGTTCGGGTTTTATTTCATGAATTTGCTTCAACTGCAAGATTCTTTTGAGATAGAGTTTTTCGACATGTTTCTTTCCTTGTAAGCAGAGAGGCAATGTTTCTCCAAAAGAGAAATCAGTAGTGGCACTGTGTGTTTTTGGAAATTCGATGAGAGTTTTCTTTCTCAGCACGATGTTGATCTATCTCATATCCTTGAGATTTTCCTAAATCAGTTCATTTGGATTCCTGGGTCATATGCATGTCTCTTGAACTTTTTTTATGATTTTATGTACTATCTGTTTGATTGATGGGTGGTTAAACAAGAAAGACACGATTATTCGTTTCCTTGCCGGCAAATACTTGCTTTCATTTTTTTTATTTGTGTTTGGAGACAATTTGTTTGCTAGATGGATTCATTTTGACAATTCTAGGATTTACATCTCTGCTAGGATGTTGGAAAATTCTAGATTTTCTTTACTAGTGAATTGATGGTAAATAATAACAGTAAATACTTGTTTAAATACTTCTGCTTATTTTCTACTCAACCCTTTAAAGAAGGCTAATGCTCATTATTTTTTGGTGGGAAAGAATTCCAATAGTAAATAATTGAGTAAATACCTAGCTTGGCTTATTTTCTATCCGACCCTTTGCAAAAGGCTAGTGGTCAGCGTTGATTCCTAGTAGTAGGCTGCTGGTTGCAAATTGCAATAAGCATGCAATTCCTAGCAGTTACTTCGGCTCCTTTGAGGAGGCTACTAAACTTTTTAAAAAGTGTATATAAAATTTTAGAGAAGTCAACTTTTTAAAAGAGGGTGGGACCCTTTAACGACTGGTTGCTAGGAAAAACAATTTGTTGTAGAGATGTCAACATGGTATTCAAGTTTTATCAATTCACTCAAAAGAGTCCCTGAACTTTCATGCGGTACAATGTAATCCCCCAACTGTAAAACAATGAACACTTAACCCCTTTGATCTTAACTCCATCAATCGGCTAACCCAACCACCTAACTTCTTAGTTTCTCCATTTTGTAATTTATACATTACCCCCTACTACCATGCTTCGTCCTCAACTCACCTTGCTCTTTTCTATTTGTATGTCGCCTATCTATTTTTTGCCTCATGCCCTTTGCAAGCCTCTTCCAACAACATCATTAGTCGCACCCACAACAATGTCCTTAGTATCATTCTTTACTTGTCTCTTTTCGTGCATCTCCTTCTTTTCCTATTCGATTAACTTTGTTAAGAGGGAATTGAAACAACTGAAGATGTAGGTCAGCTATAATGTGGGTGGCTGACCTTTAGGGGCAGTTTGGCTTGAATTAATTTAATTAATGGGGTTGGATAATTTATTCGCGGGTCTAAGTCAGGTCCTAGCCATAGATGGTGTTATTCGACCTATGGATCTTCGCTACCATCTTCGCATCCGCGGTGATGGTTGTCATCCGGGTGACGGCGAGAATAAACCTCTGAGGAGCAAGATGGAAAACTTTGAAAATACTCCAAAAACTGTGGCTAACTTCAAATAATCACCTAGACCAGAGTCCCGACCCGACCCAACCTGCTATTAATATGATCTCTTTAATTGCATTAATGCGAAATGAACTGCCTTTTAAGCAACATGAATAGCAGTGTCTAACATTCAAAAGTGTTTAGAACCATTGATGAAAATGTAGGAATTTGTGATATTCAAATTTGGGCCTTTTTTTTTTTCTCTCTGTTGGCGATGATAGTGGCCTAAGAGCTTCAAGGCTGCAATGGTGCCCTAGAAACTTCTTCCCAAAAGATTTTTTTTTCATTGATTGGTTTTTTTCTTTAAACATTTAAGAAAAAAATGGAAATGAGAAGAAAATAGAAAAACACTCTATTTTTAGTTATTTATTAAATTTGATTTTAAATTACTATATTTTTAAGAAAATAGAAAATATTCTTTGAAAATCTATTTAAAATTTTTCAAAAATAAAGTATTTTTTTGTTTAAAAATTTCATAAAAATTATTAGTTAATTTGAAAATAATAATAATAATAATAATAATAATAATAATAATAATAATAATAATAATAATTGAAGTGATTATTAGTTAAATAGAATATTAATTTTCAAAAAATATTTATTCTAAAAAATAAAAATTGATGTTGTAATTTATTGTATTACTTGACGAGAATGTATCATTATTTAATTTTTATTTTTTACATTTAATTCTCATCAAGTGTTTTATGTTATGTATTTTTGTGATTTAGTGATTAAGACTTTAAGTGTAATCAGGTTAGTAAAGCTTTAGAATTTTGAAAACAAGTTACTTGAGTTAAAAGAATAACCGAATAAGTGTCCCAATGTTCATGTGTATATTTGCTACATTCGTTATTTCATGTGTATATTTGCAATAACTGGTATAGTTCAGAAGCAAATGGTGCAATTTAACCAAAATAAATACTAAATGGGATGTAACTGTAGGTTTTAGAAAATCTGAGGGAGCATATAATATGTTTCCTAAAAGTGGAGGGAGTAACCATAAGTTCAGTCAAACATTGGTGAGGTGAGGATAATTTCCCTTATATTTTGGTTGTAGCTTTTTTTTTTCACCATTATTTTTCATATTCTAAAATTTTATTTTTTTTAAAAAAAAATCAAACACAAAAAGTACATTCGGTAGCATTTGGAGTGATATTTCATAATTTAGGCAAAGCAGCATGTTTTCACATTCTAAAAATCATTTCTTTATGAGGCTTTTGAATTTTATATTTAAAAACGTTGGAAACATGAATTCCATGCTCGTCACATTTTGTTTGTAATCTTACTTCACGCCGTAATTTGTAAAGCAAGAACAATACCAATTTATCAAACAAAATTACTTAATTTTTCCTTAAACATTCACGAATATGCAAATTAGTCCCTAACAAAGTCCAATCCCACTAGAAAATTTATCACGAGCCCGAATTTACCATCGCACTCTAGCACATCTTCTTGCTACTTGAACAATCACCCCTTAGTTATGAGTAAGTCTAGCATTATTTGAGAATCTAATTGTTACTACTACTACTACTATATAAGATTAAATTCGTTTTTGAAGCCCTAACGTTAAATCAACCTAAATCAAAGTCATCTAACACAAATTGGGACCTCATATGATGAGGCTTTGGGAAATGAAGGGCTTTGAGATGAGAACACCTTGAAATAAATCCTATACAAGCTACAATTCCAAAAGCTTTTGGAAAAGTTCCTTTTGATATTTGATTATGTCATTTAAAAGTTTAGTAACATAATTCTTTTGCTTGGGAGTTACCGCCTCCTATTTTTACTCTCAAGTAATGCTCATACTCTCAATTTTATAACGCTTTTACTTACTTTAGTTTTAAAATGTAATATTTTCCTTCTCATGTTTCTACCAACAAATGCTTATGTCATTTACATTTAGAGCTAATTGTATTTGTAGTAAAAAGTTTAAAGTGGAGGTGGTAACAAACAGAGCTCATATTGAGTTGTTTGAGCTTGTGCTCCACTTTATCCTTATCAAATCAAGCCTATTAAACTTTGAGTATGAGCTTGGGCTAAAGTTCATATTCGAATCCTACTACCCAATTTGATATCTTGTTGAGCCTATTGAAACTTATATAAAATTAATATACCTATACTTAATTGTTGATTAAAGACTCTAAGTATAATTAGTAAGAACCAAATATATTATTTTCGTACTTAATTGGATGACTTGCTACTAGTTTCTTTCCCTTTTGAGCATTTAACAGGTTTTTGTTTATGGATGTTTAATAGGTTTTTTTAATTGAGCTTGATATGGAGCATGTTTAATCAAACTCAAACCTTTTAGGAATGTATCATACCTATCAAACTACTAACCTGAATTTGAGCTTCCTTCGAGCCCAACTTAAGCCTCATTATATCAAGCTCTTTGAGCTTAGGCCAACCAAATTTGAGCTCAAGCTTCAACCCTCTCCAAAAATAAATGAGCCAAGCTCAATCTAAGGATGTTCTAGCTCAATTTGGCTCATTACCATCTCTAATTTAAACTTTAAAGATAGCAATCACAAACAAAAATTATTTTAGGATTTAGTTTCGATAAAAAAATAGGCCTAACTACATAGATAGCCCCCGAACTTGGCCAACTTGAGCGAGTTGGTCCAAAACTCATCACTTACTTAAACTTGGCCCCTGAACTTTGAAAAGCTATGCAATTTAGTCCAATTTATACTGTAGACAATAGAAGGTGTTGATACGAATGCTAATGTTGCCATAGATGGTTGATGTGGACGTGGCAAGTCAAAGCCCGAAGCCATCAAGAACTCCGATGAGGAAATTGGAGGCACAATCAGACAAGGAAATTGGAGGTTAAACTTGGATGGACAATCAACAGGTGACACTTAAAAGGGCAATCGACAAGTAAAATTTGAAGGAGCAATCGATGGGCGAAGGGGCAATTGATGGGAGAAGGGGCAGTTGATGGGCAATCAGAGGAGAAATCGGAGGCAAAATCGGAGGCAAAATCTGACAGGTTTTCATCGTTATTCTCATGATCTTCATCTTCCTATGGCTTCATCTTTCTCCGTTGCTCATGATTTCGTTCGACCACCCTCTGCCTCTTTGGTTCCATTTTGATTCCATTTTGCACCAACCATCCATTTCAATTCCAGTCACCATCACTGTCTGCTACTTTGGTTCTTTAGCTCGATGTTGCCAAAAAAGTGAATTTTTCAAAAGATGGGTCTCTTGAATTTCTATCACAAAGTGTATGTATATCCTTGATTGCCTTTTGAAATTGCTTTCCATGGTTGAAAGATTTTGTTTTGTTTTTTAAATTTGGCCAAGTTCTAGCTGCATGAGGATGTAAATTTTTCAGCAACTTGGTGCAGTTTTTTTAAGGCGTTTATTAGTCTGCAATAGTCAACTCCACCTTAGCCACCCATTGAATGCCGTCTATTAGTACTGTAGAAATTGGACTGAAGTGCATACCTTTTCAAAGTTTAGGGCTAAGTTTTAGCGATTTCTGAGTTTGGACCAACGAGCTCGAGCTGAAAAAGATTGGGGACTAGTTCAGTAGTTAGGCCAAAAAAATATGAAAATTTAGGGACTAAAATTAGAGTTTTACGGAAACAAATGGCAACCGAAATCTAACTCACTTGACCCCTTAAACACATTTTTCTTAGTAGCTGAAGTAAACGCGCTTCTTTCTTTCTTGTTGGTTTACTTTGTTCTTGTTGTAGCTGCCAAATTTCTCCCTACTTCGTCATCGTCGCCTTCGTCTCACCACCATGCAAGCTCTCCATTCCTCCCCATCTTTCCAAGCTTCCCCTCTCAACCCACTTCGGAAACCCACCCAAAAACAAAACCCAAGTCCTCGTTTCGCCAATGCTTCTAGACCCACCAAGAAATTCTCCACCATCACCGCCGCCGCCGGCGGTGCAGCCCCGAAGCGCGAGAAGGACCCTAAGAAGCGGGTCGTCATTACGGGGATGGGTCTGGTCTCCGTCTTCGGGAACGACGTCGATACGTACTACGATAAGCTGTTGGCTGGAGAGAGCGGGATCGGGCCAATCGACCGGTTCGATGCCTCCAAGTTCCCGACTCGTTTCGGGGGTCAGATCCGAGGGTTCAGCTCGGAGGGGCTGATTGATGGGAAGAATGATAGGCGGCTGGACGATTGCTTGAGGTACTGCATTGTTGCTGGGAAGAAGGCTCTGGCGGATGCTGATCTTGGGGGCGATAAGCTATCAAAGGTTGATTTGCTGCTCAACTGTACTTCTTAATCTGGTTTCTGATGTGGTAGTTCTTTAATAAATGCAATTATATCTCTGCATGTACAGTTCTGTTGGTTTGGTTGCTAAGGTGTACTTGTCTTTATGTTCAGCATTCTTGAAAGAAATGTTTTTATTATATTTTCATGTCTACAATTTTTTGAAGCACATTTTTTTCAGTCAAAGTTGAAAGGATATCCCATTAAAAGTAATATGTTTTCAAATTCTGAAAATTATTTTCAAGAACATTGGGAATATTATTTCTCAAATTTTCTTTGTTTCAGAATTTAAATTCATATTTGAAACGTCCCCAAAAAAATTTCCTGTTAGTTTCAGATACTAAGAAATCAGAAGATGCGAAACAGAACCACACAGCATCCTTAGCTGTTTGATATAAGTTTAATGTTTCTTTCTGAAAAACTAGCTTGCCTAGTTATGTAGACATTCATGAGGAAAGAGGCTGTTTGTGTTTTGCTCTATAGTTGATTTTGCTGATCAGAGAGCAGAGTGGTATCAAAAGTATGGATCTAAAACATGCTGCTCTGTCAGCTGCCTTGCGGGGGAAGGAGATAGTTTACCCCCTACTGAGCTCTCTTAGTTTACCCCCTACTCAACTCTCTTCTTTGTTGGTGAAGCCAGATTCACTTTTAGGACCTCAGTTTCCTGTTCACCAGCTAAATTAGTTGACATCTGCATTATTGTTGGATGTTTATGGTTTGGTTCCTATTGGTGATGAGTTATGTTCTTTAGTAATGTGTTACATTTGTTACTGAACGAAGGTTGTTCTTTTTGTTGATTGCAGATCGACAAGGAGCGAGCTGGAGTGCTAGTTGGAACAGGGATGGGTGGTCTAACTGTGTTTTCTGATGGTGTTCAGTCCCTCATAGAGAAAGGTTATAGGAAAATAACGCCTTTCTTCATTCCATATGCTATAACAAACATGGGATCTGCTCTGCTCGCAATTGATCTTGGTTTCATGGGTCCCAATTATTCTATATCAACTGCTTGTGCTACCTCGAATTATTGCTTCTATGCTGCTGCTAATCACATACGTAGAGGTGAGGCTGATTTGATGGTAGCTGGTGGAACTGAAGCTGCAATTATTCCAATTGGATTGGGAGGGTTTGTTGCATGCAGGGCCTTGTCCCAAAGAAACGATGATCCACAAACCGCTTCAAGGCCATGGGACAAGGACAGGGATGGCTTTGTTATGGGTGAAGGTGCTGGTGTCTTGGTAAGCTTTGTCACCTGCTTGTGTTCTGGTAGTTAATTCTGCCATTTTAATTGTTATCATATTCTTGTAAGCATCTTATTTTTCTTTTAATGGTTGTGAATTGGACTTTTGTCAATCATTATTGTGATGGAACATGTCCCTAATTTGATCAAAGATCTTACATCAGTGTTATGAAGCTTTTTGACACAATTAGAGGAAAACTGAAAATTGTGATGTGTTCCGAAGGTTTTTAGGAATGCTTCCTGTGTAGCTTGCAGACCTAAGTTTTGGGAAAGCTGGAAATTGTGTTGTGGACCCTAACATACTGTGAACTAAGGTGCAATAATTTCTTTATGATGATGATGGTCGTGGATGTAACAAGTACCAAATGAACATTTAAGATCTAGGTTGTTTGTTTAGACCGCCTGAAAAGTGGAGTTTTCATTTTTTTGTTTGATTTAGAACATTGTTGTCTGGGTTTGTCAGAGTAAAATGACCATCATCAATTTTGACTAGAAAGTCCCACCTTTGATTGCTACATGCCTAAAACTCTTCGATATGTTAGAGCCAATTTGTTTTAACTTAAGTCAGTTGACTTATTTTTACTTTTGCATCTTTTTTGCCTAAAACTGATTTCATTTGAAAGTTAATATTATGTATATACAACAATCCATTTGAAAGTAAATTTTCATGTTATTGTTAATTTTTTATGAATTTTTATTTTTTAATGCCTTAAACTAGAAAATTTCATAAAAATTTAGTAAGATTACAAAAATTGTCTTTTCAATGGATTATTGCACCTATATAATACTCCCTCCGTTTCATATTAGTTGGCCCTTTTGCCTTTTTTGACTAAAGTTTGACTTAAATATATTTATATTAATATGAATTCAAAAAAATTCTAGAAAATGATATTTAAAAACTAGAATCTTTAAAGTTTCATTTTCATGTAAAAAGTTCATATTTTTACAATAAATTTTATGAGAAATAAAATCATAGATTAATTGCTGTGAATAGTAAAGAGGACAGCTTTTGTGAAACAGAGGGAGTATTAAATTTTAATTAAAATTAGTTCCAAATAAAAAAGAGGTAAGAATAAAAATAAGTTGTTTTGAAGTCAATTGACTTAAGTTAAAACGAACTGGGTGTTAGTTTCTAGTGACTAGATATGAATGCTTTTCAGTTTAACTCACTGGTTCAGGTTAGTCTTTATTTCTCTGAAGAAAACATCTTCCATTAAACAATACACGCTATCTGACGATTCTGATTTTACTTTCTTCTTGTTGGTTATTCTTTACCTTTTAAATATGAACTGGGGGCTTGTTGTCACACTGGAACTGGCACCGCACTCCCAAATTTGTTAAGCACTAAGAATAATGCTGAGCTGAATTTCCTTGAAGATTTATGTTATTCGAGACAGCTTATGTATTCACTTTCTATTGTCAGATAATGGAGAGCCTAGAACATGCAATGAAAAGGGGTGCCCCAATCATTGCCGAGTACCTAGGTGGAGCTGTTAATTGTGATGCCTATCATATGACTGATCCACGAGCTGATGGACTTGGGGTCTCCTCTTGCATCGTAAGCAGCCTTGAAGATGCTGGTGTATCTCCTGAGGAGGTAATAATTCTCTCCTCTGCCACTACTAAAAAACAAGGTTGTTATATGTTTCTCACTGAGCATCTTCATCTGGAAAATCAATGCTACAAACATGTCTGGTCATAGAAAAGTTTTCTTTTTGCCATTCAACTTGGTGACATAGTTGGTTCTATCTCTGGCCATCTAAAGCCTAAACTCATATTACCTCCGTCTTGCAAAGCTTGTCCTCTTTACTATTCATTGTAATTAATTCATGATTTTCTTTTTTTATAAATTTCTTATAGAAATATAAACTTTTTATATGAAAATAGTACCTTAAAGACTCTAGTTTATAAATATATTTTTTAAAATTTTTTTACAATACAAATTAATATGAATATATTTAACTTAAACTTTAGTCAAAAAAGTAAAAGGGCCAACCTTTGTGAAACGGAGGGAGTATCAATCAATTTGACTTTAAGAGTTGGTTGAAAAGTGAATGCTTCTTTTTTAGGTTAACTACATAAACGCACATGCTACATCTACCATAGCTGGTGACCTAGCTGAGATCAATGCCATTAAAAAGGTATTCAAGAATACATCAGAAATCAAAATCAATGCAACCAAGGTACCACTCTCTCTTTCATTCTTTCAAGTTTTTTCAGGTTGCATTTAGTTGTTTTAGCTTGGAGTATTAATTTTCCATGTGTTCTTTCTGCCTGCATTTTCTGACTGCTTGTCTCATTTATATTTCAGTCTATGATTGGGCACTGCCTTGGAGCTGCTGGTGGTTTGGAAGCGATTGCTACGGTCAAAGCCATAACCACAGGATGGTTGCATCCATCTATTAATCAATTTGTATGTAGTTTTCCATATATTTATTTACACTCTTACTGGAAGTCAGCTGTTGTTTGTTCCATTGCATGCTTTGAAATTATTTTTTGGTATTGAATTGATAACTTGCTTTAAATTTGGGTGTGATCCCTGTTTCTTCATTATTTTTTTGTTAGTATGTGTGTATCCTTCGTCCCAAAATTGCAAGGCAGGCTCTCATCATAAACTGATGCTTATTCTTATAATATATATATTTGTCTTCCATTATTTTTTAACAGCATGTGTTTTTTCTCTCTTCAGAAAAAAATAGTAAATCTCAAAGTCTATTGTTAACTGTGTTGCCATTTGAGATTTGTTTTCATCTTCCCTCGCTATCATTTGTCACCAGTCTGCCAGGCTGCCCTGAAATGGAGATTTCGGCTGCCTGAATTCAATTTATATTACTACTGTGTTACACATAGACTTAGGCTTCATTTGGGAGTAGTGTCTAAAATTAGCATTAGAGAGTGTGAATAAATTATCAACAGTTGTGATAGCTTTTCCAAACCTTTAACGCTAACGCTGATGCTGTTCCTAAACAAAGCCTTAGCCAACTAATACACTCCCCTGCACCCAGTTATCTATTTGACACTACAAGTTTTATAATGTTCCTACGTTGCAGAATCCGGAGCCTTCTGTTGAATTTGACACTGTTCCAAACAAGAAACAACAGCATGAGGTGAATGTTGGTAAGATTTCAGATCCCTTAAGCCCCATGGTGTGTATCTTGCTTACTGTTTTCAATCTCATCAATCCTGTTCTTAGCCTACATGTTGTGAGCATCTTCAGTGTTGATTGCATTTAGTTCTAATCCCAAAGTGGTGACCTGGGTGCCATATTGTTTCAGCTATTTCAAACTCATTCGGGTTCGGTGGACATAACTCTGTGGTGACATTTTCAGCCTTCAAACCCTGATGATTATTTCATAATTCATAGTGGATACGAATTTTCGCTTGCAAGAGAGTGAACCTGAGAATTAGTGAGTTTCTGATACGAGGCTGCTTCATCTATTGGTACGCATGCAACTTCACCTTGCTGCTGGTGCACATGCTTTTAAGTCTTCTGTAGCTTTCTACTTGTAATCTACAAACTGATAGTATTCTACCTGTGAGTTACATTATTAGAAACGGAACATTTCCATCGTTCAACTGCTTGAACTCGCAAGACCCCACAGATCGGGGCCATGAGATTTTGTTGAGCTTCGAGTTAATGTAGTTGTGGCGATTTTGCCTTGATAATTCTGGTGCAATATGTGAACCATCTTTCTCGAGCAGCTAATGGGTGCCAGTAGGTTGATTAGAATTTGTTGCGAACATGTTACATCTGAGTATGGGATTTGGAGCATATTTGGAGAAGCCTGCAATGAATCGATTAGTAGGGATTAAGATTCACTTGGTTGATTGAGCTAAATGATGTCCTAGTTATTATTAAGACTCAATTAATTGATTGAGATGAAGAGATCAATGCTTCAGGAAATAGGAGGCTGGAACAACTGTAGTTATTACGGACATTTTCTTCATTCCTACTCTTTAGCCGTTGGATGTAAAGGAATAACAAAAATCATTAGATTTTGTAGTAATATTAAGGAGTCCGCGTGTTTTCAGTTTTTAATTTTGAAACTGAACTAAACCAATACTTTTCAGTTCTCAACATTCCCCAACTGCTAGGCATTCAAACCAGCTATTTTCATCCGAAAGATGCCCGGACTAGCATTGTGTGTGGGAGTGTGTGGCGGGTTTTGGGGGGGCTGGTTGTGTGCCCTGTCCGGCACCCACCTTTATGCTAGGCGGGCAGGACAAATTGGACCTATTATAATAGAAAAACTCATTTTTGAACATTTCAATTAGACATAAGAATAAGGATAATCCTTTATTCCATAGTTCTTTGGGTTATTTACAACTAGCACCTTGCCTCGTAATGTTAAGGATTATCCCGTGGTTATCCTTTGTAATTAACTCGAATCAATCAAGAAAAAGGCTCACTGTGACACATACAAATTCTAAAATGCACATATGTGCAAATAGACATAGCATTTTTTGTGGAAGACCAGAAAGGTCAGGAGATTCAAGGGCATAAAAGCACCCATTGGTGATGAATATTGGATTTATAACAAGGAAAAGACCCAAAGACATGCAAAGAGCACTAAAAACCCTCATCTTTGAGCATTTGGGGCCTTACTTTGCCATACAAGCTTTCAACGTGCCAAAAGGTGTCTGGGGGCCTAAATTCATTCATTTCTATCAATTTAATAAAAATCTAAGCTGGAGAAGACAAGAAACTATGGCAGGACATAGGAGGCCCAAGTGGAAGCCCCAAGGGCACCTAAGGGTGCACCTAGGACCCCCTTTGGAGCCTTATCCACACATTTTTGTGTTTCATCACTTTAGTTTCAGATTTTCTCATTTATATGGTGTGTTTAGCTTATTTTTAGACTAAGGTATAGGTTTATGGCACGTGGGATAAAGGCCACACGGTTTGTACACTTATTTTGGAGTTATAGTGTGTTTAGGAGTCCAAGTATACTGGAACTAGTCTTTTGTGTGGTTTGGGACTTCTAGTCCATTTTAACTTTGTTTGGTCGACTAGCCTAGCTGCATTTACTTTAAATAAGGCTTGTAATTCACAGGTTATACATAGGTTAATAAGATTTCAAGTTGCTTTGTGCAATTTTTCTCTTTCTTGTTCACTCTCAACTCCTTGGCACATTAGTGCTTTTTCTCCTTCTTTTCCAATCAAATTTCTTATATCCTCTTTATTGCAATTCTTCTTATCATCCTTGATTCTATTTCTAACTTCCTTTCTTCCTCCTTAATCAATTTTTTAATTCTTGGACCAGGTGTGGAAAGCATGTATACTGGTTCTACTAAGGAGCTTAAGTATCTTGGGCAACAAGCAGTCCATCAATTTTATTTACCAAAATAGCCGTTTAGGTGGGATTACATTTATTCTTATTTCATGCACTCTCTCTCACTTACGTGCGCACACGCGCGCACACACACACACACTCTCTCCTATCCCCAAACATAATTGGGAACATGATCTGTAGACTTGATAGGCAAATATGAAAAAAATAGTATTCAATGCCTTCATTGGCCTTTGCCTTCTCTTGCGGCGAATCCAAGAACAGAGCTCTGCAGTGCAAAGGATAAGGAAGGTGATAGAAAGTAAGGGGAGGAGGAGAGGTAACCTGAGAAGGAGAAAGAGGAAGCAGATGCAGTAGAGGCAGAGTTAGGAGGCAACAACTAGCATGAGCTAAAGCAGGGTGAACGACCAAGGAGCTCAAACCAACTAAATTTTGGAATAAACAGAGATGGGCATCAGCGAAGCCAATTCGATACGAGAAACAGGAAAACACAAAATCTTGAGGCGAGAATAGGAATTTGAGTTTGGGATATTATACGACATGATGATCAGGAAAGAGCTGAGAAGCAAAATGTGTGGGATCATCTAGTTTTCTTGAAAACTTATACCAGCCACAAGTTTGATACTATTGGAAGCAAGCAATGTGGAAGGCGTGGAAGTAGCTATGATTTGGAAGTAATGTAATAAAAAACACTACTGTAGAAAATGAAAATTTGAGATATAAGGAGAGAAGGAAAAACACGAAAGAGGTGCAAGGTACTTTTTAACTATTTTTTTGTTTTAAAATAATAGACACATTTATGTTTTATAGTGGAGATTTACATGTGTTATAGTAGACACTTTAGATTTTGCTTTCATATATGCTAGTAATTGGTGTTTTAATATTCCAATTATGAACAAGAATCAATGCTCAATCAAGTACCTCTATAATTTGTTTAGCTTTGTTTTTATGTATTTTTTTAAAATAGTAGATAGATGTATGTGTTATAAACACATCTCTGTTTTATAATAGACACTTGTATGTATTATAGCAAATACTTGAGATTTTGCTTTCCTATATGTTGGTAGTTGGTGTTTCTTATCTTCCAAGTATGAACAATAATCAATGATTTGGGAAGTAACTCCAGAATTTGCTTAGTTGTGTTTTTATGTCCATCTTTAAAATAATAGACACATATCTATGTTATAGCAGGCGCATCTCTATATTATATTAGACACTTGTACGAGTTATAGTAGACACTTTAAATTTTACTTTTTCTGTATTTTTAGTAGTTGATCTTTTTGATATTCTAAGTATGTACAAGAATCAATTTGAGCAAGTAGCTTTAGAATTTGTTTACATATGTTTTTATGTTTATCTTTAAAATGGTAGACACATTTATTATTTTATAGTAGACATTTATACAGTTTTATGATAAATATTTATTTATTTGGCTTTAATACATGATAGCAATTGGTGTTTTATTCTTCCAAATATTATAATTAATATATAAGAAAAAATTGATTAGTTAGGCAGATCTAAGATGTATTTTAGTTATATTTTTTTGTTAATTTATCAGAATAAATAACTTTTTTTTTTGTTTTATACTAGTAAATGCTGATACTTTAATAAATATTAATATGATTATAAAAGGAGTACTAATCAATAAAAATATAAAGAAAGAAATAATGAAAGAGAACAAAGCCATGTGAAAAAGGTGTGGTTGTAGTGATGATTATGAGGCAGGAAGGGTGTGGAATTGGTGTCTAGGTGTTTGTGAAATGTTGGATTATACTGGGGTGCATGGGTTGCTATCTGGGGGTAAAAAATCCAAGGAATCTATTCTCAGTGTCAAATAGATTTCATAGTTCATTGTTGAGCTCTTATGCCTAATTCTGCAAAGGTGCACAGTAAAAACATTATGTGACACAAGGAGAGGGATAACCATAATATAGTTTCATGTTTTAGCCAAATAGTTATAAACTGAAGGAAACAAGAAGTTCCCCATTTTGTTCTCTCATTCTAAATATATTGGTTTAGTGGCTTAGTGATAAATGAATATAAGGTCCATTTAAGAAAAATATTTATAATTAGTGTTATAATTTTGAATAATTCATTAATAGTATACATTACTATCTCTTAGTGGCCTTATCTTATATTCATCGATTGTATATCATACAACCATTATAACACTATTGATATAATATCTATTTATAACGATCTATCTAATTCTAAAATGTATTTATCTGATTTTGAGATACATTTGTTTAGTTGGAAATGCACATATGTTTTGACAAGCTCTTACTTAGATGAAGTCTATAACTCGCTGCTATATTTTCATTATTCCTTGAGAAATGTGTCTTTTCAGCTCATACTATATTTACCTTTTTCACCCTTTCCTCTATATATTGTGTTGGATTTTGAGTATAAAAAAATGTATTCACTATTCATCAAATTCTGAAACCATTAACTTGGCATTCTTTTGTAATACCTTGTTTGAATCTGATATATATTTGTCTAAATTTGACGCATACCTATCTAGTTCTTAAATGTATTTCATGTTGATTAGTCTTGTTCTAAGATGCATTTGTCTAGTCTTTATAGCTAATAATTTTCATTTATAGAGTTCTAATACATAACAAGTATATGCTAGAAATAGACAAATGTATTTTAGAACCTACACATTTTAGAATTAGACAACTTATTATAAATAAATGTCAAGTTATTGTTCTTAGAACTAAATGATAATAAGTATAGTTCACAACTAGAAAAACTGCAACTTAGGAGTAGACAAATACATTTTAGAACTAGACAAATAATTCTGAACAAATATCATATTAACTATGTTAGAGCAGGCGATGTACACTCAATGAATAATAGGGTAGAGCCAAAAATTAATCTATTGCCTTTACTAAAATTTAGTAAAACCCTGGTTTTCATATGGCATTTTTTCTAGAATATGCAATTTGACCCACAAATTTTAAATTTTATAGGCATATGTTATGTAAGGATTAACTGTTGCCCCCATTGACCAATTTTTCTGAATCCATCCTTAGACAACCTCTTACTAGCATTATAAATCTCTAAAGCTAGTAGTTTTTTTTTTAAAAAACTTTAACACTAATCATTATTAATTTTCCAATGGAAAATCATTCTAAATGATTCAAGTAATAGTTATATGGTAAAAAAAATAATTTAAAAACTTTTCATCAATTCACATATTCAATCTTATTGACAATATATACGTGTGACTATAAATCTCACCCCTTACAATAACGGCAATTTATGCAAGAAGGTATTGTAAAAGATGGCAAGCCTTTCACTCATACTAATTCTATTGTAGACCTATGTTCAATGTGGACCCGATTTATTTCTTTCTATATTGCCCCTACATGTGAAAATTGTCATTTGCTCATGTTCTTTTAAAAATTGTCATCTGCTCATGTTCTTTTGCCTCTACATGAGTACTACAGTAGGGGGATATTGTTGGTAATATAAAGATTGCGTACATATATTATTGTGGACATAGGTCTACTACAGAGAGCCTCTTTCACTCACAAGGTTGTAAGTGTGAACTTCATAAATTCAAGGACATGTTAACAGTAGGTATCATATTAAAAATGGATCGCTATGTCAAAGCTCTACAACCTTGTCTGGCATGAATAGTTTTTGTTAATTAAATGAAAAAGACATTTCATTATTGGGGGAGATTATCAACAGGTCCAAGGAAGTCTATTCTTAAAATGATTATATAAGGCCAAATCACTCATAAGTTTCTTATGTTGGAGGTTAAAGGCAAGTTAGCCTTAATAAATGCCCTATTGACCAAGTAAATGAGTTAGAGTCCATTGTGATCCATCACATGTAATTAGGGACCAAAAACCTCAAAGCTTACTAGAAATGGCTCTCTTAATACCAAAGAAACATCTCACCGGATGACTCACCGTAAGATGCCTAATTATTGAGAGGCCTAGCTATACAGGAGTAAACTTGACTTCCAATACTTGCCTACTTTTTGAGGCACTACATCTCACACATGTTTTTTTTTAATGTTGAAACCCATGATATCCCTACCTTCATTATAGAAAAAGGTTTTTGATATTGATAACATGAAATAAATAGAACAATCAACTAGTTAATAGGCCAAAAAACTAGATTAACAATATAAGGCACAACAAACCAAGTAGGCTTGTAAACTATAGCACTGTTCATGAAGCTCATTCATTCACTATACATATAGGGTGTACCTTTTTCTTTGTTTTTTTGTTCAGGAAGTAGACTATTATTACATTATATAATTGAGTGTGGAGGAACTTTAGGGGGGTCCTTTTAATGCCATTATCCTTGTTTTTGTATGTAGATGATCAGAGTCAATGTAGAGATCCAGTGTGTCATCATCTAAAGTGGAGCCACGAGTTAGCAAAATGGTTCGAATTGTTTCTCTCTTCTGAGAAGATATTTTATTATATAGGCAAGATTGCCAACTATACAAGGAAACTGAAGCTATCCCTATTAATTACATGGAGCGATTTTGGGAAGTTATACATGGAAAGTTAAATCTCCTTCCCTATCTGTGAGATTAAATACAGCTTAGATTAATGAATTATTTATAGCTATTACTTTATATAAAAAAATATATATGGCTTTCTATTGACGTCCCCTCTCAAATTGATACAGGGTATTTATAAGCATCAATTTTTTGGTAAGAAAATTATGTTAATGTCGTGTGAGAGCCCTAGTGAAAATATCTGCCACTTGAAGATTACTAGGTATATAGGGAAGGGAAATAGTCTGAGCCTCAAAAGCCTTATAGATAAAGTGGCAATCAACCTCAATATGCTTAGTGTGCTCATGAAAGATTGGATTGGTAGAAATGTGAATTGCACTAGTATTATTCGCATGAAGAGGAGTAGGACAACATTAAGGAAAACCAAGCTCAACCAATAGCCCACAGATCCAATGTATCTCGTCACAAGCTTTAGACATAGTTGTATATTCGGATTCAATTGAAGACTTAAAAACACGGTCTTGTTTCTTGCTTTTCCAGGAAATAAGAGCTGGTCCAAGAAACATACACCTTCCTGTAGTAAAGCACACGGTGTCATTACACCCGGCATAATCAGCATCACTGTAAGCTACAAGATTAGGTAAGGTAGAAGCAGGATAGAAAAGTCCTCACGAAGTTGTGCCATTGACATAGCGGATTATTCTTCGTACTGCAGCCATATGTATGTGCCTAGGAAAGGCCATGAACTGACTAGCCTGCTGGACAATATAGGAGATACTAGGTCTAATGATTGTAAGATAGATCAAGCTACCAACAAGCATATGATAGGTTGCAATGTATGATAACAAGTCACCCTCTTCTTTGCGCAGTTTGAGATTAAGTTCCATAAGAGTATCAAGAGGGGTGGAGTCTTGGAGACTAGTAGCAGCCACAAAGTCCTAAGCATACTTATGCTGGGACAAAAAAATACCATGTGAAGCAGTTGTAATTCCTAAACCAAGAAAATATGTGAGAGACCCCAAATCTTTTATGTGAAATAAGTCATATAAATTCTGCTTTAGTTGAGAGATTAGGACTGAATCAGTACCCGTGATGATGATATCATCAACATACACCAAGAGAACAACAATACCAATCTTTGTCTAGTAAAGAAACAAAGATGCATCATACTTGCTTTTGAGAAAAGCAAACTTACGTAAGGCAGAGGTAAATTTCTCATACCATGCATGAAAGGTCTACTTAAGACCATACAAGGAGCGACACAATTTGCTTATTGTAGCAGTAGGCTTTGAAAATAAACCTAGTGGATTTGGCTACAGGAGCAAATGTCTCCTTATAATTAAATCTATATTCTTGATTATTTCCAAGAGCTACTAAGTGAGCTTTATACCTGTCCAAACTCCCATCATACTGCACCTTAATTGAATAAAACCCATTTACATCCAAGTGGAGTCACACCAGTAGGATTATCAACCATTTCCCAAGTATTATTAGCTTCAAGAGAACCTAGTTCTTCTTGTATGGCTTGCTGCCAGCATTTCTCTTTGACTACCTGTGAATAACTAATAGGAATAGAAATGGAAGATATAGTGGTAGAGAGGGCTAAAGTATAGCTATCGGTCTATAATGATGGAAATCCATAGCGGTCAGGAGGGCCAGTGACTCTAATGGAGTGGCATAAGGGAGCAGATGGCATGATAGAAGTAGAAAGGGTCTGCACTGAAGGTCTGTACTAGTATACCATTCCTAGCTTGAACTTTACAATCTGAGTGCTAGGAGTATCAGAAATGTAATGAAAATAAGGCAAAAATGTGAAGGAAGACTTTGGTGATGGAGACATAGGAAAGAACAATTGATTTTCAAAAATCAACAAATTCTTCAAAACACGAACCCAATTGGAGATTGGATCATAGCATAAATAACCTTTTTGTGTGGTACTATACCCTAAGAAAGCACAACAAACTGATTGGGCAGAAAGCTTATTTCTGTCTACAGGAAGAAAATGCATAAAACAGACACATCCAAAGGTATGAAGATTTGTATAAGTAGGTTTGCGATGATAAAGCCTGAAATATGGGGACTTAAAATTCAAAACTTGGGAAGGGAGTCTATTGATAAGAAAGGTTGCTGTGGTGAGTGCTTCTACCCAAAACTTAGGAGGAATTAATGACTCAACTAACAGAGTTCTAACAACATCTAAAAGATGAAAATTCTTTTGTTCAGCTACTCCATTTTGTTGTGGAGTATAAGGACAAGAACATTGAAAGATAATCACTTTAGATTGCAAAAAATATTTGAACTCATAAGACATCTATTCTCTACCCGAGTCAAACTGAAGAATTTTTACAGCAACTGAAAATTGAGTTTGAACCAATGCTAAGAAAATTTTAAATATACAAAAAACTTTTGATTTGTGCCGCATGAAATAAACCCATGTATATCTGCTTTAGTCATCAATAAAGGTTGCAAAATATTTTTATTGGGCATGAGAAATGATAGAACTAATACCCTATACATCACTATAATTTATCTCAAAGCTGTGTGTTGCTCTACTACCTTCAGATGGAAAGGGTAAAACCTTGCTTTTTCCAAGTTTACAACTTGCACAATTGTAGCTTTATCGTTAAGGAAAACACTTGTAGGTTTATATATCTCCTGGGATTGATCCTCAGCTCCACTAATACCAAGAACATGGCGTTAATGGCCTGCATAGATGTGAAAGTCCAAGGTGTTAAATATCGTTAGCGCTAGGTATACCATACCCTAAATTTTTATGGTATATTATATGATATGCTATGCCGCATACGGTTACTATTTTTGTAAAAATAAATGTTAGAATATTATTTTAAGATGACATAAATTCAATAATTTTTTTACACATTTTATATATATTCTATTTTTTCTCATCATAATTTGTCAAATATAGATAAAATATACATGATAGAAGATAAAATATAGATAAAAATGTTATATATATAGAGAAAAATAAATAATACTAAGAAAGAAACTAATTTATTGATATAAGAGAAAAAATAATACTCTAATAATAACAATACATTTTCTAATATTACATTAAGTTCAAAGGTGGCTCAAAGTAACCATTAAATTTTTATGTTAACTAGGAAAAATAACCAAAAGAATAAGTAAATATTTATTTTATGATATGTGTATTAATTATATTTTAATGTTTTATATATTTATGATATTTTGATGAAAAATGACAAAAAAAAAAATCTTACATGCATCCACAAAAAATAAAATACTGTAGTACGTGCCTTGCAATATTTGCGGTATACTGTGATTTTCAAACAAAATATATACTAAAAGTGAGTGGTATGTAAAATACTACAACCACAATATATCACACAGTAAAATATTAAAATCCAAAAATATTCATATTGTATACCACTTATCTACGATAAATAGTATACCACATTATTTAACTTTGTGGAATAAGACAATACCAGTGATTCTAGTGGTCCTTCACCAAGATCCATCCAAGTGACTGACTTGTGATGATGGAAAATTTGTCAGTTCCGATTATGTATTGGGTGGTGTTTAATTTTACATTACCGGATGTTATTATCACTTAGTTGTGTAATTTTTACTCTAAATTTCTGAAAAAAAAAAATTATCTTATTAGAAAATGTTTAGTTTTGCACCAAAAAAAAAAAAGTTACACCATAACGATGTCACACCAGCTGAAAAAATTGCAAGTACTTTTCTGAATAAATAAGATGTCACATTTCACCAAATTCATTTTGCATTAACAAATTAATAAAAAAAATAAGTTATCTTCATTTTTAGAAATTTTTTATCTAAACCAATACTATTAGAAAACTAATACTAGTTCATCCGTACTAACAAGGCCAAAGAATATTACTTTTCGTACTATCTAAAAAAGGTTAAATCATATTTTTTTTTCAAAAATTTTTAACGTTTAAGTTGCCTTATCACCCTTACTTAAACTCCCATTATACAAAAATATAAAAATAATTATTTTTTAATCTTCATTTAAATTTTTATTACTGAAAACTTAAAAATGAATTTTTCTTTTTTTCATTGCAATTTAAAATTTTAACGCACACAACTTAAAAAAAAATTAATTTTAGTTTCAAGGATAAATTTAAAAAAAATCATAAACTACAGACACTTAATTTTCCATGCTAGAGAAACGTATGTCCGTTGCGGGATGAAGAGGATGTTATATAGATACTATAATTCAAGGGATAATATTTATATAATATAACCAAATTTTTATGAATTTTACTTTTTTGGTTATATAAATAGAAATATAAAATTTAATTAAACTATTAAAAATGTTATTCAATGATTATTGATTTCTATAATATGAGAATTCAAATCTTATTGATTCCGAGATCATAAAAATGAAAATAAATAATTTTAGATTAATCAACTAAATCTTTCTAATAAAATAACAAGTATTTAAAAAATAAATAAATAAATAAATAAATAAGAATCACTCTCACAAGCAACGCCGCCTAATCATAATATTTTTTAATGGTGGGAAAAAGGAAAGAGTGGCAGAGATGTTTTCTTCCACAATTTGTCAGCTCGATAGAGCAATTCAATGTTTTTGTATGGCCAATCCTCTCAATCTAAAGTCCTCTCATTTCTATTTCCCTCTCTCCTTTCCCAAAAAATCCTTCTCCCCATTTTCCTTGCCCACCACTAAAACCCGGTCCACGCCTACCAAGGTAATCCACTCACTGCAACTGATTTTCTTTTTCTTTTTCTTATTGTTTTTTTGAGAACCTTTAATGTTTTTTGTTGGTAAGTTTTTGTCTTTTTAGATGGGGGAAAGTGAGATAAGTAAGGAAGTTTGTGGGAGCGCAGAAGAACAAAATGTGGGTGGGAAGAAGAAAATATTTGTTGCTGGGGCAACAGGAAGCACAGGGAAGAGGATTGTTGATCAGCTGCTTGCTGAAGGGTTTTCTGTCAAAGCCGGTGTTCGTGATTTGGAGAAGGCCAAATCTGCCTTTTCTGTGGATAACCCATCTCTTCAAATTGTCAGTTCTTCTCAACATTCTCAAGTTTAAGTTTTTCTCGTGGTTCATTATATTTCTCTTAATTGAAAGTAGCTTTTTATTTCTCTTAGTACTCTATGATAAACTCGAGAATTGATCTCAGGACTTTGGTTTCAGCACAAAAGGACTTTACCAGCTCGATTAGCTGACAATTTCTTCGTATGCCATATTTCAGAATACTTGCTTTTTGTCAACCTATATTTAAATAGATTTAGCTTTTGGCTGCCATGGAGTTTCGGTTATTAAAGACCAACAATCTTTTCATGTTGTGGATATTGCAAAAGTGGAGTTTGGATGTTTTGTGTAGCATATGGTGGCTAGAGAGGAACCAGAACCTCCTTTCATAGTAGGGTTTTTGTTGGCTGGAAGCATATTTGTAATTTGTTTATGTTTAGATGCCTGATATATGTAGCGATTTTTGCAGGTGAAAGCAGATGTCACTGAGGGTTCTGAAAGGCTTGCAGAAGCAATTGGCAGTGATTCTGAAGCTGTGGTATGCGCTACAGGTTTTCGGCCAGGCTGGGATTTGTTTGCTCCATGGAAGGTTAGAACTTTCCAATGCCTAATTAGATTATACATATGATCTTCAGTTAGTTCTTGTTGCTAACCTTTTGGCTAAGCATTGCATCATTAACTCATTTTTCGGGCAGGACATCTCGATTTCTGGTTTCAGTTCAAGATGTCCAAGTCTTCAAAATGTGTAGTAGCGCTAGTACATAAGGGTAGACTTCTCTTCTCAACTGTTGTATTACGTTGAGGTTGTGGCTCTTTAAGGTTGATGTCCAAGAGATGCTTAATAACTTGGATCTCTATTGGCGTGGCTGAAAGGAGTATATGTTGGTGGATAGATAAAAAATGCCATGTCAGAAGTCAAAATAAGAAACTGAAAGTTTTAGAAATTGCTCTAGAACAAGCTAACCGACTGTTTTTCTACAAGGATTACCACTGTTGTTGGTAGAAATGCATAAATCTAAGTGAAGAAGGCTGCTTGCTGTCTGATGCTGCTCATCTCACTTCTCATTTTCGCTTGGTTGTGGCATATGTTTTCGATAACTCCGTTCTTGTTTCACTTCAAACTTGAAAATGCTCAGCTACTTGGTTCGCTTGCAAAGTTCAGTCAGCTTCTAGCTAAATCATCACCTAGCCAATGTATCCCTCAGTAGTTGTATCTGTAAAAATTGTCGCTTACTTTCTGCTCAGGATTGCTTTTCAATGTAATGCTTTATCTAATGTGTAAAAATCTTCATGTAGCCTCTCTGTGGTTAAGGCTTTTGTAATGGCAGGTTGATAACTTTGGGACAGTGAACCTAGTTGATGCATGCCGTAGACAAAGTGTAGGCAGATTCGTTCTTGTCAGCTCAATTCTAGTCAATGGTGCCGTGATGGGGCAAATTTTCAATCCAGCTTATATCTTTCTCAACGTTTTTGGATTAACCTTGATTGCGAAGCTTCAAGCTGAGCAATATATTAGGAGATCAGGAATTAACTACACAATTATCAGGCCTGGAGGATTGAGAAATGAGCCACCAACCGGGAATGTTGTGATGGAGCCAGAGGTGGTAACATGTGTATTGTTACTGTCTATCTTCTACATACTCAGAAGCTCATCCATTCTTTCGTTCTCTTTTGCTCATAGGATACCCTATATGAAGGAACGATATCCAGGGATCAAGTCGCCGAAGTTGCTGTGGAGGCACTACTCCTCCCCGAATCACATTTCAAAGTCGTGGAGATCGTGGCTCGTGCTGATGCTCCTAAGAAATCATACAAGGATCTTTTTTCCTCCATAAAGCAGAAATGAGTTCAAATAGCTACTATGGACTTGTACAAATAGTGAAACTGAACTGGTTTTTCACCTGCAGCCATTCCGATGTTCATGTTAATTTCTTGCTTGATATGATGGATGATAAATAAAACATATTGGCTACACCGTTCTAGAAAAATAGATAGCTTGAAAGTTTTTAATGAACAATGAAATTTTACAATCTCCCCAGGTCACATACTAGAAGTGCAACTAGCAGAGAATATATAAGCTAGATGACCTGAGCACCCCCTTAACATTTCCCAATCAAGAAACAACAATGGAGTCCAGTCAAAGTTAAAAGAACCAAGCAATGGCAGATGGCAGAGCAGCAAGTGCAGTGGGAATTTCTAGCGTGGTTCCACTGCTTTGCATCGGTGATGGGGTGATTGCCTATAAATCCTTGAGCTCAGCAGCTGCAAATGGCATCAGGAACATGATGCAGGTTAATGCCTGGCAGCATCTTCGTTGTACGACATGGTAGGCCTGAGAGGGACTTCTGGTATGGAGATGCTAGTAGAGGAGACTTCCAGTGTGAGGTTGCCTGAAATGCTCAAAAGAACAGGGGTTAGGAGGTCCCCGGAGTGTGTTTCCGGGAAAGGAGCCTCCAACGCCCAAGTTAGTATTTGGCAAATAAGGAGTAGTGATTGGAGAGTAAAGGGCAGAATTCTTTTAAGAGTTCAGCATGTCCCCTTACCAAGGTCGTTCCCCGAGTATTTATAGGAGGACGTTGAGAGAAGTCCGTTTGACACAATCCGCTCAGATCATGACACGTGTTCGGCCAGATACGGTCCCTACCTTCGGGGATGGGGATCTTCAACTGGCCGTAGGCCGTTCTAGCCAGAAGTCAGGGCCGTGGGAGGCATGTGTGTTAGGGGCTTGTGCGAGGTTTCTGTGTCAGAGACTCCTTAACCTTTTTTGTTGCCGACAAGACCCCTTCGGTGAAAGAGACCCCTTTGGGATAAAAAGACCTTTTCAGGATATGAAAGCTTTTGATCAAGGTTGCCCCGGTCATTTAGAATGCCCCTCCGCACAGAGGATCCTCTTCGGAGGTTGTTTTCCCCTGCCGAGGATGGTAAGTCTACTCTTCCCGAAATTGGTCAAGTTGTCTTACCGAGGGTGGTGGCACACCGTACTCCCGAGGTCAATCCTGTTATTCCCCGAGGGTGATGATGGACTACCGAGGTTAGGGGGTCAAGGACTGCGGTCCCTCTTTCCAAGGTTGGTGCTCTTCTTCTCCGAGGGTGATACTCGTCTTTACTGAGGGTGGTGTTCGTTAGGGCTTGGGAGTTTGGAGGGTAATAGCCCTTTGGCTATCACAGGTGATGAAAATGATGAACATTGTGCAGCCCTTCATTGCTTAGCTTCTTGAGAGCTGATAAAACTTAAAGAAGGAAATGCTTGAATTTGAATGAAAAATGTAGAGCCTCTAAGTGGCAATTATAGTGGGTGATTTGCAGTGATTAAGTGTTATCTGGCAGTGCCAATTATTCTAAGTTGGTTTATCACAATCTAATCATTTGATTTGGTGCTTCTGCTTAGTGATTATTGGCTGTCAGCTAATAATCCCAATTTTCTAACTCCGCTCAACTTTGTACCAACTTGGAACGACTGGATGAGTCTATTTTCATGGTATTGGTAGTATTTCTTTGTTTTGTTTATGAGATAACAAACATCGACCTTATTGTGAGTGTGAACCTTGCATTGTTAAAATATATGAAACTGTAGTCCTTACCTACCTAAGCTTAGGTGAAAAAGGCAAGACACTACCTCAGCTAAGGCAGGGTTTGAGGCACACTCTCATGCATAAATCCATCAACAAGTTATCTAAATGCAGCTACAAGCTCTTCAAAGTTCATGAGACAGACAATTTACTTTTCAAACTAAGAAAAAAAAGTCTCTAATAACTTAAGATGGGAGTTAGATGATTGATCGAGTTTTGTTGGGCACATGGGAGCACAATTAGAACAAAAAATGTGCTTGGAGCAAAAAGATATCAAGATAAAAATAAATCATCTTAAATTAAGTTAACTTAAGTTCAAATGAATTTGAGTTTGACAACAGAATAATTCTGCGTATGTCGGTATATATTTTGGTTCTTGTCTCTTTGGTTTTTTGTCCCTTTTTCGTTATTTTAGTCCTAAAAATTATTTCATACATTACGTATTTCTAGTCCTAAGAAAAACCCTATATATATATATATATTGAATCTGCAATGAGAAGATGAATGAACAAAGAATAATTTGCACAAAAATCCCTAATTGTTGTATACTGGTCCCAAATAGGGATGGGCATGGAGGGGGGTCGATCCATTTCATGGAGCGATCCACCATTGCTCCACTCCTTTATGGATCAATTCATGTGGATGCACAAAATGTGTTTTCCAATATATAATTTTTTTTCAATTTTTATTTTTTATTCCCTTATAAAAATTTTTACTTTTATCAATTTATAAAAAATTCTCATGTAAAAACAATAACAAAAAATTCAATGCAACACACCTATCTAGACTAACAAATACAAATAACAAAATCAAAATCAGCAATAATTCACAATTTCTAAGGCACTTACGTATGCAAATGATCCATTAGAAATGTCAAATAAAAGCTCATTTTCTTGGCTTCAGTCAAGTAATACAAAGCTACAAGTAAAAACAGATCAAATTGAGTGAAGAGAACTAAATAAATAAAAATATCTTTTGTAACATTTTTGAGAATTGATGATTGGGTAATGCTCATAGAGGTGAAACACCAAGGTAAGGGCACATCTTGATAATAAAAAAGGATTAGATTAGGAGGAAATTAAAAAAAAAAATTGAAAACTTTCATGCACCAATGTGGTTTGAGGAATTCCAACAATAGATCAAGATATTTTGGTTAGTTATATGATCAAAATGTGACTGAAACATAGGCTTATAATATATCATTGGAAAGGTCTATGAGTCTAATTTAATATAAAATAAACAATATTCAATTTGGAGGCTTGAGTAAAGAGTTATGTTGATTCTTGCTAGACATCGTTGAAATGGCAGCCTTTAAATGAGTCTGAAAGTTGAAAAATAAACTGTGTCAATTGGCTAAACAAAAAATTATGAATAAAATATATATTATAGATTGAGAAGTCTAGTTCTATAGAAATTTTACGGATTGCGAATTGAAGTTTTCTAAAAAGAGTCATGGTCATTCTCGTAGGACTGCTCAATGCTGTTAGTTTTATTAGTGGCTGGTTTAATATGGATGTTATGGTATTTAAGTTGAATCAAGGCCTTTGGAGATTAAATTAGGCTTTAATAATAGTTCATCATTGTTTGATTAAGTTCTTAAACCTGACTGGTTATTGAACTGATTCTAGGATCGGAACAATGTAAGCAACATGCTATATCCCTTGCTTGTTTTCTACTCACACTTTACATGAGTTAAATATAATTTTGGTTATTGAAATTTCATAAGATGATTACTATAGTGCAATAATTTATTCTTAATTTTGTGTTTTATGAATAATTTATGTTTTCCTTATGCAATGATCGAGCATGAGGTAGTTTACGAAGTTGTTAATTACTGTTATGATTGAATTATTAAATAGAATAATAATGTTATTATTCCCAAAATCCGGCCAATACATACATGAACAAAGGCTTGCAGTAAGCAATTGACCTTCTCTGTAACCAATTGACCTTTTCTGTAACCAATAATAGCAAAGACTTAAGATCAAGTCAACAAAGACAACGTATTAGTAAATTGAGCGTAGATCGGCTGCGAAATTAACAAATAAGCAAAGGAATAGGTAAACACAAACAAAAGTAAGGAGTGATTCAATTCAGACACAAGTGACTTCATAAACTGGTTCTCCATAGAGCTCCACAAGAGCTCTAAACCTGCCCCACTTTCCAAAATATCATAGGTGGAACTTGAATTGCTCCGCTCCAAAAATGGTGGATCATAAAAAAAACCTGCTCCATCGGAGTGGGTCAGACCGGAGCTCCACTAGAGTGGGGCTCCATGTGTTAGTGTTGTACCCAAAAGCCAATCATGAGATGATTGTATTTTTGCATATTGATTCATGATATTTTATTAAGGCATTAATTCAATAATTATGTTTGTTGTTTTGTTTCTGCGTAACGTAATAAACATAATTATAACCGTAGAATAATTCTATTCTCAAATGTCCCTAGTCTAGTATTATTGTTGAGCGGGTTACAATAATACATAACAACTATCATATGTGGAGACTAATATGAGATATGTAGTCTATATATGGGTACAAGTTGGAGAACTTGTGTATTGGACCGACCTACCATAAGAACGTTACATGGGTCGTTATGTGAGTGTCATAAGTGATTCTCATAGTGATTATGGTATATGTAGTCCTTTGACCTAAGATCATCAAGGTTCCCTACACGTGAGTCACATACTTTGATACTTCCCTTTGTTGCTTGCAACTGAGTGAACTTGAATGAGGTCATTGGGTATGTCACATATCATGCGGAGGGTTTTATATGATCAAGATGGGATTTGTCCCTCCTATGTAACAGGAGTGATATCTTCGGGCCCCTTGATATAGTGAAACTTAGAAAATGTATGGCCATGCTCAGATGAGTTGATATACGATACCAATGTCATCAATTTAAGTTAGTCTATTCGGTAATCAAGAAACCAAAGATTGGGCTATATGAGAGTGACACATTCCATGTCTCGTGCCTAGTCTTGATATCTTGAACAAATGGACAATGGCATATATGGGCAATGATCATAAAGGTTTAGTCAAATCACCAACAATTTTATCACTTGGGTAGCAATGATGTGTTGCTAGACACTTCTCATTGCTTATGATCATAAATGTGATTTATGATCATTGCCAACGTGCTAAGAACCTATTGGGTCGCACATATAGAGCTATTTGGATTATTGGAGTGCATGGGCTAATTATTTGGGTTATGGTCTTATGATAATTTCGTGTTAATAATTGGTCCAAAAGTTGAGCCATTATTAAGCCTGAAATTAAAGTCTAATTGGATTAGGGCTTTGAAACCCATTAGGCCTAGAAGTTGAGTCTCACTATAAATACAACTTTTAGTGAGACATTCGCCGCTTTTGCCCTAGCCTCCCAAAAGAGACAACCGTACTCTTCTCTTGCAATTCCTTGGAGGATGCAAGCTAGCACTATGAGCGCAAGAGAAACGTATCTGTCGGGACGTGGTGGAAGCGTGGTGATCCCAAGAAGCTCGTGTGGATACCATAAAGATCTTGAACACGTCAACTGTTCAAGTTTTGTGATTCGACTCTACAGTTGGGTGAGAGATCTCAACTGAAATTAGGTATGAAAATTTTTAAACACTTGGTTTACCCCGTTTCACTTGGATCCTAGAGGGTTTCGGTTAAATTTTACTACACTTGTTTGCCTCCCGAAACCCTACAGCATGCCCATCCCTGCTTACCGAACTTACCTAAAAATCTCTACTTTATATATTTAAGTCCTTCCATTAACTTCTTCAGGTCCCATGAGCTACAAAACTTATGGTCTTGCTTACTCAGGTCATTTTTACACTTCTGAACTCATTTTTACTAAATTTAAGAACTTTCCACCAATTTGGGGAGAAATTACCAAAATGCCCTTGATCAACCTTAGGTGCTTTAAATGACTTCAGAACCCTCCAAAACTTAACTAAATTGCTTGAATTGCAATAAAACATAAAATGAGGAACTTATTTGGCTCGTCCAAGTTAGGTCTGTACTTGGAAGGGCTTTACATTCTTCCCTCATTCAAAAATTTGGTCATCTAAATTCTAATTCCTAATCAAGCTTAACACTTGGATGTAGCTCCATTTACATCCCGCTCAATTCCTACCCATGGTCTTTTCCTTATTATGGTTACTCATAGCACTTAACCATGAGCTTGCATCATACTCTTAGCTTCTTGACTTATCGGTTTAAAAACCTCTTAAGATACTTCATTGGAGACCTTTCCTTGGAGGATTCACTTATGGGGTGAACACTTTACCTTGCTCCAGAAGCCATCATCATACATTCCTAGATTTTACTTAGGCTATATAACTTAGAGCTAGAATGCTCCCTTTTGCCCCTTTCACCTCATCAGGTACTTCTATAAGTAATTGGCCTTACACTTAGGAACTTAACTATTGGTGAGACCTAGCAAAACCTCATACCACGCTTAGGCTTTCAAGCCCCATGTAGTTATTTCTTAAGTCACCACTTATTAGTGCTCATGGCACACCTTACTTGGCAACTTTTACACCTAAATTAGGCACTTAAGCCATTTTAGGTACATTTTAGCCTTGTTGCCCCTTTAGTGCCTTAGGCACATAGCTTCTTGTGGTAACTTACCTCTAGCATTCTTAAGCAGTTTTTAACACTTATTTTTGAGGAACCATTAACTCCTAATGGTCCACAAACTTAACACCTGTAACTTTGACATAGGCACCTTAGTCCATATGCACTGTGTGCTATACACAACCCATGCCTTCAACCCTTGACTCCTCATTTGGGTAATCTCTTAACACAATTGGGCCCTTAGCTATATGCTAGCCAATTAACCAAAATTTTTTGTTCTTAACTCTTAAGGTACCCTTAGTGTGCTATTTAATTTTTTATTACTTAGAGGTCTTTCTTTATACAATTAGGCCTCCTTTGCCAATAGGGTGCTTTTGGCCATTACAGTCCTTTCCTTAGGTTCTTTTAATCATTTAAGACCCATCCTTGGCACCAAAAGGCAACTTTACTTAGAAGCATGAATACCCCTTAGTGCTCAGCATGACACAACCATGTCTTGTTAGGCTTTACTCGAGTTACTTGATCCTCTTGGGCATGCATTTGGAAATGTGCTTTCTTATGCTCTACAACCTATTTTAGCTTTATTAGGATGCTTTTAGAACTTTTAGTTCCCAACCACTTTTGGTCCCTTAACTTAGCCACTCAAGTACACTTAGTGTTCCTCTAAAACTTATGTTACACCCTTCTAAGCCTAGGTTAAGAAACCTTAAGTAGATTCATTCCTCTTGTAGCACTAAGTACTTAGGACCTTCCTTACATCTCCTATGTCCTTAAGGGTTGCCCTTAATACTTCGGACCCAACAAACCTAAACTCATTGCTTAGGTCCTCCTTAGGTGCTACACATTAACGTGCACAACTTGCATCTTTCATACCCATTTAAAGCTTGTGGCTCTTATGCCCTCTTGTAGTCCACCTTGGTACTGATACTTTGCTTCCTAGACACATAGGCATACCTTTAAATTGTAGCCTAATCTAGCCCATACTTATGCATTAGAATGACTACTAAGCGTGATCCACACACTTATAGTCGACAATGTGCATCCATAGCCCAACCATGACCACGACTTCCTTATGCCCCAAAATGGCTTACTTAGTGCATGGTACGACCATTTACACTTAGGCATTGAAACTTCTTTAGTTACCTTAACTTATAGAGCTCTTGCTAATGCTCCATTTCATGGATATTGAGGCCTTTCAAATTCATCATGCCCTAACTCCATTTCCAGGACTCACTAGATAGTTCTAACCACCATGGTCCACCAAACTTTGTTTCTTAGGATTTTAAGTCCTTCCTTAGCTATTTTACTACTCAAGAGCTTCCTTGGCCCCATTCTTGTAGGTCCATACTTGTAAGCTTTTAGACCAATTATATGCCATGCGTATTGGAGATTATGAAGGTGACTAAATAAGGCTTTAATACAAAGAATAAAAATATATAGCGATAGTGGATCCCCTTGCTGAATATCAACTGATGGATTAAACAAATCTGTGGTGTTCCATTAACTAACATTGAATAGGACATGGATGTGATGCATTGCATTATTAGATGTATTCATTGACTTCGAAAGGCCATAAAGTAAAGTACCTTCTCAATGAAGGAGCATTGAAGCCTATCATAAGCCTTACAAATGTCGAGCTTTAACACTGCTTTATAAGCTCTAGGACCATAGTTCTGGCTTATTTTTTCAAAAAGCATGCATAATCTCATGAGCGATAATAGCATTGTCTTGTATAATCTATTGGGAATAACTGCACTTTACATGGGAGAAACCATAGAGTTAAGGATTAGTTTGAGATAGTTAACCATAGTTGTTAGGGTGATTTTGTATAAGGTACTGTAGAGGCTGATTGGTCTTAGGTCACCTATGGTGCTAACTTTTATTTATTTTTTTTGGGATAAGGATGATGAAGGTGCAGTTTGTTTCACTCAGCATGTAAATACCATTAATGAAATTAAGGACTGCTTTTCTGACTGATTGTCCTAGGATACCTTAAAATTTCTTGAACATAATAGGTTGAAGACCATCCAAATGAAAAGCTTTAAAATTGCCTAGCTAAAAGACACCTTTTAACCTTTTTGATGAAATGACTTAGAAGATGGTTTTTTTGGTGGATGGAGAGGGTCTTGGAAATAGAAACACATAAACAATCTTGTACTTAAATTCAACTAATTGGTGTCAGGTTGAACTGGTTTATAAAGAAAGAATGGGTGTGGGAGCATTTGCTACAAAGTAGATCCATTGACTTGGTAGGTCTTGGAGCATTGAGATACGGGCATAAGCTCTTCTATTTTTTGTGGCACAATGGAAAAATTTAGTGCTAAAGTCCTTAAAGAATAGTCATTTAATGAGCGATTTCTAGGCACAAAGTTGTTCTTCAACTACTAGAAGATCTATATGCTACTTCCTTAGAGTTTGAAGTTTCTATTAAAGTTGTGACAATTTGGCCTTAACTAGAGCTGGTACGGGTTTAGATCCACTTTTACAGTTCTTTTAGGGAGATATCTTAAGGAGTGTCCACTTTACACTAAAAAAAGAAGGAACCATTTGGTTGCATTTCGTGGTAACCTAGAACCTTGCCAAGCCATGAATTCTGGCATCCCCTATAGATTTGACAATTTCTTCACATTTGGAGAAATAGAGCCAGAAGGTTCAAAAGCACCTTGGTCGATGGAAGAAATGATGGATTGCAAAGTGACTAGGAGAAGAGGAGCATGGTTAGATCTCTGAATCCCTAAATTAAGAAGTTGCATATTAGGGGCCATGTTAGTCTAACCATAGTTGATATCCAATACTTTAAATGTTGCATTCTCATGCTTTTGTAGGTATTACTAAGTGAATTTAGGACCCCCATAAGGTAAGTGTATAAGTTCTTGGTTATCAATATGGGATTAAATGTGTTCAACCTTTAGAAAATAAGTGGACTTTGGACTTCTTTTTTCCTATTCAAAGAGAACTAGGTTGGAATCACCAATGAGAAATGAAGAGCCTTCATATTGAATAATAATAACTTTCATTGTATTCATTCACATGGCTTTTTGATGTTGAACACTTAGGTGGCCATAGATACAACATAGAAACCATTAATGTCCTACATCATCCTTAATGGAAAAGTGATGGAAGCTTATAGAGCACTATATGAGACCCTTTGAAGATCACCCTAGGGCCTATTTGAAGAAGGCGAGCTAAGGAGCTAAAAGAGGCTTTGCAGGCACTTATAGAAAGACATTTGAATAAGGAAAGGTTAAGCAAAGAAAACCAACAAAGTTTATGAACTTGTTAGATATTGAGCCTTGTATGTGTTAGTGTTGTGCCTAAACTCCAATTATGAGATGATTGTATTTTACACATTGATTCATGATATTTTTATTGAGGTATTAATCCAGTAATTGTGTTTGTTGTTTTATTTCTGTGTGACATAATCAAACATAATTATACCTAGAATAATAGTATTCTTAAACATCTCTGGTCTAGTATTATTGTGGAATGGTTGTAATAATACATAAAGACTAGCATGTATGGAGATTAATATAAGATATGTAGTCTACATATGGGTATAAGTTGGAGAACTTGTGTACTGGACCGACTCACCATAAGAACACTACATGGATTGCTATATGAGTGTCATAAGTGATTCTCATAGTGATCATGGTATATGTAGTCCTTTCATCTAAGGTTATCAAGGTTCTCTATATGTGAGTCATATACTTTAATACTTTCCTTTGTTGCTGGTAACTGAGTGAACGTGAAGGTGGTAATTATGTATGTCACATATCATGCTAAGGGTTTCGTATGATCAAGATGGGCTTTGTCTCTCTTATGTAATGGAAGTGATATCTTCGGGCCCCTTGATTGAGTAAGACTGAGGAAATATATGGTCATGCTCAGATGAGTTGATATGGGATATTAATGTCATTAGTTTTAGTCAATTTACTTGGCAATCAAGAAACCTTAGATTGAGCTATACAAGAGTGACACATTCCATGTCTCGTGCTCAATCTTGACATCTTGGACAAAGGGACAATGACTTATACAAATAATGATCATAGAGGTTTAGTCGAATCACCGGCTATCTCGTCACTTGGGTAGCAATGATGTTTTGCTAGACATTGCTCATTATTTATGATCATAAATGTGATTTATGATCATTGCCAATGTGATATAAGCCTATTAGGTGCACACATAGAGCTAATTGAATTATTTGAATGCATGTGTCAAATTGTTTGGGTTTTGGTTTCATGATAATTTTGGATTAATAATTGGCGTAAAAGTTGAGCCATTATGAAGCCTAAAATTAAGCCTAATTCGATTAGGGTTATGAAACCTATTAGGCTTGAGAGTTAAGCCTCACTATATATATACATCATATAGTGAAAATTTTCGTTGCCCTAGCTCGAGCCACCCAAAGGGTGAAATCAGAAGGGTTCTAAAAAGTTCCAGCCACATTCTTCTCTTGCCTTTCCTTGGAAGACACAAGTTAGCACTATGGGCGTACGAGGAATGTCGAAATGTGGTAGAGGCATGCTGATCCTAGTGGTTTGTGTGGATACCGTACAGAGCTTGAACACGTCAACTATTTAAGTTTCTGATTCAACTCAATAGTTGGGTGAAAGATCCTAGCAGACTAGGTATAAAAATTTTGAACACTTGATTTACTTCGTTTCACTTAGGTCCTTAAGGGTTTTGGTTAGTTTTCGCTACGTTTGTTTGTTTCCCAAAACCTTACAGTATGCACTTTGGTGGAAACTTCCTATGTATCCCTAAGACACTTGCACTAGTTGTCCTAGATATATGCCCGAGACATGCCTGGGACACATTCCCGAGGTGTACAACGGAGCATGCACCTTAATACACCTAAGAAGTACACCATCGTGCAGCTTAATACCTTAGGCTTGTTCTTTAGAACATTTACATTCAAACCATCTTATTTTGCTATGTTATGTGTTTATACACGCCTTAGACATGGTTTGAGTCCTTTGTGTGGAAATTCCTAAATATGGACTTGAGGCACATTGGTAATATGCTTGGGAGCCTAGTCCAACTAGGATTAAGACTTTTTGGGTTTCTTCAACCTTACATTGGCTATATTTAAACTAATGTTTATTGTACAATTCACATAAGTTTTGAATATGCAATTTTTATTGATTGAGCTTTTATCCTTGAGCTCTTTGCGAGCTTAGCTTAGCATCTAGAGTACTATTATTGTGTGAGACACCTGTTGATGCCTCTTGTTTTTAGCCATGGGTTGGTTAGGGATGAGGTCCGAATTTGGTGTAAGAAGGATTGTTGGAGCTTGTTAGCATCTTGGGATGGAGTTCCTTGGTTTTATACTAACTGGGTTCCTATCAGGTGGTATTAGAGCTTATAAGCTTAGTCTAGAACATGTTTATCCTTATCATTGTGTTGCTTTCATTTTGCTTCAATTCCTACATCGTGTTTTCTGATTTTCCTTCATTCCTTTTTAATTAAACCCCATTTAAAATTTTATTCTTATTTCTTTAGATTTGTTTTCATCAAAGTGTTTCAAGCTCAAAACATCAAGTGTTTTAAGCGTTGATTGTTTATTTCCTATGTTAAAAAAAAGTATCCTGGAGAAAAAGAAGGTTTTCAAGTAGGGTTTGCAAATGTACCAACTTTTTCCAAATAATAAAAAACCTAGCTTGAGGTTTTGCACCAAAAGACCTTTGAATTTCAAAAGCTATTTTTTTAGTCTGTATTTTAAAGTAAAGTAGGATGGGTTGTTTAGAGTTTGAGTTCAATAAGAACTTTTGGCATAGGTCTCACATAACAATCGCACCACTAACAAAGAGTGAAGTGCCATCTTTGAGTAAAACATGTGATAAAGTGTATGAGGATCTTTGGTTTTTGGATATCAAGCTAGAATGAGCTTTCCGTGGACATGAAATTGATGATCAAAGCTCTACAAGTTGACTTTGGATGTATGATGGCCTGAATGGAGACTAAGCAATTGGATCAAAGAAAATTATGGCAGGAGTTTAGTGCCCAGCAAATCCTGAATGAGACACTCAATAGGGAGGCCCCCAGGTAGGCTCGAGAAGGAAGCCCATTTGTGCCTTTGATCCTTATGAGTCTAACTATGAGGAGGAGCATTAGAGTTCCATCTAGGGCCCTTTTAGAAGAGCAGCCCGAGAACCACTAGGGTGGACCAAAACCTTAACACCATTAAACTTCAAATCTTAAGCTTCCAAGGCAAGAGTGACGTCGAGGCCTACCTAGTGTGGGAGGCAAAAATGGAAAGGATTTTTTATTGCTACAACTATTTCGAGGAGAAAAAGGTAAAGCTTGTTATTGTTGAGTCTACTGACTATGTTTTTGTATGGTGGGATCAAATGTTGGTCATTGGACAAAGGAGTGGAGAACGCCCTAAGCCCCATTAAGACATAGGTATAGTTCAAGGCTACCTTGAAGAAAAGGTTCGTCCCAAGTATATATTATAGAGAGCTATACCTAAAGTTGCAAATGATGACTCAGAAAGTGAGGTCCGCTGAAGACTATTTCAAAGACATAGAGATAACCTTTATGAGAGACAACATAAAGAAAGAGTGATAGGCTACTATGGTAAGGTTCCTACATAGCCTCAACCCAAGATAGCCAATGTTGTGAAGTTGCAGTCATATGTAGAGTTGGAGAAGATGGTGCACACTACAATCAAGGTTGAGAAGTAGCTCAAAATGAGGAATGCAGCTCGGCCTAAAACTACCTAAAAGCCTACATGGAGTAAGGAAGCTTGGTGAGAGCCCCCCTAAACCCAAGATAGAGCTCTCAAAGAGAGGCATGGTACACCTTAAAGAAGTCCCCTCAAAGTCAGCCCCTATAGTGAGGAGTCAAGACATTGAATGCTTCAAGTGCAAAGGCAATGGGCAGGTAGTTGCTAAGTGTCCCAAAAAGAGAACCATGATACTTAATGATGAAGGGGAGATAGTGTCAAAGAGTGAATTTGACTATGAAGGCATGCTTTATTTGGAAGATTGTAGTGATGAGGAGAACCTCGTGGGAGGATAGCTTTTGGTGGCTAGGAAAGCCTTCAACTTGCAAGTCCAAGAATAGGCAAACCAAAGAGAGAACATTTTCCATATAAGATGTTCCATAGGAGGTAAGGTGTGTAGTTTGATTATCAATGGAGGTAGTTGTACTAACATGTTAGCACCATATTGGTTGAGAATTTAAAGTTAACCATGCTAAGCACCCAAGCCCCTATAGGTTGTAAAGGCTAAGCAATGTAGGAGAGATTGAGGTGGCTAAGCGAGTGTTGATAGCCTTTGTCATTGGCAAGTATAAGGATTAGGTGATGTGTGATATGGTGCCCATGTAAGCCAACCATGTGTTGTTGGGAGGATGTGACAATTTGATAATAGAGTCACACATGATGTGTATAAGAATAGGAATTATTTTATGCATAATGAGAGACCTGCCACTCTTATACTCCTTGCACCTCAACAAGCAAAGAAAGATCAATAAAAAATTCAAATTGAGGATTAGAGAAAAGTAAAAAATAGGAAAGTTGAGCGAAGGATAAGAGAACAAAAAGTGAGGCAAATTGAAAGAAAAATAGAGAAAAGAAAGAAGTGTGGCTTTAAAAAGGAAGCCGAGAGAATAACATGCCTAAAAAGAAGAACAAAATGAGGCTAGGTGAGCAAAGAAAATAGAGCTACTTGTGCAAAATGAGTGATGTGAAGAAAGCCCTCTAGGCACAAAGGCCAGTACCACTCTTAGTTCACAATGACCTTTTCTTAGTTATTAAGGAATTCCTTAGTTTTTTTCTTAGTGTTGTGTGGTCTTTGTTGTAGAACTATGAGGATGTATTCCCTGAAAAGTAAAGTGGGTTGTCACCTATCTAAGGCATTGGGCATCAAATAGACTCTGTACCGAGGGCCCAATACCAAACAAGCCAGTATGCCAAGGGAACCCAGAAGAAAAAAAGAAGATTTAAAAGCACTTTGAGGAGTTGTTAGCAAATGGATATGTGAGAGAGAGAATGAGCCCATGCATAGTGTTTGTCCTCTTGGTGCCCAAGAAAGATGGGACATAAAAAATATACATGGATGGTAAACCCGTTAATAAGATCACAGTGAAGTATCATCACCCTATCCCTTGGTTAGATGAGTTTCATAGTTCCACCATCTTTTAAAAAATTGATTTTAACAGTGGGTACCATCAAATCGAAATGAAGGAGGGGGAGTGGAAGACTACTTTCAAAACAAAATTTGGCTTATATGAGTGGTTAGTCATGTCTTTTGGGCTAACCAGTCTACTTAGCGCCTTTAAAAGATTAATGAATCAAATTTTGAGAAAGTTTCTAGGTAATTTATGGTAGTATACTTTGATGGCATTCTTCTGCATGGTAAGGGTTTAGAGGAGCAAATCAAGCATCTTAGACAACTGTTGCAAACCTTGAAAGAATAAAAGTGGAATGGTAACCTTAAAAAGTCTACTTTTTGTACTAACCAAGTTGTCTTTGTTGGTTATGTGATAAGTTCCCAAGGAGTAGAAGTGGACACAGAGAAGGTGAGAGTCATACAAGAGTGGCTCACACCTAGGTCTGTGAGTGAAGAAAGATCCTTCCATTTATTGGTAAGCTTTTCTAGAATATTTATAAAGGATTTTTTAACCATTATAGTACCCTTTACCAAGATTGTTAAGAATAATGTAGGATTTAAGTAGGAAAGCTCCAAAGTGAGCATTCTTGTTGCTTAAGGAGAGATTAAATAATGGCCCCTTATTGTCTTCACCTGACTTCATTAAAGCCTTCAAAATTGAATGTGATGCCTCAAGTATTGGCATTGGAGCCATGCTGATGCAAAATGACTACCCTATAGCTTACTTTAGTGGAAAGCTAAGTGAAGCTGCCTTGAACTGTCTATATGGGGCAAAGTGATCTATGCCTTGGTGATAACCTTAAAGACTTGGCAACACTACTTATGGCCCAGGGAGTTTGTCATACACATGGCCCATCACTTACTCAAGCACTTGAAGGGGCAAGGCAACCTCCACCAGAGGCATGCTAAGTGGGTAAAGTTCATAAAGGCATTCCCTTATGTGATCAAGTACAGGAAAGGTAAAAAAAATGTTGTAGCTGATTCTTTGTCAAGGAGGTAGGCTTTGCTAACCACCCTAAATGGTAGATTACTTGGTTTTGAGCTTGTTAAAGAATTGTATGCTAATGATCTTGACTTTGTAGAAACCTTTGCAAATTGAGAAAAAGAAACAGCCTTGGCAAGTTGTATAGGCAGGATGGCTACTTGTTTAGAGAAAACAAATTGTGCATCCCACAAACATCACTTTGAGAGCTAATTACAAATGAAGCCTATAAAGAAGGCTGAATGGGACACTTTAGTGTCCACAAGACACTAGAAGTACTCAAGGACCACTTTATTGGCTGAAGATGAAGAGAAATGTGGAGAAGGCTTATGACTGATGCTTGGAGTAAAAGAAGGCCAAATCAAAGCAAATATCTCAAGGGTTGTATTGACCATTTCCTACTCCTTTTCACCTTTGTACTGGCCTGTCTATGGATTTTTTCATAAGTTTACCAAGGACAAGGAAAGGCAAGGACTCAATGTTTATTTTGGTGGATAGATTCTCCAAGATGACCTATTTTATACCGTGCAACACGACTGATGATAGTACTACTCTTGTGTAAGGCACCCATTGATACTTCTTGTTTTTAGCCTAAGGTTGGTTAGGGGTGGGGGTTCAAATTTGATTCAAGAAGAAGTGTTGGAGCTTGTTAGCATCTTGGGAAGGAGTTCATTGGTCATATACCAAGTGGGTTCTTATCTAAAGGAGAATAAGGTAAGGGCTAGTAAACAAAATATGGCAACAAAATGAAGGAAGCCATCGAATCCATAGTCTTCTACTTCTAACTATTGCTTCAATACAAAAGTGGTTCACATAACCTAAGAATTAGAGGGAAGTATTTAGAGTAGTGGCTTGTAGTTTAGTTTCAGTAAAGAACAAGAGTTGGGGCTGGTCATGATCGTTCAAGGATTTTAGATCGTGTACTATCATGGTTCGCTCCAAACTGTAGTAGTTGAAGCTTAATAGTTTCTTTGTGACCTTGGGGTTTGATGTAGGTTAAACCTTGGAACTTTTTTTAGGATGATCTCATTCTGAGCATTAAGAAAATGCAAGTTGGATGAAAAAGCCAGCTCTGTTGAAGGATGTTTCTTCTATTTTATAATCTACAAGTAAATGATAAGCCCATTTTATTTAACATAATAGGAGAGAAATTAGATGGCAAGGATTTTGCCCTTCTACTTGTCGAATCCTCTTCAATAGTTTGTTTCAAACCACGATCATGGAATTTTTTTATGGATATCAGGTTTATGCAGTGGCATTTCTAGTCTTTATTAGATTTGAACACTGCTTATCTAGGTCGTGACTTGGCATAAGACTTTTGGTCATGAAGGTCCATTCGCTTGAAAATTTATCAAGAACCTCTATTGGTTTACTAGATTAAGGGGCATCACATCAAGGGTTGGCAAAATGTTGTCCTGTGAGGGCAATGCATCTAGCTCAAACTGTCTAATAAAAGCTGCTAGTGGTATGGATTTTTTATTCCCAGTTCTTTAGGGTCACTTCCTTTGTTTGAAGTTCTGGCGTTCGCTCCAGGAATATCGATTGGATGATTATGAGGATGATGAGCTAAGGATTCTTTTCCCCTATGATCAATGTCGATGTGTTCAGAAGAAAGTTTAGAAAACCTTGTTGAAGTCTGTCTTGACCTAGGTTTTGTTGTACCATGAAGAGCTTCATGGGAAGTTTCTTTGGAGGAGTTTGGATTAGATTAAAGTGCTTCAAAAGGTATCTCCATAGCTTCCCTGTCCATTGAAAGGTTGTACTTTGGTGGTATTTCAAGAATCTCAAAGCCAAGGCCAAGGTGAATTTCATCCTCCTCCAAGAATTCTTGAGGGTTGGATTCAATAAAATTTGCTTATTTCGAGGCTACTTCTTCCATGATCATATTGTCATCCATTTTACATGGTGGGTGAAGTGGGTTATCCTGATTGACCAGACTAAGTTCCCCTACTTGAGCTTCATTGACCTTGTTGTGGTCATCTTTAAAGTGATCAGCATAGATTAGGATTAGTAGTACCATGACCAATTCAAGCTTTTTTTGGTTAAACTCTTCATCTAATAAAGATTGATAGTGGAGTACCGCCTCTTCCAACTATTCCAGTCACCAGTAGTAGGCACCTACATGTTGAGCATTATAATAAATTGTAATTTTATCAATAAGTCAAAATGCTTGCAGTTCATAGATGAACAATGCCTGGGCGTAGTCTTAACATATGTTCTCCAGATTAGATAATTACATCCACTATATGTGATTTTGGTAAGTGCAGAAAGCTTTAAGGAGTGGAGTAGGGGAGTGAGCCCGAGAATGGCCAATACACCTACATTTTTTGCACGTTTCAATATTTTTTCATAATGGAATTGAATCCAGAGTTCTTCCCTATTATTAGTGAGGAGATCAAAGCCAGAAATCAGTCGATTGGAAGGGTGCAAAATGGTTCAAAACTAGATATAATGCTATTGGTAGGGATAATGTTCCGTAATGTCAATGTCGATTACTAGGTTGACCCTTTCAGCAATGTCTCTTTCTTTTAGTTTGTTGATGTACATGAGCGGGAGATGGTTTACTAGTAGCCAAACTAAAATAAACTAAAACACATTGTTAAAGAATCCAACCTAAAACCAATTGGTAATAGGTTGAGAGACCTTATCATTATATAAAGCCCCTTTTCCTAGTCATGTGGGATTTTCCCACTTAACACACTCTGTAACATCTAAGCCGCTTCGGCTCTATCACATAGGTTATTTTTGGCAATGGTTGAGGCAGTTTCAAAGTTGCTCTAATACCATGTTAAAGCATCAAACCTAAATCCAATTGGTAATAGGTAAAAAGGCTTCATCACTATATAAAGCATTGACTTAACCCTCTTTCATGGCCATGTAGGATTTTCCCACTTAACACATGTCGCCCTTTGATCACAACTGGGGTTGGGCAAGTTGAGCAACTATTATGGCTCCATCCATTTTCCATGGAGCAAGCACTTTCACGGTTTGCATGTCTTTGGGAGCTAGAAATGAATAATAAACTTATTGGGGCTGACCGAATTAATGATTTTAGCAAGGGCCTCAAGTTGCCAAGCATAGTTAATACATGATTGGAATAATTGGGGTGTAAACTGATGACAATCAACAATTTTTACAATCAAGGAATACTAGAGGTAATAACTGGTAGTGGTCAGGAGGTCATTGTCTAGGGATAGAGAAAGACCCTTAAAAGGTAGGTGGTTTGGTTGTAAAGAACACATATTGGAGGTGGTCATAGGGCTAGGCTTAAAAGTATACCTAGGGGTTGTTAGAGATTGAGTTGAGAGGAATTAGAGGTTGACGATGAAGGATGACATATTATGGAGATGTCATTGGTTTATAAAGGCAATTAACTGGGAATGGATAGGGAAAAATCCTAGATGCTGGACACTAGGATGACAAGATAAGCTAAACAAGTGTAGTTGGTTGTCACAAAGGCTAGTAAAGAAAGGGGATCAATTATATGCCCATATTTAGTTATGTTTTTTAGGCCTTTCTCTTTTATGTTTGTTTGTATTTTGATGTATTTATGTTATGATTTGACGCTTAATTGCTTCTTATTTTATTTTCAGATTATATTTAAGCTTCATTTGGGTTAGGAAGAATTTCTACAAAATTTTGGAGCTAAATTGCAAGTTTTGGAAAATTTTGGAGCAAACATGCCTTGTTACATACCCATGTTAGTACCTTGCACACTTATGTCTCACTCCTACATGCCCGTGTTTAAGTGTCACGCCCATGATCCAAGCTATGTCATTTATTTTTGGGTTTTTTTGTGAGAACAGAAAAGAGAGGCAGGGAGGATGCGAGAAATAGAGAAAAATAAGAGAGTTTTCATGAAGGAAGGCTGCTAGAGGCAGTTTTGATGGTCAACACCATTTACTGAGTGACAGATCAAGGATTTCTTGGAGGAGAAGTAATTCAGTGATGGAGACTTCTTTTTCCTAGTTTTTCTTTGATTTTGTTATGCTTATTTTACGATATTACGAGCTAAATTTTCCTACTCATGCTTGGAGTAGATGAACCCTAGGATGATCTTACGATTGTGATTACTTTCTGGTTTAATATGATTATGCCTTTCTTGTGATCTATCAAATGTTCTTCGATGCATTGATTAAAAGTAGCTAGCCAATTAATTCAATGTGAGATGATAAACATATGACAGGTAGTATCTGGTGTGTTTTTTGTGGATCACCATTGGATAGAAGGGATATTATTGTAACCAAGAGTAATATGTGTGATGTAATATCTCCGGACTAGGGTGAAACCTAGTAGTGGGTCATAGGACTAGTACTCTATTCTTAGGGAGCACGGAGGCCTAGACATCCTATTAGTGACTTAAGAATGTGGATTAGTGTAACAAGAATAATAGAGAGTTAATCTAAGTTAGGTAGTACTCCATGGTACAAGTTAATCATAATCTTGTTAATTTTATTGTTGGTTATCTAATTGTTCTTTGCTGCCAGTAATTAGTTGTTAGTTATTTTACTACATTATTTTAATTTAATTAATTCTTCGTTAGTTAGTTAAACAAACTCCTTAATTGTTAGTTAGATAATAGAGAAAGGTTTAGTATGGTAGACAAGCTCTGTTGCATGGGAAAAATAATCTTGGTAATTGCCACTACTGCACTTGGATGATAGGTGCACTTGCCTATGAGTTCACATATTTATGAGTATAGAGAGATTTAATATATCCACATTATTTTATTAGTGTAGTGGGAAAAGTTTGTGTGTACTGAAGAACACACTAAGTTTTTTACGCTGTTGCAGGGGACATTTGTTGAGATTGCTACCTCTAAGATTAATCTTTATTAATCTAGTCAATTTTTTTATTGCAGTATTTTTATTTGAATTTCTAGTCATTTTTTAGTTTATTGATTTGTTCATCATTTCCTGCAGGAATTCTGTTGGATGACTCTTAGCTATCCTGGTGAAGTTGTTGAAGTGGATCCCAAAATTGAAAGGGCCTTGAGGAAACTTTTGTCTACAAGGGGTACTGAGTCACTGTCATTGCATCCTGAAGTAGGGAAGCAAGGATAAAATTGAGAGCATCTAATCATGAAAGACCGTAATCAAGCAAAAACTATGTCAAAATATGCTAAGCCTTCTCTTGAAGGGATGAAGTCAGGTATCATTTGACATCTTGTAAATGCCAACAATTTTGATATCAAGCTGAATATTAACCAGATGGTGTAGAATTGTGTTCAACTCGATGGTTTGGAAGACAAGGATCCTAATGCTCACATTGCTAGTTTCTTAGAGATTTATAAAGCTTTTAGAATTAGTGGAGCTAGTGCAGTAGCATTCGGTTAAGGTTATTCTCATTTTCGTTGAGAGGAAGAGCAAAGTAATGGTTGACTCCACTTCCAAGAGGTTCTATTACCACCTAAAATGCTCTTTCCAAGAAAAGTTTGCTCAAAATATTTTCCTCTAGCAAAGATTGTGAAGTTCCATAATGAAATTTCTGCTTTCAGTTAGATGGATTCAAAAACATTATGTGAACGTTGGGAAAGATTCAAGGACCTGTTGAGAAGGTGTCCACATCATGGACTACCTGTGTGGATGTAAGTACAAATGTTCTACAATGGTCTGAGTTATGCTTCTGAGCATATGATTGATGTAGCGGCTGGTGGTACTCTTAATAACATGATACCTGAAGCGGCACAATAATTGGTTGAGGAGATGGCTATGAACAACTACCAATGGGAATCATCATCTAGAATTAAGCCGAGTAGAGTATTTACAATTTAGAATTTTGATGGTTATTTAGTTCTAGTGAATCAAGTTAAAGCCTTAATGAGGGAGTTCAAAAATTTCTCTACTATCCAGGAGCAAGCTGTGGTGCATTGTTACAATTGTGGGGGAAAGCACCCAACTTGGGATTGTCACATGAACAAATAGAGGAGCATAATGAATAGGAGGATTTTATTGGAAATTTTTCAGGATCGCAAGGAAATGGTTATTCTATGTCGAGATGGGGGAGTTATTCAACTGACAGTTAGATAGACCAAGGAAGGAACAAACTTTCTAGCATTTGCCCCCCTCTACAAATTTTGTAGAGGTGATAATTGGATTCATGGGAAATATTGAAACTCAGTGCTAGAGTCTAAGAGACACCATGGAAAGGCAGTAGCAAATGTTTTCGAAGCAGATGGATCAGATGTCACAAACTGTGATGGAAATCAACAAAGCAATTATGACACCGGTGAGTGAACAATTCAAAGTTATTACTCTTCAAAATGGTAAGGAGTTGACTGTTAGAAAAAGTGATGAAATAAAGAAGTTGGTAGAAGCTCAAAAAAATCATCAAGAATTTCAGCAAGAAGTCATTATGCCACACAAAGAATAACTATAGTTGGAACCACTGGAAAAGAATGGGGGAGTCAAGGATTATCGTCCGCCTTTACCATATCCTTCTTGATTATCAAAAGATAAAGATGAGGAACAATTTTCTAAATTTTTTGCTATGTTTAAACAACTTTATATGAATATTCCTTTTGCATAAGCTCTAGAATAGATGTTGCGCTACACCAATTTTTGAAGGACATCTTAGCTAAGAAAAAGATATTGGAAGAGTTATCTTCGGTAATTTGAATGGAGAATGCTCAACCATCATTCAGAATGACCTTCCAAGGAAGATTGGCGATCCAAGGAGTTTTACTATTCCTTGCACTATTGGTCATGTCACAATTGATAGAGCTTTAGTGGATTTAGGTGCTAGTATAAATTTAATGCTTTATACTTTGTTTAAGACAGTAGAATTAGGAGAACCTAAACCTACTAGAATGTGTATTCAGCTAGTTGATAGGTTAGCTAAGATGATAGGTTAGCTAAGTATCCTAGGGAAATAATTGAGGATGTTCTGGTAAAAGTTGGCAAGTTTATTATTCTCGCTGACTTTGCTATGCTGGATATGGATATGGATGCGCATGTGCCTATGATTTTAGGATGACCTTTTCTAGGGACTGCTGGTGCATTAATTGGTGTTCAAAATGGCAAACTAGTTTTAAAGATAATAACGAAAAAAGCCATCTTTTATATTTCTGATACTATGAAAAATACTCTTCATAAAGATGATGCTTGTTATTTTTTGGATTCAGTTGACACTAAAGTTGCCTGTTGTTTTTAGGATTGTATTTTGGAGGATCAACTGGAAGTATGCATAGCCCAGGGAAATGAGTTCAAAATCGATACCCCAAAAAAGGAACAGCTAGTAGTTCAATTGGAAACTGAAGGGATTGCTGAAGATAAAGAAAAGGATGAACAAATCAACTCGAATAAAAAATGGAGGAAAACCTCAATTGAGAAGCCGCCAGATTTGGAACTAAAAAAGTTACCTGATCATCTAGAATATGCTTTCTTGGCAATGAAATCTAAACTGCCAGTGCTTATCTTCACTCTGCTGAGTGCAAAAGAAAGGGAAAGTTGTTAGACGTGCTACAGAAGTAAAAGAAAGCAATAGCTTGGTCTATCACCGAAATAAAAAGGATAAACCCATCATATTGGACACATAAAAGTTTGATGAAGGAGCACCATAAGCCAGTAGTACAACCACTGCGAAGGTTGAATCCAAATGTCAAGTAAGTTGTGAAAGCTGAAGTGATAAAATTGTTAGACGCTAGAGTAATTTACCCAATTTCTGACAGCATGTGGGTGAGCCCAGTTCAAGTTTTGGGCAAGAAAGAAGGTATGACCATTTTCTAAAACAAAAATAATGATCTAATTCCTACATGAACAATCATTGGATGAAGAGTGTATTGATTACCATAAGCTCAATGATGCCATCACAAATGACCATTTTCTACTCTCTTTCATTAATTTAATGTTAGAACATTTAGCCGGTCACACTTACTACTGTATTTTGGATGGCATGTCAGGTTATTTCTAAATCCCAATTGCTCCCAAAGATCAAGAAAAGACTACATTCATTGCCCTTATGGTACGTTTGCCTTTTAGTTTGTGCAATGCCCTAGCTACTTTTCAGAGATGTACGTTAGTGATTTTTTATGGCTTAGTGGAAGACATCACAGAAGTATTTATGGATGATTTTTCTGTTCTTGCGGATTTGTTTGATGAATGGCTCCATAATCTTTGTAGGGTGTTAGAAAGATGCAAAAAAACCAATCTAGTGTTTAACTGGGTGAAATGTTATTTTATGGTAAAGGAAAGTATAGTTTTCAATCATAAGATATCTAGTAAGGGTATAGAAGTAGATAAGGCAAAGATTGAAACTATCTCAAAATTACATTTATTGTCTTCAGTTAAGGCAATTAGAAGCTTTCAAGGTCATGCAAGTTTTTATAAATAGTTTATTGAAGACTTTTTTAATATAGGAAAACCATTCACCAAGTTGTTGGAAAAGGATGCAATTTTTGACTTTAATGATAAGTGCTTGTCAGCCTTTAATAAGCTTAAGGATTTTTTAACCAACGCACCAGTAATGGTATTGCCTGATTGGCCTTTTCCATTTGAATTAATGTGCGATGCTAGTGACTAGGCAGTAGGTGTAGTTTTGGGTCAACATAAAGATAAACACTTTCAACCTATAAACTACACCAGTAAGACACTAACTAGTGCAAAGGAAGATCACATCACTACTGAGAAAGTATTATTGGCTGTTGTTTTTGCTATCGATAAGTTTCATTCTTACTTGCTCTTATCTACGAAATTACGTATATTGACCACTCTGCTTCGAAGTACTTATTGAATGAGAATGATGTGAAGCTAAGATTGATCAGGTGGGTTCTTCTACTCCAAGAGTTTGACTAAGAAATCTTAGACAAAAAAGGCACAAAAAATCTAGTTGCAGATCATCTTTCCAAGCTGAAGAATCCCAAAGGAGAAACAATAAAGGATGGGGACATTAACGATTCATTTTTGGATGAACATCTCTATATGCTTAATTCTAATTACGCATATGAGCCTTGGTTCATTAACTTTATTACCCCGTATGCAAGGAATTACCCAGGGACATGATGTACCAACAAAAGAAAAAAAATTCTTTTTTATGCTAAAATATTACTTCTAGGATGAACAATTTTTGTTTAGAATTTGTGTAGATCAAATTATTCGATGATGTGTAGCCTACCCCATACAAAAAGGATACTTGAGCACTATCATAAAAGACCAACTAGAGGTCATTTATGAGGAAACACTATGGTATGAAAGGTGTTGGAGTTAGGTTTTTATTGGCCTTCCCTATTCAAGGATGCTGAAGTATTTGATATTTGGGGAATTGATTTCATAGGTCATTTCCCATCATCCTTTGGGAATAAGTATATTTTAGTAGTGGTAGACTATATTTCTAAATGGGTAAAAGCACAAGCCTTACCTTAAAATGATGCGAGGGTTATGGTTAAATTTTTAAAGAGGTTGTTCACCTGATTTGGGATCTCAAGAGCCACTATTAGCGATAGAGAACACACTTTTGTAATTCTGAATTTGAAAAGTGTTAAGTAGATTTAGGGTTACCCATAGAATGATTATGGCCTACCACCCAAAAGCTAGTGGTCAAGCCTAATCATTTAATAGAGAGATTAAGCGTATGCTAGAAAAAGTGATATCTATGTCTAGGAAAAAATGGTCTCCTAAGTTAGATGGTGTACTATGGGCATACCGAATAGTATATAAGACACCTATCAAAATCACCCTGTATCTTCTAGTTTATGGGAAAACGTGTCACCTCTTGATTGAGTTAGAGCATAATGCGTATTAGGCTATAAAGAATATTAACTTAGATTTTGAACATGCAGGCAAAAATGTTTGTTGCAGCTTAATGAGCTTGATGAATAGCAAAATGTAGCATAAGGAAACTCCAAAATTTATAAAGAGAAAGTGAAGAAATGGCATGATGCAAGAATAAAGCAAGGGAAAGAATTTTAAGCTGGGGATTGGGTGTTGATTGACAATGCTTAGTTCTTAATTTTTCTAGGTAAGCTTAAATCCCGTTAGCTTGGACTGTTTGTAGTAATGAAAGTTTTCCCTTTTGGTGTTATATAGATCAAGTATTGCTAGAAATGGACATTCAAGGTGAATGGCCACCAACTCAAGCATTATTTTGAAGGTGAGATTCCCAACATACATCAAGAAGACATCACACTTAGCCGCCCTAAAATCGGCATATAATAAAGCATCCATTATGTTGAGACGATGACGCTAAACCAAACGCTTATTGGGTGGTAACTCAAGCATTAATTTTTTCCTTTAGCTTTGTTTTCATTTAGTTTGTTTTATTAATGGTAGGTTAGTTAATTTTTTGATTGTCCTATGATCTTATAATCTGTAATTCTTGATATAGGAATCTAGAGCATTTTGGGAAGAATTTTGTATTCAGGGTGAGTAAAAAATATTAAGTTCAATTTCAGTTAAGTTTGCAAATTTTTATAAGTTTCAGGGACTAAACATGTTCTTAAACATGCCTATGTTTAGGGCTATGTCACTAAACTAGGTTTCAAACACATCCATGTTTAATTTAATAAATTGATTTTTCACGTAGAATTTTCATTTGAGCTACAATGGCCAAACACGGTTTCTGTCAAGACCATGTAATGAAATGTGTTTACAATACATGGTTTCTGTCATACCCATGTTCTTGCCCATGTGTTTTAAAAGCCTAAAATTCCAAAACTTAAACACGCACACAAACACAGCCATGTTTTAAAATATGTTCGCAAAAGACAATTTGAGTTACTTATTTGACAAAAAATGTGTTTCATTTCTGTGTTTAAAAAGTTCAAGTTCCAGAGAATGAACATTACCTCCTTCATGACTGTGGAAAACAGCATATTTGACTAACATGGTGTTGGCAATGCCCAAGTTAAGACCCGTGTTATTCTTTTGATTTCAAATTTTTTGAGCTCTAGTCATCAAACATGGTGAAATGTGCACTCGTGTTGGAAGGCGTGTTACACAACATGGTCATGCACACACCCATGTTTGAGTCCATGTTTATCCCCTATGGAAAAATATTTCATCCTCTGATACCACTGATGGGTTTCGGGAGCCAAACAGCGCAGCGAAATTTAACCGAAACCCTCTAGGATCCAAGTGAAACGGGATAAACCGGGTGTTCAAAAATTTTCATACCTAATTTTTGATTGAGATCTCTCACTTAACTATAGAGTCGAATCACAAAACTTGAACAGTTGACGTGTTCAGGCTCTCTATGGTATCCACACGAGCCTCTCGGGATCACCACGCTTTCACCACGTCCCGATAGATGCGTTTCTCTTGCACTCGCAGTGCTAGCTTGCGTTCTCCAAGGAATTGCAAGAGAAGAGTGTGGCTGTCCTTTTTGGAGGCTAGGGCAAGGAGACCTGCGAATTTCTCACTTAAAAGTTGTATTTATAGTGAAACTCAACTTCCAGGCCTAATGGGTTTCAAAGCCCTAATCCAATTAGGATTTAATTTCAGGCTTAATAATGGCTCAACTCTTGGGCCCATTACTAATATGAAATTAAAGTGAAATCATAACCCAAATAATTAGCCCATGCACTCTAATGATCCAAATAGCTCTATGTGTGCGACCCAATAGGCTCTTGCCATGTTGGCAATGATCATAAATCACATTTATGATCATAAGCAATGAGCGGTGTCTAGCAACACATCATTGCTACCCAAGTGACAAGATTGTCGGTGAATCGACTAAACCTTTATGATCATCACCGATATATGCCATTGTCCCTTTGTCCAAGATATCAAGACTAAGCACGAGACATGGAATGTGTCACTCTCGTATAGCCCAATCTTTGGTTTCTTGATTACCGAGTAGACCAACTTAAACTGATGACATTGATATCGTATATCAACTCATCCGAGCATGGCCATGCATTTTCTAAGTCTCACTCTATCAAGGGGCCCGAAGATATCACTCCCGTTACATAGGAGGGACAAATCCCATCTTGATCATACAAATCCCTCCGCATGATATGTGACATACCCAATGACCTCCTTCAAGTTCACTCAGTTACGAGCAACAAAGGAAAGTATCAAAGTATGTGACTCACATGTAGGGAACCTTGATGATCTTAGGTCGAAGGACTACATATACCATGATCACTATGAGAATCACTTATGACACTCATATAACGATCCATGTAGTGTTCTCATGGTGGGTCGGTCCAGTACACAAGTTCTCCAACTTGTACCCATATGTAGACTACATATCTCATATTAGTCTCCACATATGCTAGTCGTTATGTATTATTGCAACCCGCTCCACAATAATACTAGACCAGGGATGTTTAAGAATATCATTATTCTAGGGTTACGATTATGTTTGTTAAGTTACGCAGAAACAAAACAACAAACATAATTGTTGGATTAATGCCTTAATAAAATATCATGACTCAATGTGCAAAAATACAATCATCTCATGATTGGCTTTTGGGTACAACACTAACAGTTAACACAGGTGGAGGCACAATTGTGAATAAAATTATGACAAGTATACACAGTTTGTAACATGGCCATGAAGTGTACTTGTGTTTTGTATTTAAATCACAATTACTTAGTTTCAGAATAATAATACAGTTTCTAACACACCCCGTGTTTACAATCGTGTTCGTTTAAAATTCTAAGTGTAAGGTCACCTAAACACCCGTGACATTGACCGTGTTTGAACAAACCTGTTTAAAACAAAATTTCAATTCTATTTTGAGATCATAAGCATACTTTTTAGTTTCTTGAGCCCCAAGATGCTTGAAATGAGCAGTTTCCTCTAAATTTGATCTTCCCAGGCTATCGGTAGATTTACTTTTATTTTTCTTTGAATTCATATCTATTATTTTCTTCATTTGTTTACTTCTTTATGCATGACATTGATGAAAGTTGCCTTTGGATCAAGAGCAATTTAGTAGGATTCTTCTTTGTTTTTCCATAGCTATGACTTGTATTAATTGGATGAAACCAAGCTGTGGTTGTGCATGTATTATGGCCAGCAATTGTTGCTAGTAGTTGTTGTTCTTGAGGTATTAATGTAGAATTGCTTTGTTAGCATTAAATTTTTTCTCTTGCATCGCAAGTAATTTAGTTCGCAAGGTGTTTGATATGTTTTTGCAATGGTTTTAGAGAGCTTTTCTAACAATTTATGTCCCTTGAGGCATACTTTCTACACGAGGCTTCAATGGATCCGGCAATTATCTTTCAGCCTCACTTTGACTATTCCACTGCTGGTCCACTGGAGATTAATGATACTGTGGTCCATTGAGGGTAGACATGCTTGTGTGAGCCTCCCACGTTCACCTTATTGACGTTAGTCCACGAGTTTTAAACTAATAGAGCATTTAGAGGTTTTTGTTCTGAGATCTCACTGTGGATGTTTGTGAGGAATGTCGAGGTCCTTCTTTATGAGGATGACATTCATCACAACCTTGGCATCATTCCTACCCCAAGCAGTTTTCCTCAACCAAAGCAGGATGAGCTTACTCCTACCCTTTACGGTTGACTTGTTGCACGGACCACCATCTTAGGGCATAGTCCATTCTTTTGGCTGTCATAGCTTTTGGCCACTGTGCGCCTATGGTTCGAGAGAACAAGGAGAGTTCATTAATCTCACTACAAGGCAAAACTAAGGCTTCAAAGAAATTTAGAGGTGGTAAAGAGTCAGGGTGCTCTACCTCAAAGGGTTATCAAATGTGGTAAAGAGTCAGGGTGCTCAACCTCAAATAAATATCAAGGTGGTAAAGATACAGGTTTTCTACCTCAAGAGTTTTTAGAGGTTGTAAAGAGACGGAGTTCTCTACCTCAAAAGAATTTAGAGGTGGTAAAGAGTCAGGGTGCTCTACCTTAAAAGAATTTGGAGATGGTGAAGAGTCAGGGTGCTCTACCTCAAAGGAATTTGGAGGTGGTGAAGAGCTAGGGTGCTTTACCTCAAAGAAATTTAGAGGTTATAAAGGGACAGTGTTCTCTACCTCTAAGGCGACAAAAAGTGGTAAAGAGAGAGTTCTCTACCTCTTAGACCATGGTGAGAGAGTGTTCTCTACCAAAGTTAAAAATGAGAGAAAAGTTTCTCTCTTCTATAGAAAGGTTTCTATAGAGACAAGGGTGAGGGAGGTTCCTTAATCCCTCAAGAAAAGAGAACAAAGTTTTCCTCTTAGGTTTGGAAGCAATAGAAAGCCTCTTATTGCAAAAGGCTAGGAAAGTTCCTAGGCTTGGTAATCAAGGAGGAAAGAGTTTTGCTCCTTAGATTGCTAAATGATACGAGGGTTTCTATTATAGAGGTAATGGGGAAGGTTCATTAACCTCAAAGGAGAGGAGAAGAAGGTTTTTCTCCTCAAGGTTTCGGCAGTGAGAAGGCTTTCAACATCTAGCTAAAGTCGGACAAAACTTGGTAACGGCTTTGCATGCGTCATGTCCCATGAGACATGTAAAGAGAGGCAGCTGTTGACACCCAATTTTGTCCGGGCACTGACTTTTGCTTAAGTTTTAGGTTAAGAAAATTAGTTTGGGGGGCATTTTCATTTTTAGGGACTATTTGGTCATTTGTTAGGAGTTTGGGTCATTTTTGTCATTTTAGGGTTTTGCATAGTTAGTCGGTCTAGTCACATTTAGGCTACATTGTTATTTTGGTCTAAGTGGTCATCTAGGGTAGAAAAATAGGAGTTAATTTAGTTTAGACACTAATTTGGAATCCTAAAGGTTTTATATGTCAATTTAGGAAAAATGAGAAAGTTTGGGGAAAAACTAGGAAATTTTAAAGGATTTTAGGAAAAAATTGAAAAGTTTGAGGTAAATTTGTCAGAAATGAGGAGTTTGGGGGGCAAATATGTTAAAATCCTGAAGTTTTAAGGAAATATGGAAAATTTTAGGAAGTTTTAGGCTCAATTGACAAATCCTTAAAGTTTTGGGTTAAATTGAAATTTGCACAGAATTTGGGGCAAGATCAGCAGCTTGAGAGTTTTATTGGACTTAAACTGATACTTTACCAAATTATATCCTAATCTCCTCAAATTGAATTGGATTAATTTTAAACTCTATAAAACCTAGCTATTCTCGCCTAAGACTCCCTAGTATAAATATGGGTCACTATTGACATGAAAAGGGGGAGAAATTCGAAACCCTAAGCTCTAGTCTCGAAAAAGGGAAAACTGCAGCCTTCAACCCCTATCTCTCCTCCCTCATCCCCAGAAACCCTAACCTTTCCTCCAAGACCAGCAGCCACTCCTGTCCCCCTCTACTGCCCGACGCTTCGACTTCCTCCCCCGACGCTTCGTCTTCCCACTTCCGTTCGTCCTCCACCGTCGCCAAAAGGCCTCCACCGTTGCCCTCTATCTGCTGCTCCAACCTGCCCCTGCCGTCGCCCTCTGTCCGCCGCTCCAGCTCCACCGCCGCCACGCCAAATCCCATCGTCGCTCCCGATTCGCTGCCTTTCTTCGTCTTCCTCCCGCACCCTTGAAGTCGCCGCCTCCGTTACACTAAAGCCTAGTCTTCCGATCACTCCGGACTCCGGAGACGCTGCCGTCGGTGGAATAAGGCAAGACCCGGATCGCGATCCGCGCACCCGACCCAATTCCACCTAGATCTGACCCAGTCAACTCCTTTTGAATACAACCTTAACTTAGGCCTCTGACTTTCTATTTCGTTCATAGAAGTTACTAACTTTTATTCTTGTTGCAGATTAGTCACTGACAGCAAGTTTATTTCTTTGTTTTCCTTTCTTTCTTTCTTTCTTTGTTTGTTTAGCCCTGCATTAGATTTAACCATTAAATTCACATAAAGATGTAACTTAGGATATTTATTTTTATTTATTTATCTCTTTTATTTCCTTTCAAGTTTTCTTAGAATAGCTTCATCTTATTTTTATTTTGATTTATATAATGTATCTAAAAAAATCACACTTAGGAAATTTTATACCGCATGGGTTCGATAAAACCCTAGGATGAATTTATGACGATAGTAAATTTCAAGATCCATATCCGGCTGATTTGATAGGATCCATGGTTTGGATTGATGATCAACTAAAATATTTAAAAGATAAATAAAGATAAATAAGGATAGGTTAAGTTTTTAGGTTCCACATCCGGGTGATCTGATAGGATCTATGGTTTAAAAAAATCAAAATTTCATAAAATAAATAAAATCAAGTAGGAAGGTTTAGAAGTCCATATCCGGTGGTTCGATTAGAATCCATGGTTTGGATATTAACTGAAATTATTTAAAGTAAGTAAAACTTAAATCAAACTAAGGTACCAATTTTTTGGCGCTATAACAAAGTTATTTTAGTGTAACTGTACTCCCGAGCCCTTCGAACTCTCGTAAACTATTTTAAGGTGTCCAATCGACCTAAACGAAATAGATTGGTGTCGACTCCAAAAAATACATTGCTACACAAGACAAACACATTGACAGAGAAGAAAATTGATAGTTTAAGTTTTCTATTAATTATGAGAAAATTATGAAACAATTTAAGTTTATTGAAAGGCAGCTACTAGACAATTTGAATTCATTAACTCTCATGAATTATTTGACATTAAATTTTTAAATTGTAGTCCAAACTATTTAGTATTTGATTTTTCATAAATTCATATTGTGTCATAATTTTTTAATAGTTAATAAAAAATTTAAACTATCAATTTTTTTTCTTTGTAAATTGAGTTTTTGAGCCTGCCCAGGACTAGGGACAAATATGGAATGAATTATAAAGGTTTGGGACCAATTTACATCGAAATGAAGGTTGTGGACTAATTTGCAACAAAAATTAAAGGTTTGGGATCAATGATGCTTTTACCCACCCCTTCTAACTACAGAAAACGTATAATAATTAAAAACACTACCTAAAGCTCTAGCCTCATCTAGCAAGACTCACATTTTGTGAAATTAAACATACTTTAGATAATATTCATACTTTTAAAGAAATATCAAACATTGAAAGAAGTAATTTGTCTCTTATTCATTTAGATCGTTTGTTTCTCCTTTTAGCATTACTATAATGTGCTCCAACTTGATAAGTTTAATAATGATTCTGTGTACAAAAAAAAAAAAGATGACAGTGTTTATATTCGCCAAATCAAACTCTCACTACATGTGTTGCATCATCCATTAGAGCACACATGCAATTACTTCATTTTGAATTTTTCTGTGTGGGAATGTATGTCCCAAAATTAATTAATTAGAGTTGCAAATTATCCCCCCTAAAAGCAGAAGACACACGTGCAATGAGCAAAAAATTTCTCCCAGCACAAGTTTTATAATTATTGACAAAACAATAAAGTTTCTTGGAAAACAATAAACTTATCCCGTAAACCAATAAATGCCTTACATATTCGGGAAAACAAGGCCCTTGAGATGAGTGTGAAGGGCATATCTTGTGTTACTTGGGAGATAAGTCTCTAAGAGTTCAACTTAAATTTGAAATCAATTTCTCTGTTTGACAAGAAATTAAAGATATAAACCACCTGCACCCTTTTCGGACATTCCTTTCTTCACAGGACTAAACAGGATTATTGTCAGTTTCAATTCCAAATTCACATTTTCCTTATTTGAGTTATTAGGTTATTTGACTTATTCGGTGAACCAGGTTAAATGAAAAAATTAAAAAAAATACATGTACATAAATTATCAATAAATGAACAAATGAACAGGACAATGTTTTTTTTTTTTTTTTTTATTTTGTTTCCTGTTTATTTTGATTCCGTTCTTTTTCTTTTTTTAAGACATTGATATATTTAATTAAGATGATAATAAAAAGTTGCAAGAGTGCCAGGCGAAAAAATGGAATACCCCGAAAAAATTACAAGAGGAAGAAAGAGGCAAGACATGATTTAGAAAAACAAAAGAGAAGCAGAACAAAACTTGGTGAGGATATGTGCAGTGTTCTCACTCTCGTTTCTGCGTCCATGAAGCCTCCCACTAGCACACAAACCTAAACACTGCAAGAACATATTGGTGGGGAGTCCATCGAGCCAAACCCGAGATCCGAATGCTATTTGGTGAAATGCAACACTCGGCAGGTGCCATAAAGCACAATGCTGCTTGGCATCATTCATGTTATATCAGGGCGATCTAGCATATCTACCAGAGTCATCCTTCTGGGGAACCTTGGTGGCAACCTCAAATTCATGGCATCATCAATCTGAATAGGCAGGTGAGTAGCAACAATAACCATGCCACCCTTCTTCCTATGCTCGGCTATGATATACTCTAGCAACCTAACACCTTCATCATCTAATGCAACAGAAGGTTCATCAAGCAACCAGATTGGCCTGTCTATTGCCAGCAGCCGCGCCAGCTGCAGCCTCTTGCGCTGCCCCATGGACAGCATCCTTGCCTTCTCCTTCGCCAACCGGCCAAGCCCCATGAGCTCCAGAGCAGGCATGGACCTGCCTTCCTTACCCTCTAGAACCTCAAACCACTGGACATTATCCAGCACGGTGAACTTCTCTTTGATGGCATCCTTGAGAGAGAGCCAGTTCAAATGGAGCTTGTACTGGTGGAACACCCCTGATTGCATGATGTCATGGCCATTCCAAAGGATCTCACCAGCTGAGGGACGAGAGAATCCTGCTAACATTCGCAGGAAGGTAGTCTTGCCAGAGCCATTGCTACCAGTAAGAAGAAGGGCTCCTCCATCATGAATTGAAACATTAACATGCCGTAGTATTTGTTGGGCATTTCTCATGCAAGAGACATTGTTGAGAAGGATTTTGGGGAGTGGGGGCTTGCGTATTGACATCTAAAAATCACATTATAGAAAACGGGAAAAAAAAAAGAAAAAGAAAAATTCTCAAACTCAGCATTCAATTTCAAACCAAAATATGAAGAAAGAACAAATACCAGAATAGCCAAACAGGCAAGCAACAACTTGCTTTCAATCAGAAAATCATGCAACTTAGGGATGCCAACAGTGAGAGCCAGGAGCGAGTTTAGCTAACTTCATACCTTATCCATGAGTGAGGATTCAAGTCCTATTCGTAATGTGCCAACGCATTTGAAACGTAAGTACTGTTATTTAATTTTATTTTATGATACAGACACACACTTCCCAAAAAAATATGTACAAATAAATAATTATGTCACAAAATAAAGTAATATATAGTACCTTGCATTAAATTATAGGTTTTTTAAGCTCACATTTATTGTGGCCACATTTGTTAGTTGCTGGTCCTGTTTGCATGATCTGTAGGCCTGATGGTATAGGTTTCCTTTTGAACGGAATGGGGAGTATATTAATACTAAGCAGCTATTTTGGATGATCTGAATCAGTATTTCTTTTCCAGTCATTCAATCCATGAACCTTCCCCCTCATAGGCAATCAGTTTAAGTTAGGTTGAAATTCTTGTAGTACAGAAGTTCATCTTTATCTCAAGCTGATTCAACAAAAGAAATTCTATGGATGAAGTTAGCTAAAAAAGAAAAGGTACTATGGAGCACAGAGAAGGAGATTGATGCAAGTGGAGTTGAATAAAATTAAAAGGTGAGATTACCACGCCAGAAACAAAGCTCTTTGGAGGGGTAACTGCAGAAGCAGGATATAAGTGTTAAACTTTCACCAGCTTCTGAAATGTTCTAGTATCTCAAAACACTTGCTAAAGCCAAGCAGACCTGAGAACTGAGACAAAGATTTCAAATTTCTGAATAAAAGAATATACAACTTTGGTTTGATATGCAAATATAATCATAACACAAACATGACAGAATCAAAAGGAGAAAGCTTAACAAATCCTATTAAGTGTTTAATACAATTACTTTGCATTATGCTCTTACCTTTTTTATTATTCTTTTTCTCTAAAAATTCACACACACACATGTGTGCGTGCGTGTGTGTATAATTAGCGCCATCTCCTATACCTTTAAACCCTCTAGTACTTGTTCTTTATTGCATTCAAATTATGAACAATATAACAAAGACAAAGTTTCCAGAGATGCTACACATCTAAAACTACACCATAAGAACGCCTAGAGGTCATTAATATCTCCCTGAAAGTTCCTTTTCAAAAAAAAATAAATAAATAAAGTAGATATTTCTTAACACGTTTCTTGTTTCTCATTTGTGCATTGCAGAGAGGGATGATTAATGGATTTTACCATTCATCAAACATCATGCCTTAGTCCTCCTCATCCCTGTTAGATGGCTTTAAGAACTAGAAACACTATCTGACACAGGTGAAGAATCAAAAGAACACACTCACACACACTGTGCCGTATAAGATAAGAGCAGAGATCATTGGTTACCAAAAGGATAGATATAAAAGCTTTTTACTTTTCAACCAACTTGAATAATCATGAGGGTAGTAGATAGAGAGACAACCAATCTTTAAACTTCATTAGGTATAAAAGATGTGATCTTTTAGGATAAAATGATTAGGCAGGATCAAGATGAGGACCATTTCACGTTAAAAGATGCAAACTATGCTGGCTAACACTCAACTCAGAAAAACTCACATCAATGACAAGTGGAACAAGCCCAAAATTTCAACTGAGTCAAATCCTTAGGTTCAGATTAAATGCATGATCAACCCGAAAAGTCACTCACCCCTACTTCAAAATCTCAAGCTTCACTCCAAGTGATGTAAATTCAGAATACTAATTTCTTCTCATTACACATAGATATAGTCAAGGGTTATAAGGACATAAACAAACTTTAGCAAACCAGCTCAATTAAACAAAGGTTATCAAAGTTGGAAATATACCCAAGATCCTTTTGCTTTTTGTATAATCGTAGAATCAAAAAAATTTGCAGAACTTTTAAGATTCTACCAGAAAAAAAACATGAAAAGGTTATAACCATCCAAATTATCTTTAGAAGTTCAGTTTTAGAACATTTTCACACACTAATAGTCAAAGTGTCATGCCACAGACATAAAACACAAAAGGGAAAAAAAAGGAAGCAACTTCTACACTCCATAGCCCATAGTGGGGTGCATGTTATAATATGCCATATGGAACAACATGATGAATAGCAGTATCAGTATTATCATCACTTCAAAGTCAACATCTTTATCTTCTTCTTTTGCCATTCCATAATTTAAGGAGCCAATCTCATTCATGCTATCCAATATAGTTTGTGAAAAATTTTGGTCGATAACTTCTATCATGAAATAAATTGTTGCTTATGTGATATCGAGTAGAAATCCTATAAGTCGTTCAAACAAATTAGTCTCCGATAATGAGAAAACATTATGTTTAATTTGACTAGTGCAAGTTTTGGGAGAAACAAGATGGCCTAACATGGTGGCGTAGGAAATATGAGGTGAATGGAAAAGAAATAAATCAAAAGCTATTTCAGGACAGGAAACTAGTTCAGAAATGAAGTTTAATGGTAGAACTTTTCCTTCTCTGCTCCTAGCAGTTATTCTTTCATTGACACTTCACCTACTGATTTCCGTCCTCCTGTAATTCTTTGCATTTTGGAATTTTCCTTTTGTTTCTTGGGTCAGGGAACATGATTTATTTCATCAAGAAAACCATACTAAAAATAAGCCAAAAAGAAAAGTGCCCAATAAATCTACAACTTCCAATAACAAGAGACCGAGAACGGCATTTCATTTATAGACTCATTACCATTATCAACTGGTCAAACGCATTATTACTAGGAAAAATAAGTTAACACTGCAAGTAATTTTGACCAACCATTGAAAGAGGGAAAGAAATAACCTACAAAGGTCAAACTTTGGATTCCAATTGAATCTCAGATTGAAGCATGGATCGTGCAAAGTTCTGGAAATTGGGTCGACTCCACAGCCATTTCGAGCTCAGGTCTGGCGACGCTCTGTGAGATTCAAAACCAGCACGCCGTGTTTGCAGTTTGAAGTTGGAACGAAGGGGCGATCCGAGAGGCGAGAGCGAGAGAAGATCTGCATGCCTTCGCCCCCTTTTGTGTCGTAAACTAACACTTTGCTCCCTCAACCATGCGAGCATAAGTTGGGTAACCTGCAACTCAATTAGAAATACCTCTAGAAATACCTCTATTAGATCGGCTTGGGTTAAGTAAAAATAAACCATAATTTATGAGTTAATTTTATATATAGAAGAACTAATAGTTTTTTCATTGACTATAATTCCATATAAAACCACATATATAACCAATCCAGGTAGAACTAAAACTGAGGCATATATTTAATTATATAATAAAAATTATAGTATTACTAATATATCAATATACATATATGTATTTCTTTAAGGAATTATGATGGTCATCTTATATTTTACATTAAACCTTTAAATTGATATCCCAAATTGAAACAACATAAAAGTTGTGAGATTATTTATGAAATTTCTTCATATTTACTTGAATCACTTTACTTTCTAAACCGACTACTCCTTGGTTATTTTGTTTTCTATCTCTCTACTCCAAACCACTCTCTAAGACATAATTCTCATGTTTTTTCATTTATGAGCCATATGAAACTGGAAATTTATGACATCAACACATTTCAGGTTTTTATATTAAAAAATTGGTCTTAAAGGCTTAGTTTTCTATGTTGAACGTCGTGCTAATGTTGGAATTACTAGATGGTTGTAAACTGGTTAAGATGGAAAATACGCCACAAACAACTCTTTTGAACTATTTTAGTAACACCATGTCAAACTCTTTTAAATGTGTCTAAGTACATGTATTTAAATGCTGATTTAATTGTATATTATATTGAATATTTCATAAACTGGTTATGGATATAATTTTATTGAATTTATGTGTTAATATAGGTATATGGTATAAACCGAAAAAGCCAAGAATCAGAACCAAAAAACCTAGAACCATAATTCTAGTTCTGTTTGGTTCTCAATTTTCGGGTTTGGTAGAAAATTTTTGAAACCGAGACCATTTTGGATTGGTTCGATTTGACCATAAAATTGAACAAACTCGAACCATGCTCACCCTTCCTAGTACATCCATACTGTGGGGATGAAGCGCAAATGTCAAACTATTTATATCACAAAATATCATTTTACATTTTTCAAAATTGAAAATGATAACAAATTAATTTTGAATTAACAAATCAGATATTTTTGAAACAATGAATTAAAGATAATACAACAAATGAATTTGGGACATCATGAGGAAATCTAGGGTTTAAACTTGACCTCCTTATCCTGTTTCTAAAAAATGTAATACAAAACTGGTCGATTGCTCTCCGAGTCCTAAAAAAGCAGGCATTCCCCCCTTCTCGTACTTAGAATACTAATACATATTCTCTTCTATACTTGTAAGAATGCTTTTGAATACAAAAACAAAAAAAAAACTAAAGCCTAAATATCTAGTAACAATTTGGTAGTACTTTTTACTTTCTTTACTAATTAATTGAAGTGTTCATCAAATATCTCCAATATAATTATCGTTATTCTTAAAAAATGTGCTTGTTGGTTGAAAACTATGCTAACCTAAATGGTTTAGGTTCATGGCCATAAGCAGTTGTGGACCTTGTGGTGGTTCCTGAGGTTTTAAATCTCGTCCTGGACAATGTACCTGTATAGTATAGTATCGGTACTGTATTGTGTCGTTTTGGGTATATATATATATATATATATATATATATATATAATATATATATATATATATATATATATATTATTTCTTCAATAATGGCCTTCAACTATGATGCCAAGTCTTTGATCATCCCTCCGTAGTCTTCTTTGGAGGTGGTTATGGCCAATTAAGCTTGAATATGTGATTTCTTAGTCAAAAAGGTTAAATGGTCTGAGCTTGGAAGAATCTTTTGTATTACTACTGCCATTGGTCTGTTATTTAACCATTGAATGACAGCATCTTTGTTTGCTTGAGGAATTTAAAATCCATATATCCCACCATTTTATTTTGAATTCTTGGAATAATTGAGAAAACCCTTCTTCATCCTTTTCAATGACGAAGGTCTAAGACGTAATCCATCATATGCTAAAGGTTATGAAAAAAATTTAGGGTTCTATCGTAATATTGGATTGAATGAAGATGCTTCTTTAAGTATTTAGCAAAACCTTGTTTAATTGGTTTAGGCAAAGCATTTCTGATCAAACCAAAGTAATCCTACCTAGTCTAAACCCAATTAGGAAATTTGTAATTCAAATTTTTGTGAAAAAAGAAAACCCATGAATGGGTATAATTTGGAATGTAAAGAGCATTATACCATGCTTGAGTATAATCATTATAATTGAAAAAATGGTGGTCTTGACTGAATAGAAAATTTTTTGAAATTGCAAATGTATTGATCCCAATATAAAAGTCTTAAAATTTTATTAATTTGGCATTTATTCCAATAAAATAACTGGAAGATTATAAGTCTTAGTAAAGTAATTTGAATTATTCTTTCTTTGATTTTGAGTTTGAGAAGTGGAACCTCTCTCTTTAAAAGAATGTGTTTCTTTTGATTCACCTTTAAAAACAACTACAAAGTTTGAAGGTGTGGGTTTGGATTATGGAGTTTCTGGAGCAAGAATAAAAAATAAATTTTTTGTGATTTTCTTTTGAGTCAATGAGTTTAAGGGTTTTGAACTCATGATGTATGGAGCAAATTTTTCTTCATCTTGCCTTGCAACAACTCATGGAAAAGGAAATTAGAAAGATTATTTGAAATGTCTTTTATATATTCAATCTCAAAATCAAAATTGCTTAATAATAATTGTCATTTCGCAAAATTTTGTTTTAAAATCAAATTTTTAACATCTTTTTCCAAAATTTCTTTAGCAGGTTTGCAATCTATTTGTAATAAAAATCTTTTCATATATAAATCATTTTCAAACTTAGTAATACACAAAGCAATTGAAAGTATCATTCCAAATTTCAGAATGAAATCTAACTAAACTTTCTTTAGACTAGTTAGGAAAAGATGCTATTTTAGGATTCCACCATAACCTATGTATCTTGTGTCTATTTCAACTATGAGAAAGGCTTTGGGATGTGGAAGACTTAGGCACTAAAAAAACTTAATTTTCTCTTTAATAACTTTAACAATTTCATTATGTTGATTAGTCTATGCTAATGGATTTTTCTTTAATCACTGATATAACGGTTTACATATTATTTTAACATTGTTAAATAAATTTGACACATAATTCAAGCATCCTAGGAATCTTTGTAGTTGATTTTTATCCCTAATTTCATATGAAAATTTTGAGGTAAATTCTAATGTTCTTGCAATTGGAGAAATTTTTCCTTGATGTATTGTATGACCTAAAAGGCTAAAAATCTTATATGGGTTTGGAATAATTTCATCTTGGGTAAGGACACTAAAATTTTTCTAATTGAGAAAAGTGTCAATTTAATGAATTTGAATAAATTAAAACATCATTGATGTATACTATTGCAAAATTTTGAATAAGAGCTAAAATATTATTCATTATATTTTAAAATTCTAAGAGAGCATTTTTTAATCCAAAGGACATTATTTTCCATTCATAATGACCGAAGGGAATAGTGAAACCAGTTTTATATCAATCCTTTTCATTAATCTGAACTTGCTAGAATTAAGATTGCATATCAAATTTTGAAAATATTTTTGCACTATGAAGTTTTTTTAGAAGATATCTTTTATTAGGAATTGGGATATCTTATCTATTCTAAAATTTTATTTAAAGGTTTATAATTAATAACTAATCTTGGAGCACCTATTTCAATTTCTACTGCATTCATTACGTAGAATGCTAAACAAGCCCATGGAGATTTAGATTTTTTAATTAATCCTTTTGCTTATAAATCTAAAATTTCTTTAATACATAATTTTTCTAATTCTTTATTCATATGAATCACTCTTGACCTAATGGGAATAAATTTTTCATCGAATCCATTAACATATGGGAGACTAACTATATGTTTTTTTCCCCAATTTTAGAATGGATTCAAGATTGAAACACAAATATCTTTGGAAAACTTACTTTCAATTTACTTTATCTTTTTTTGAATTGAAGGATTTTGTAATTGAAATTCAATATGGAGAAAATTTATTTCTTGAATTAAATATTTATAATGTCTTTCTTTATTTTGAATCATATTAATTGATCGTATGAATGAATCTTGTAAAAGTCTAACACTTCTTTCTTGAACAGGAAATATAAAAGGAAAAGACAATTCTCTTCCTAATGCATCAAATGGAGTCACTTGAAAGGGATATGATAGGACGTATGCCTAACCTGAAAGCCCATATCCTTGCAAGACAAGCCCAAAATAAAAGGTCCAGCAGGCCAAAAGAGGAAACTCATCCAAAACAGAAAAAAGATCCCACAATTACGAGATTGATCTAAGGATTCCTAGCCCAAAGCGATTCTCACATATCTCACATTAACTATATAAGCCAGACCATTCATTAATCTCAAGGTATGAGATTACTTCCTAATAACAGCTCTCTACTACTTTTCATCACCTGCCAAAAACTAACTTGATAGTTGGAGGGTTTTCTATGGGGACATATCCTGGGACTCTGACGTTGTCTTTGTGTGTAGAATTTCCATTCACCAAGTCCTAAGCAATTGGCCCAGGCCTGGCTAACCCTTTCTTTTGCTACTAGGATATAAAGTAGTTATAAAAGGAATTCTTAAAATAATATTGGTATTTAAATTTTTAATCAAAATAAAAGGCATTTTAACACAAATACCAAAATTATAGACCTTTTACATTACTTAATATATATTTAACATTAAGTTTAGAACTATTAGCAAAATGAAGTTCTTCAATAGCCTTTTCATGGAATTTTTTAGGAATTATTCATTCTTAAATACAATTTTGATTTGTCCCAATATCAACTAGAGCTATAGTCTTAATATAATATTCATTATTAACAACTAAATCAATTGAAACATACCAATTGTGGTAATGAAATTTTGAAATTATATTTATAAATTCATCATTTTTTGGTTCTTGAATTACTATATCTTTATTTTTGGGTTTTATGTCCTTAAGGGCTGACTTTGTATTCTTTTTAGATTAATTTATAGCTGTTTTACATTGAGACATTTTTTTTATAGAAATTCACATGAGACTTTGGCTATTTTGTATATATCTAGTTTTCATTGTTGAGTGTTAAAATTGGCCAATATGACATACAAAGAGGTTATGATGCAAAGAGATAGAAAATGAAAGGGAAAAACTAAATTATTCAGTTACTTATGTATGTTACTATAAGTTGATTTTTGTTTATAATATATAGATTTATGTCGGTGAGTGTGAGCTTTTACAGTTGACTTTTCTTGTTCAGTTATTGATATCAAGATTATTTGAGTTCTGAGATTATTATTTGAAACCAAAATAAGTTTAAACCATACTTTCTGTTTTTGTTAGGTTTTTTATTTTATATTATTGTTATACAATTTTTTGTCATTTTCAGAAAGTTTTAGGTACATGAAATTTTATTTTCATTGAGACATTTTTTATATAAATTAAAACTTGAAGTATAATTGTATGTTTTTTATTTATTTAAAATTATTTTGGATAAAAATTGTTGCCTTATATGAATATATAAAAAACTGGTCATACCGAAACGCCCCAAACCAATTTTTATGCGGTTTATTTTGTCACTGAGTTTAAGGACGTGCGAGTAGGGTTAGGTAGTTAATTGGGGGACCTGGTCATTGATGCAAGTAGGGTTGGTTTAAGCAAAAACTTGTTTATACCCACGACCCACGAACACCCATAATGGGGACATGCCTATTTTGAGAAATGGACAATTCTTAAGGATGAAGATTTTGGCTGGGAATTACTATTGGAGTATTTAAAGTAGGAATTATCAGGTCTAGATAGTTTACATGATTTTTGGGTAGGCTTAAAGATCTTGGTAATATAGGCCTAGACCTTTCTCTTTATATACTTCTTCTGGATCCGCTTGATGAAGGTCTAGAATTTTCATATTGACTTAACTAATAATGTCATCTTACCTTGTGTCCATTATTGTGATTACTTTCCTCTATCTCCAGAAGACTAGACATTGATAAATTATTTTCCCAACACTATACAAACATACATACATACATACATACATGCATTAATGTATAGTAAATACATACAAACATACATACATACATACATACTTTCACACACACACACACACAGAACATATCAAAATATAGTAAATTCCAATATTCAATTTTTTGGTCCAAGTCACAGATAAGATATAAAAAATTATCAATATATAAAAATGGAATTAAAAAACATGATCAAGAAACTATTCATTTTAACATTTCTATTCATTAGTTCAACAAATAAAAAAAACATAATAGAATCCCTCCAGAAAAAATGTATAGAGGTGAATTAAAAACAAATATAGAAAAAAAAGAATGAAATATTTAAATATATGTGAAAATAAAATTTAATTATTTACAATTGATTCCCTAAAAAATGGTTGAAAAGTAATGAGATTTTGAAAAATAAAAATTAGTTATGAGTGGATGGGTGGCTGATAGACACGTGACTCCAAGATTTTTTGCAAGCTTTAACGAATGATGCCAACTCCCTAAATTGAACTAAGAAATTGATAAAGAAGGAAAGAAAAGAAATTAGAATCAGAATTTTAGGAGGAAAATAATTGAAGAAGTGAAGTTGGATGAAATTTAAGAACTACACTAAGAAATTCTTCTTAGTTTTATTTAGAAAAAATAGAGGATATGTGAACAAATTGTCTCACTAATTCACACTAAATTATTCTTGAAAATTATATTTTTACAAGCAAGAAAGCACCCCTTTATAAAGACTAATGCAGGGTATGCACAAACACACATAAAAAGACATACTTCTAGTTGTACTAGAAGTCCTAGTTAGAAAATACTTAGAATAACTAGTCATATTAATACTAAACACTTAAGAATAATAATAAAACTATAATTCTTAATTAAAATAAAGAGAATATGAATTTTGCTATTGGTAATTGAGAAAGGTGCCAAAACACACACTTAAGCACATATAATGTGCTCTATGTATGCTCCACATGGTAGCTTGCTTCCATGCATAACCCAGCTGCTCTTGGCCATATTGATGATTTATTCCATCTTGAAAATACTAGAAACTTTGTCCTTGCAACCTTTGGATGCATCACAAACATTTATCCCTTAACTAGCTTTCTTTTGGGCTTCATTTAAGCATTGTAGAACAAATCCTTGAATATGCAACTTCCATTAGCTTGTAGATACTCCCCTAGCTTGAAAATCATATAATATGCATAAAATACATGAAAGAACCAATTTAGGCCGCTTAAAACTTGATCGAAGCATAAAGGCTCTATTGGGTGCTCTCAGGTATGTGCCATGGGCTCTCGGGTAGTGCTTTAAAAGCAGGATTCCATCATTCCTTCCTCTTCGAGAGGATTTGTCCTCAAATCTAAGTAGTGGTAGGTTTGATTTCATATGTATCCTCCTTTTGAAGAATGGGCAGCTTCACATGTACCCTTCTTTTGAAGAATGGGCATAATAATGCTCATTGTCTCACTTGCACAATGCTTAGGCACACTCACCTTCATTTCTTCAATATTTGTTGCTACATTTTGGAGCTCAACCTATTGTATTGGCATAATATTCTTGGGTTTAATTGAAGTCAGGTCATCAATCTTAGGCTCAGATATACTCTCCTTGGATAATTCTATGGTTGAAGCTACATCAATGTTGAAAGAACTCCTTTGCTTTATCTTCTGTTGGAACTTTCGCTTTCTTGGAACTTGATTCAATTTCCTTTGGTTCTTCATTTAGCTTGAAGGCATTAATTTATCAAGCCATTTTTCATAAAAGTCGCATTCATAAAGCATGGCTCCTAAATATCCCTATTATAAGATCTCATTGTTAAAAGTGTGAAATATGTTTGTGAGAATTTAGTTTTGAATATATATCAAATTGAGTTCAAATTGTATTAATGTGGTTTTTTTAAAGAATGATGTTTTTTTTTATGAATATTGTTTGCATATGTATCAAACTGTGTGTTTGAAAGTATGAAAGTTTAATGTAGGAAACTAGAGGCTAGTTCATTTTAACTTAAGTCAACTTAATTCAAAACAACTTATTTTTATATTTACATCTTTTTTACTTGAAACCGATTTTATTTAAAAGTCAATATTACTTAGTTGAAATAATCCATTGATTGTAAAATTTTTATAATACTATTAATTTTTTATGAATTTTTCTTTTTTAAACATTAAAAAAGAAAATTTCATAGAAATTTAATAACATGATAAAAATTTTGTTTCAAATGGATTATTACACCTATATAATATTGGTTTTCAAATGAAATTGGTTCTAGGTGAAAAAAATTTAAAACCATTTTAGATTAAGTTGACTTAAGTTAAAACGAATTGGGTGTAGGTTAATATTGTGCAAAACTAGTTCCTATTATTTGAAACTGAATTGTTTTACACACACACACACACACACACATGCACATGTATATATGTATATGTGTGTGCACACGCGTATTTATATATAGTATGAAATTGGGTTCCTACTACAAGAAACTGTGTTCATATTGTATGAAACTTTGTTGTTATTGTATGAAATTGGGCTACTAACGTATGCTCTTATTATATGAAATTTGTACGCAACTGAGTTGCTGTTGTATGAAATTCTGTTCTTCTTTCATGAAATTGAAATATGAAGTAGAAAACTTAGTTCCTATTGTACGAATTTGTGATATTGATGTACAAAATTGAGTTTTTATTGTATAAAATTTAGTTGTTATTGTATGAATTTCATATATATATTATGAAACTAAGGTGGTAGTGTATAGTTGTAAAGTTTTGAAATTGTAAAGTCCAATGTAGAAAACTAGGTTGCTATCATGTAAAACCATGGTGCTATTGTATGAAACTTGGTTTATATATGTATAAAACTATGTTTCTACTATATGAGTTTTGATAGCATATGAAACTAAAAATGAATTGTAAAACTAGAAATTATTTGTACAAAGTTAAAAAATATTTGTGTGGAACTAAGTAAATTTTTTGGAATATAGTTTGCAAATAAAACAATGTAACATGATGATACACCTAGCACTTTAGTTGGTAGGAAGACAAGTGCAACTAAATTCATAATGTATAACAATTGATATATTGTGTAAAAATTCAATATTTTATTGTATGAAACTAGTTACTTATTGTAAAAAACTTATTTGTCAAAATTTGTGCTTTTCTCATTTGAACTCTACTAACTCAGCCTCTCATTCCCACCCACTTTCCCTTACTTTCTGCATACCAAAATCCCCTATCTTAAATTAAACTCATCCTTCCTTGTCACTAGCATCATTAGTTGCTAGCCTCATTATCTAGCCTTCCTTCTATCCCTGTATTCACCACTTCCTACATCAATGATGATATATTCCTTCAATTTCAATAACCCAATCAGTTTGGAGCTCCAAAAAAATGAAAGTACCATGAAGCACCCAAGATCTTGACTCCCCCACAGGATTTGTTATCAACAATGGCATCTTCCTCTAATTCTAATGACCCAGGTGGTTTGGAGCTCAAGAAAAATGATTGTGTCATGAAGAACCTAAGATCTTGGTTCCACTAATAGACCTTTTCTCCCACTCGCATGACTATGTTATGGATAATATTCTTGCCCGTGTTGCTCATCTGACAAATACCTAATTAAATCTGTGTGTTTTGATATCCATGGGTCTTTGTTGGGCACCAGTTCAAAGTGAAATGTGACCCATTGGAGACCTGCCCGATAGTCTTCATACCCAATGAAGAAAGGATGTTTTGGGCTATTTGTACTCATTTGAGACAATGATGATGTTCACGGCACTAATGTGCTAAGGTTCTTAGTCTAAAGGAAAGAGAAGGTGAACTTGAAGTAAAAGTTACTACTGTGGATAATGGCAGTGGCTGAGGACAAATCATCAGTGGCTTATTTGGCTAAAGAAAAACATAAGTGGCCGAATCAGATCAAACCCAAAACATTAGTGGTATATTCATTACTTTTTCCAAAATTGAAAATGATCCAAAAAAAAAATGCCTCTAATATGCACAATAAGCTTACCAATCGACTAGAACGCAAACCAAAGCTTCATAACAACACAAAAAGAATGTGGTTCTAAGTTCAATACCATGGAAAATGTAAAGAAGAAAAAACTTTCATAAACCCTAAAAAAACAAAAAAGAAGACCCTTAAAGGTGCTTGAGAGTACCTTAGGGAAGGTAGATCAACTTCTTTTTTGTGTTCCAAGTCTGAAATTTGAATGAAGGAAATGGCAATGAAGGTTCCAAGTGGTGAAAAAGAACGGTAAATATGAATGAGAGGTTTGGCTTACTATTAGAAGAGTTTCAAAGAGTTTAATGATGATTCTGATGGAAGGATGGGTCATTTTCTCCGATTTGAAAAGGTGAAAAAAAAAGTATAAGGGAGGGAAGTGGATGATAATAATTCTTTCTTCCCCTCTATTTCGTTATATCTAAACAAAGGAGTCATATACTAATTTTTCTTCCCCTCTCCTCTCATTCTCTCAATCCAAATAGAGTCATAGAAAGTTAGAAACCATTAGAATGCAGCAAGTGAACATCTTATGACGTTAAACCATCAGAATTGGTTGGCCAGCAGAATTCCCATGACTTGCCTTTTCCAAAATTGGGTGGAGCTTTCTATTGGACCGCTGTACCAATTCTGCCATCAGAAAACCCAATTTTCCTTGTTGTGTAAAAAATTCTTAATTTGGCTATATCCATAGGCCTAGTAACTTTTTTGATAAAATTAACGTTAATGAAACCTCACACTCTATCCGTAAATATCAGTTTTAGGATTTCTTATCCTTGCTCTCTAGAATGGTCTGGACAAAAGCGTAGAAGCAAGGAAGTTACATGTAGGGTAAAAGCAGAAGTATTGGCAATGTAGAAGAAGGTTGAGAAAAAACAATAGAAGATGATACAAATTGATGTTTGGGTTAAGATATAAAAAATGCCAAAAAGAAGTATAGAAAAATAGAGTGATTTAAATTGCTGTATTAGCCTCAGGTATGCTTTAGAGCATTCGTAATTGAGATTTTGATATTGAATGAAATAAGTTTCTTGTGGATAAAAAAAATCTCAACATCAATATTAATTATGTATTGTTGAAGCTGCCACTCTTCTGCAGGATATCGCATTCCTCATCTCTTATTTGTAGCTTCGACTGGCTTTAAGTACTAATCCAAACCTGGCCATTGATTTAGTTGTTGGGTACATCTAGACACTACTAAAAAAAGGGGATTTACCAACTACTTAATTACCAACGGCCTAATCGTTGGTAAATACCAACGTGCAGGACCTGTTAGTGTGGTGCCCAAAAGCCAATCATGAGATGATTGTATTTTTGCACATTGAGTCATGATATTTTATTAAAGCATTAATCCAGCAATTATATTTGTTGTTTTGTTTTTGCGTAACTTAACAAACATAATTGTAACCCTAGAATAATGATATTTTTAAACGTCCCTGATCTAGTATTATTGTGGAGCGGGTTGTAATAATACATAACGACTAGCATATGTGGGGACTAATATGAGATATGTAGTCTACATATGAGTATAAGTTGGAGAACTTGTGTACTGGACCGACCCACCATGAGAACACTACATGGATCGTTATATGAGTGTCATAAGTGATTCTCATAGTGATCATGGTATATGTAGTCCTTCGACCTAAGATCATCAAGGTTCCCTACATGTGAGTCACATACTTTGATACTTTCCTTTGTTGTTCGTAACTGAGTGAACTTGAAGGAGGTCATTGGGTATGTCACATATCATGCGGAGGGATTTGTATGATCAAGATGGGATTTGTCCCTCCTATGTAACAAGAGTGATATCTTCGGGCCCCTTGATAGAGTGAGACTTAGAAAATGCATGGCCATGCTCGGATGAGTTGATATATGATATCAATGTCATCAGTTTAAGTTGGTCTACTCGGTAATCAAGAAACCAAAGATTGGGCTATACGAGAGTGACACATTCCATGTCTCGTGCTTAGTCTTGATATCTTGGACAAAGGGACAATGGCATATATCGGTGATGATCATAAAGGTTTAGTCGAATCACCGACAATCTTGTCACTTGGGTAGCAATGATGTGTTGCTAGACACCGCTCATTGCTTATGATCATAAATGTGATTTATGATCATTGCCAACGTGGTAAGAGCCTATTGGGTCGCACACATATAGCTATTTGGATCATTAGAGTGCATGGGCTAATTATTTGGGTTATGGTTTCACTTTAATTTCGTATTAATAATGGGCCAAAGAGTTGAGCCATTATTAAGCCCGAAATTAAATCATAATTGGATTAGGGCTTTGAAACCCATTAGGCCTGGAAGTTGAGTCTCACTATAAATACAACTTCTAGTGAGAAATTCACAGGTCTCCTTGCCCTAGCCTCCAAAAGGACAGCCACACTCTTCTCTTGCAATTCCGTATAGGACGCAAGCTAACACTGCGAGCGCAAGAGAAACGCATCTGCTGGGATGTGGTGGAAGTGTAGTGATCCCGAGAGGCTCGTGTGGATACCATAGAGAGCCTGAACACGTCAACTATTCAGGTTTTGTGATTCGACTCTACAGTTGAGTGAGAGATCTCAACCGAAAATTAGGTATGAAAATTTTCGAACACCTGGTTTATCCCATTCCACTTGGATCCTGGAGGGTTTCGGTTAAATTCCGCTGCGCTGTTTGGCTCCCGAAACCCATCAGCACCATTGGTATATTTTTTTCCAACGTACACGCGTTGGTAGAGAATGAGAACTTCTTTGGGTTTTTTTCCAACGGCCTAGCCGTTGGTAAATACCAATGGGCTTGACCATTGGTAAAATTTCCAACTTGCACGCGTTCGTAGAGTTGGGCCTTGAAATGGGCCTAATTTTGTGGGCTTTAGTACCAACGGCTTAGCCGTTGGTAATTATTTAATAAAACGGTGCGTTTCATTTGCTTTTTTACCAATGGCCTAGGAGTTTTAAAACTTCGTCTTCCTCCTCCAAATGAATCAGTCGCGACATTTCGGCCTAGCTCGTCCATCTGCTCTCTGCCGCCGCATTCATCGCCATTGCTGGCGATGGATGTCGGTGACCGCCGGGGGACATGTTTTTCTCACCATTTCACAGATCTGGTGCCAGTTTATGAGGTATGGGTCTACATTTACCGTTTTCTTTCATTTTCAGAAAAAAGAAATGTAATTTTCTTGATATTAAGTTGTTTAGCTCGATTTTTTCAGTTCATCCCTTCATCTCTAAGCTTCAAGGATTGCCCATTGTTATTCCTCTGCTTGTGAAGTGGCTAGAGGTAATTTTCATTTTTTCTTTTTTTCTCCGATCCCAGTTCGAAATTCGTAAAATGGGAATTTGAAAAAAAATTGTTTTTAATTATTTATATTGATAATAAAATTTATGTATTGTGACTATGGTTCCAACATAGTTCTGGGTATTTTCCAATTAATTTCTGTTAATTATTTTTTATTTGTGGGTATTTTTAGTAATGGAAAAGGTGAATATGCAATTTCTTTGTGGTATTTAATTATGTTAAAGGTAGGTATTTTTAGTTTATTATATAGATTACTGTATGAATTGATTATTTGTATATTTTGATGCTAATTGGTTTAGTTATGGTTTAGTTTGAGTGATTTAGTGTAAATGGTTATATTATGTCATGGTGTAATAATAATAATAATATAATAATAATAATAATAATAATAATAATAATAATAATAATAATAATAATAATAATAATAAGATGTACCCAATAATATAAAAATAATAATAGTAGTAATAATAATTAAGAATAGTACGTAGTAGTAGTAGTAAGTTAGAAAATAATAATAATGAAACTAAGTAATAATAACTATGATATGGTCAATGTTATAATACGTTAATACTAAGAACAATAAGAATGAGAATAATAATAATGTAATAATACGCTTAATAATAACAATAATATGAACAATATTACAACAACAATAATAATATTAATGATAAAGATTATAATAATAATAATACTAAAAATAATTATTTGTACCCAATAATTATAATAACAGTAATGCGTTCTAATTAATAGTCATAATAATAATACGTAGAAAGGATAATAATAATAATAATAATAATAATAATAATAATAATAATAATAATAATAATAATAATAATAATAAAACAATAATATTTAAAATACTAATAGAAAATACAAATAATATTTATATTTTATTATAAATATATATAATTAGTATAGTAATAAAATTGGACTATTAATAATATCCATAATTAATACTGATAATAATAATGTGTATAATAATTATTATTACATCATTATAATTATAGTAATATGCACCGCACAATCATAATACTACTACTAATAATAATAATAATAATAATAATAAACAATATACTAATAAAATTAGTAATAGTATTAGTATTGCTAATTGAAAGGATGTCTTATGTTATATATATATTCTGTTGTTGTGATACATATGTGGGAAGGGTACAAATGATTATTAATAGTATTATTGACGATATGATGGTTTGTTCTGTAAGATGACATATTGTCAAATAATAGTTTCATGATTGCGAACTTTGATGACTATATATGTCTTTTATACGATTACCAACAAATTTAGTTTGTAATGGAGTCGGCCCGTAGTTGGATGTACAGTAACCGTTTCTTGCCTCCCCGAACGGGTTACACACAAGAGTGGGAGTTCGAGGTTGATGAATTTATATCATTCGCTATTTCTCATCCTGAAACAATGAGCAGGTTATGAATTTGCTATCCTTGTCGGAAGTGTAAGAATTTGCGATTTAAAGAATCTGACAAGGCCAGAGTTCATATATACAAATGGGGGTTTAAGTCTTTTTACTTGAATTGGACGGCTCATGGGGAGCCATTTAATGAAGCATTAGATATAGACCCGGGTGTGGGTGGCTTTGATCAGTTTCACCAGGGATCTTCGACGAATCCATACGAAAGGATGGTATTAGATGCCGTTGGGCCTAATTTCTCACAATTTCCGAAAGACAATGTTGCGCAGCCGAATGAAAGTCCACAACAATTTTTTAATCTATTGAATTCAGCATCAACCCCTTTATGGGATGGGTGCGAAAATCATTCTGAGTTATCTACTGCTGTCCGTCTTCTTAACCTTAAGTCTGAGTATCACATGTCACGAGCATGTTTTAATGGCATTGCCCAACTGATGAAGGAGACTCAACCTACAGATAGTAAGATGCCATCAAATTGGTTTGAAACAAAGAAATTAGTTTCGCAATTGGGCCTGTCTTACCAAAAGATTGACGTCTGTGTTAATGATGGCATGTTGTTCTAGGATGTGTCGACAGTTGAATGTTGTATGGTTTGTTCCAGACATATATGTACTTGTTTTAATTATGATGTATTAGAGAATGTTGGATGGAAATTATTGAAATGAATTTATATTTTTCTGTGTAATTTTGATTGCTTAGCAAGGGGTGGCGAAACTTTGAAATTGGTATCTCTGTTTAGAAATTGTTTCAAACAGGGAAAAAAATGAAAAAACCCCGCCCCGGAACTGAAAATCTAAATTACCAACGTGCGTGTACTTTGATAAATACCAACGGCCGTTTACCAGCTCGCATGCGTTGGTAATTACCAACACGTGTGCACGTTAGTAAATACCAACGGCTATTTACCAACTCACATGCGTTGGTAATTATCAACATGCTTACCAACGCGCCTGTAAGTTGGTAATTACCAACGACCAGTTACCAACGTGCACGAGTTAGTAATTACCAACTTCCACGCGTGTTGGTAATTACTAGCATGCTTACCAACATGCATGCACGTTGATAAGTACCAACCCCTTTACCAACGCATGTAAGTTGGTAATTACTAACGTGTAGACACGTTGGTAATTACCAACTATCGTACCAACGTGTGTAGCAGTTGGTAATTACCAACGCGTTGGTAATTGCACATATGTGTTGGTAATTAGCAGTCGGTAACTAAAAATACGCGTTGATAACCAAAACCTGTTCCTGACCGTTGGTAATTACCAACATGCATTTTACCAACGTGCACGCATTGAAATTTACCAACATGTTAATTTTTGCGCGTTGGTAAAAAAATTTCCAACGAATCGATTACCAATGTGTGTTTACCAACGGCTGCGCGTTAGTAATTTTAGTTTACCAACGCGCAGCTGTTGGTAAATGCGCGTTGGTAAACAGTGAAATTTTAGTAGTGAGAAAAGTTCAGGTGCTAGTTAAGCTTGCACTAAAATTAAGAAGCTAAGTCGGCATAAACATAAAAGTATAGGGGCTAACAGAGGACTTTGTTTACGGGTAAAATCCACCGGGGGTCACCTAGTTTATTTTTTTGTCCTAAACGGGTACCTTACCTTCAAATTGTCTTACCGAGGTACCTTACCTCTTATCGCGTGTCCTATCTGGGTACTTTCCGTTGATTCCATCGTTAAGTCTCACGGAAATTGCTGACGTGGCATTAATTAATGCTACAATAAACGTAAAATAATAACTTTAGATCCTAAAATTTTCTAATAACTAATTCTAACCCTTAAACTTCCACCAAAATCATTTTAGCAACCGTCAACCTCTTCCTCTATCGCCCACCATCGCAGCCGCCCTCGACCTCTACGTCGTCTTCCCCGTCCTCCGCAGATCCTGAAAAAGGTGAAATCCAGGGCATTAATGTTTTTTTTCGGATCCAAGTCAACAACGAGATCTTTGAGATCTGGGCCTCAGAGGTGATCTTAGAGATCTAATCGGAGCAATCGACGGAGATCCTGAGTTGCCGAGTCATCGACAGCTACCTGCTTTTTCTTGGAGAATGATGGCAGCGGAAGCGAGCTGGGTGCCGGAGAAACATAGAAACTCGACCCGACATAAACGTCGGCCTTCCTTGTCATCGGCGTATTCGCATCCACGATCCGAATCTCCGTTGGGACCATTTCAGGACCTGGACCCAAACGACCTATACCCATCACGATCAGACCACCGTCCTCCTTCGATGACTCGTTGTTCTTTGCCTTTCGATCCAACGGCTCCCCACGCCTCAAAATCGTCATGTTCTCCATCACCAAGTTTTTCCTTGGGGATTTCGAATTGTCTGGGGACTGCGACCTCCTCGAAATCGACGGCTCCGATTGAGACAACCCGTACCGTTTCCTCTGCTCCGACTGCACAGGCTTCCGGTGACACCTTGCGTTGGAATAGTGGGCGACAACGTAGAGGTCGAGGGCGGTTGGGATGGTGGGCGGCAGAGGAAGAGGTTGACGGTGGCTAAAATGATTTTGGTGGAAGTTTAAGGGTTAGAATTAGTTATTAGAAAATTTTAGGGTCCAAAGTTATTATTTTACGTTTATTATAGCATTAATTAATGCCACGTCAGCAATTTCCGTGAGACTTAACGATGGAATCAACGGAAAATACCCAGATAGGACACGTGATAAGAGGTAAGGTACCTCGGTAGGACAATTTGAAGATAAGGTACTCATTTAGGACAAAAAAATAAGCTAGGTGACCCCCGGTGAATTTTACCCCTTTGTTTACTATAGATTGTGAGCGTAGAAAAACTAGACAAAAACCATCATAGTTTCAATATTATCGAAAATAGCCCAGTAAAATGTTCAAAGCCAACATGCCTAATTGGTGTAACTTCTAATTCTACTATGATTAATTGTTCGATAATCAATAAAACACCCAGGATTTTTCACGGCCCTTCTAAGTCTAAAACCCTTTAATTTAAGAGAATGATCTGTTAAAATTAATACCCCATCTCTTGATGAAACAGTTGATTTGGTCCCTAGATTTTAATACACTCGCGCAGCGTCAACGGTCCACCAAAGCTGAGGCAGGTAAGAGTTAATTACTCTAGGAACAATTTCGCCTCCAAATGTGAATTTGGGCCGTATTCTTAGGTAAGCCGGGGTTTACAAAGACCCCATTATTTATGGCCAAATTATCCCCAATCAATTAAAGATTCATGTAATAAATGACTTAAATGTGGAAGATATAATAATTATTAAAATTTATAATAAATAAAAAGTTTAATAACCAATTATTAGTTTTCAGGATATTTAATACATTTAAATTGAATACATAAAGGTTCCATTCTCACAAGTTTTTAATTCTCTTTGAAATTCATCTATCGTAGAAAAATAATAAAGGATAATGGTGCGGCATTTTTGGATTTTACTTCTTTGAGTTCTAACAATTTGGAGGCATGAATTAGCATTTTTATAGTTACTTTTACTCTAAAAAGAGTTCTTAAGAGAATTTTTTGGTATTTTTTATACGTAATAGTAAATATGTATTTTGGTTGTGCGAAAGTTCTTGTACACGCATATATTGTAATTCTCATTAAGTGTATAAATTTTCTCATACAAAATCTTACACTTGTGTTTTTATGTGTACAAATATGTATAAACTTGTACACTTGGTTTTCTTGAGTGCAAGACTAAACAATTCGGTTTTTACATGTACAAGATTGTATATCACAAATACGTACATGATTATAGTGATTTAGAGCTTTAGTGTCTTATAATCGTTAAACGTATAATTATATACAAAAAAAATATATGCTTTTTGGCCTTAGCAAAGAAATATATGCATCATAAACAAAAACAAGGATCATAAAAGACAATATTGAAAGAAAAAAAAAACTCGCATAAAACCAAAAATAAAAGCAAATCATTTTAAATCACTTTCCTAATTTTAAAAGATCACAAGTTTAATTCCCAAACTCTTGTGAAGATTGAATTTCCACTTTCTAATTCCAATTACTGGAATCTCAAACTCAACCAAATATGTGGGAAAATAATTAATAACATTTGACTTTTTAATTGTTTTTTCAAATCCACTTAATTTGTGCACAATAAAATTCCATCCAACTCATTTAATTTTCTTATTTACTACAGCTTACAATTAATAGGGGTAATTCTATCATAGTAGCACCGGGGGCCTGCCCTGTGAAGGCCGGGTCTAGGGTCCGGGGCCTCCGAATTTGGATCTGAAGTTAATATTAAACCTGCGAAGAAAATCACAAAAGTAACTCTAGAGAAGTTATGGTATAGACATTTATTATTATTTTTTTTTAAAACGTAGATAACATCCTGATAATTTTAAATCGTACGTACCCGGTAACTGAATTTATTGAATTTATTCTTTTGAACTGTACATGGTATACTCCCATAAAATGATCTCGACAGTTCTTATATACTCTTGAGTATATATTCCACCTTTCTAAGCGGATCCTGTACTCCCATTTTTTACAGAACCATATACTCCCATATTTTAAATAATTAGATACTCATGAAATAATATAGGGTACCATACGAAATGGCACTTAGAGTTTAGACACTATACGAAATACATTGAAAATTTAACAAATTATACAAGATAATCAAGTATATTTAATGATATCTCATTTCTTAATTAAACAGTTAAATGTAGGAATTACACACGGGACGATCACTATTCGGTTTAAATAAAAATGATTGAAAAAGTGAATTAATTCGATATTTAGTTTCAGTGTGTATTCAGTTTTTTTGTTCGTTTTCAATTTAAACACTAGAGGTCTACAATGTAATGCTTAATCGCTTGAAAATTTGATTTACCAAGTTTAGTGACATTAAGTAATTTTCCTTCTGCCATTCCTTCTTCCTTCTAATCATCTCCATAATTTCTTTAAATAATCTAGAGACGAATTTACCATTTTGTCCCCTCATGTTCTAACTTGTAAGAATCACGAGGGGGTATTTTCGTGTTTGAACAGAAACAAGAACTGAGCACAATATGGCAACATGGGAAGGAAGAGACTGGTTTATATATACTCTAAAGCCAAATCCATTGGTACCCTAACAAAAAAACAAGAAGTCTGTGTCTGATCACTCTTGTCCTCAGATTCAAACATAAACCCATGATCATCTTCCTCAGTCGCTGATCAGTTTTGTTCTGTTCTGTTCTGTACTTGGGTAAAGACTACTGCTTCACATGGGATCTTCTCATGGTCGTCACGCCGTCTTCGGCCTCTTTTTCTGTCTACATTTCTTCATTTTCGTCACCGATGGTGTAGCTACGATGAACACGAAGCAACGGCCGTTCAACAACTCCGTCACGGCGCTCTTGGTGTTCGGAGACTCCACCGTGGATCCCGGAAACAATAACTACATCGGGACAATCTTCAGAGCTAATTTTTTGCCCTATGGGGAGGATTTTCCCGGCCAAACTCCCACCGGACGGTTCTCTAATGGCCGCCTCACCACCGACTTCATTGGTAACTTCTTTTTTTCTTTTTTCCATTTCTTTTATCGTTGAATTTAATGAAATGATTTAAATTTGTTCGACGTACGTCTACCAACAATATGGTTGAAAAAGACCACTAGCATCTCCTAACTATTAAAGATATATATAAATAAGCTCATAATTTTTGCAGTTATTTATTGATTTCAGTTTCAATAATTGGTCGTACTTTCCGAAATAAATACAGCACTGCATAATTAGCCTTTAAGAAAGCTTGCTGGGAATTAATTATCATTATTATTATTATTACTACTACTATTATAATAATTTAAATTAGAACTTTAGTAGTTGTTATTAGAAACTCCAAAAAAATATGGGCAAATATAGATTTTCACTTGTGCATTAATTTGTAATATCAACATAAATTCAAGTCTCTTGTTGTTGTTGTTGAACTTTCAACCAAAAAAGTGGGAAGCTAACATTTATTTGTCGAGTAAAATCTATATTTAGTCCCCTAATTTTAAGGGTTGTCCTAATGTGGTCCCTTATTTCTAAAAGTGGCTATTAAAGTCCCTTAACTCAACTAATGTGTCCTAGTTTGATCCCTACAGTCAATTCTGCCGTTATGTTGGATGGAAATTGCCTACATGGCACTTACTTTGCCACGTGGCATCCTATGTCATAACAATAAGTGGCTAGAATAAAAGAACAATAAATAATAGGCTAAAATTGATGAAACACATAATTCTAAGGACTTTAAGTGACATTAATCCCTAATTTCTATCTTCCCCAAATCTTCTTGGATTCGAGCTCGCCATCGCCGACCACCTCCGGCCTACCCGCTGCCAACCTCCGTGCATCGTCACCTGTGCCCGACGCCAGATCTGCTCCTCACGTCCGCGTTTCGCCTCCTCGCCCCACCTGGCGTCCCCGTCTCCTCGCCTCCGTGCCTCGCCGCCTGCGCCCGACGCCGAATCTCCTCCTCGCGTCCACGTCTCGCCTCCTCGCCTTGCCTCCCGTCCCCATCTCCTCGCCTCCGTGCCTCGCCGCCTGCGCCCGACACTGGATCTGAGACAAGACAAGAAGAAGATCAATCCAATAGGCCGGCATTATCGTATGTAGTGTCATCCTCGAAATCTTCGACCGGCAAGTTTTAATTTTCTCTTCCTCTCCTGCAAACCTTCTTCGCCAACAGCCAAAATGGAACAAGCAGAAGGATCGGAAACCAGGAACAGAGACTTACCGATCATCTGGAAAGACAAGCTACCGCCGGAGGTTTCCATTGAAGTCCTCTCTAGAGTTCCCGTAACTTCACTTCTGCAATGCAAACTAGTGTCCAAACTCTAGAATGCCTCCGTCAGGCACCCCAACCTCGCTCTTGCCCATCTCTCCCATACGGTGGAGCTCGACCCCTGCTTTGTCGTCTTCTCATACTGGCCTGATTGCAAGCTCCAGCATCTACAAAAACCCGGCCCAGACTCCGATTCGGTCCTCAAGATGTTCAATCTCCCATTCCAGACAGAGCTGCTGGATTTTGAGTTTGTCGGCTCGTATAACGGTTTTCTCTGTTTCTATAGCACCTCTGACAATGACTCGATTTTTATTTACAACCCCTTTCTCAATTAGTTCCGGAGGATGCTGAGAGTTGTCCTGGACCGGCCGGAGTCTGATGTATGTCGGGCTGTTTTCGGGTTCGGATTTCATCGGTTAACTCGAAAGTACAAGGTGATCAAGGTCGTGTATTACAAACAACAACAGTTTGATTTTGTCGGCGGAGATCCGGAAGCGCTCATTCTGACAGTCGAAAGCGCGGCCGAGTGGAGAAGCTTAGGGAAGATAGAGCGGGGGATCTGCGGGCCGACGTCGGAAGCGCTGGTGGAGGGCAAGCTCCACTGGTTGGGCTTACTCGAGGAATCAGACACTACATACGAAGCGGCAGAGAGCGATAGGAGCGGCGGGGCGGCGGCAAGTGGTGGCGGCGACACTCGTTGAGAAGAGAAGATTAAAGAAGATTGGGTTAATTAGCCCTTTAAGTCCCTAAAGTTATATATTTTGTCAATTCTAGTCTAAGATTTATTATACTCCCAGTTTTATTATTTATTGTCATGAAAGAGTATGCCATGTGGCATTGTGGCACCAAGCAGGGGCTATTAAGTGCCACCTACGCATTTTCCGTTAGAAATAGTGCCTGAAATAACGGATGGGACTCAAATTGGATACGTTGCTTGAGTTAAGGGACTTTAATAGTCACTTTTAGAGTTAAGGGACCACTTTAGGACAAACCCAATAGTTAAGGGACCAAATTTGAATTTTACCCTTTATTTGTCTTATTTATTCTTTCCATGCTTGCATGGATTTTGCTAATTAAATTGAGAAATGTCCTTTTCTTGTTATAAAAAAAAATAATCCTTTATAGCATCATATGTGGGAGTGAAGGAAAATGTGCCGCCATACTTGGATCCGACGCTTGGCTTCAGTGAATTAATGACCGGAGTCAGCTTTGCTTCTGCTGGTACTGGATATGACCCGCTGACACCGACAATTACTGTACGTTTACTTAATTAATCTTGCCAAAATGTATAAGTCTTGAAGTTAGATTTTCCCTTTTATTTTTTTTCGTTCTTAATTTATGGGTTTAGTTTCGAAATTTAAAGAGAATTTATTAAAAGTTTAAGTTTACACTGTTCTGGTTATCAGAGTGTGGTTCCCATACCACAGCAGTTGGAGTACTTCAAAGAGTACAAGAAAAAGTTGGACGCAAGGATTGGGAGGAAGGGAATGGAAGAGCATATCAAGAAATCTATGTTCTTGATTAGTGCGGGGACAAATGACTTTGTAATTAATTACTTTACTCTACCTGTCCGACGCCAGACCTACTCTGTCTCAAGTTACCAGCAATTTATCATCCAACATGTCAAGCAATTTATCCAGGTTAGATCCATCTCTCCTTTTCCGGCAACAATCACTGTAAGAAAATAAGGCATTTGAGCCGGAAAAAAATGTAGGGAAACCATAGGAAATGGTCATTTTCTACAATTAAAATTGTTAGACAAAACCGTAGGAAAAAGTAGTGTCGGAAATAAAAACCGTCGGATAAACGCTTTTATGACACCTGTGGTCCCCATTATATCCGACGGTTTTGAGATGCATTAATTCCTATGCTTTTATGACAAAACTATTTCCTACGGTTTTGTGACGTCAATATCCTACGGTTTTGTGACCCCACGGTTTTATGACCCCACTGTTCTTCCCTACGGTTTTGTGACCCCTTTGTCCTACGGTTTTGTGACTGACCCCTTGTCCTACTACTTTACTATCTCCTACGGTTTTCTGTCATTAATATTGTTCCTACGATTTTGTGACAATTTAAAGATTTTAGTAAATTAATTTATACACAAATTAAAAACATATTATATTGCATTATATAATAATAATAATAAAACACAAATTATTATTATTATTATTATTATTATTATTATTATTATTATTATTATTATTATTATTATATACAATTGATCAAAGTAATCAATAAAATTACTATACATAAAAGTAATCAATTTTTACAGGAAAGAGTTAATTACAAAGAACTGAAGGAGATCTAATATAAAATCAATGAGATGCAGTGCCGGGCTGATCATCGTCATCTCGCTGGCTACGATCGTCGGCAGGAGGCTGAGTGGAGGATCCGGTCCGTAGGTCGTCTGAGAGCGCCGATGCAGGTATAATCCCCTGCTGGATCAACCTGTTAAGCATGGCGCTCATTGCAGCCTCGGTCTCTCGCTGAACCTGAGTGCGAACGTCTGCCTGTAACCGCGTAAAATCACTCCGTAGCTGGGTGTTCTCAGCCCTCAGCTGAGCAATCTCCTCCGAATCAGCACGTGGAGCCTAAAAAATTTTGTAAGTAGCAATTAGCAACGTAAAAGTGATAAAAATAATTAATAAAGTTAAATACGAATGAAAAATACCCGATTTGGTCCAAATGTCTGGGGATCAGAGAGTCGGCGCGGAACACCCGGTAGTCGGCCCTTTTTTGGTGGGCCTCGTACCTCGCTCCAGACCTCTGCATCGAACTGCGGGCGGTCATCCGGATTCTGGTATTTTTGTTGAATCCGCTGGACATATCCATCCTACAAGAAAAAGAAATTAGAGTTAGTAAGACAAATATTATATTTTTAAAACAATGTTTGTAGTGGTAAATGAACATTTATTACCTGCAGCTGCTGTGAAATCAGATCGATGGGCTGACCGGTCTTCTTCCGTCTATGAGTATGAGACCACCACTCATCAAATGATGGCTCAACTCCATCATTTGCTTTTGTCTGCACAATTTTAGATATCATTAAAAATTAAAGTAATTAATAAATCATACAAAATTTATAATGTATGGAAGGTCCAAGTTGGTACCATACGATCCCAGTGCATCTCGCCTGGGATTGAGCCCATCGTGTGCTTCGGAACAAGGCCTGAGCTATCCGCTATGTGCTTGGCATGGGAACCAACCTCCGATAGCTTCTTCCATCGCTCCTGCTCCCACTGGTCACACAACTGATTCCACACCTGCTGACTGTAGCAGGGTGGAACATGTGGCCGCAGCAAATTGTAGTCAGGGTTGTCGAAGAAGGCGGGGATCTTCTGAATCGCGACGGACCTCCAATGATAGACGCGGTTCCGCACGGACCGCGAACAGTAGTCGAAGACAATTCGGCGGATGGCGCCGAAGTCTCTAGGGTCCCATCTATAGTAGTTCTGCAATTTCACAAAGAAGAAAAAAAATTATTAATTTTTCCATATACAAAGTATTGTTTAAAAATGTATAACAACCAATTACCTCTAACGTGGTCACGTGCTCCTCTCGTGCAGCTCGAGATGCATGTGACCAAGATATAGAACTTTCGTCCCACAACCTCACATGAATAGAGGCTATGGTGGAACGAACAGAGTCATCAGTGAGTAAGCTGTAACAAATGATGATTATAGTAAGATATATATATAAACTGATGTAACTAAGAACAACGTATAATTATATCACAATTAATTTTGTAAGAGTCAGTAATACTTACTCTCGAGGGACGATGAGCGGACGGTCCTGCGGAGGTGGAGGTGGTGGTAAGTCAACTACCCGTGGGCCTCGCCCTCTAGGTAATGGGGCCCCAGCAGCTGGCTGCGCGTCAGGTGCGACCGCTGGGCCGCCAGTGGCCGGGCCCTGCTGAGGCTGCTGCTGCTTGCTGCTGATGCTGACTCGGGTGTAGGCCAGGTAGATGATGAGTGGATATACCGAGCTCATCTGGATCAAGGAATGAATTAGGATCGACATCCCATGTGGGCTGCCCGATCCCTGTATGCTGGTACTGAAATGACCCGGATATTCCGCTCATATCCGGGTAATACGCATCAGTCTGCGTGTCTCGAAACTGCTGAAATGCGGAGCTCGATGCGCCAAACGTCTGCGGCACATAAGGTCGTGGCACCGGAGTATATGGCAGCTGGGTCTGTGGCTGGGTCTGTGGCACCGGTGTCTGAGCCTGGGTATCTGGGACCTGGGTCTGAGTCTCAGTCTGTGACACCTGTGTAGGTGTCACAGCAGGCTGTCGTCGACCCCGACTACGTCGGGGATCATGTATGTCCTTGGCCGGGCCTTTGCCCGAGCCAGACTGTCTGGGGCGAACCATCCTAAAATTAAAGTTTAACATGTTTATTACATATATATGTAATACTAAATTACCATTACGTCATAGTCTTTTATTTATAAATGACCATTACTACACTAACATTTACATATTAAATTTCATTATTTTAGTAAACTCATTAATTTTGAAATTGCCATCATTTCAATACCATTTGTGCAGTAACACTTTTTAAAATTGCCAATTATTCGATATATACTTATTTATAAAATTAAATTATTAAACTACCATTAGCTGATTATACTTACATTACTGAAGTAACATTATTGTTGTAACTTGCGCTGCTTACACTAACATTATTGAAGTGATAACAATATTACTCTAACATTATTGAACTAACAGTTTTTTATATTAACCACATATATAGTAACATGCTGTTGTACAAATAGAACTAACCATTATTACATAAAAAATTTTTTTATAACTAACCACATACATATTACTAACACCATATATAAAATTACCTAAAACATATAATATAAAAACTAGCTTCTTAAAACTTAACATTCAATACATGCATTATATATATATGTAAACAACAACTATATGTAATAACAAACATTAATTATATATGAAAAAGTACTTAAAAATTAAAAATACCTAGTTTAAATAGCTCTGGAGGAGATTTAGGGAGTGGGTTTGGAAGAGGACGTCGCAGAATAGAAGGAATGGAGTGGTGAAAACTAAAGAACTCCCACGAATTTAAAGGGAAGGTCTGGCAATTCAGCTACCAATTTGACCTACGATTTTCCTGCAATTTTTAAAAATGTAGGAAAACCGTAGCAAAGTTTCCTACGGTTTTCTTACGAAAAATATAAAATGCATGAAAAGCGTAGGAAACTAAAAAATGGAATTTCCCGCCAGTAATTGGTTTCCCGCCTTCCTTCCTACGAATTACGGTTTTGCTACTTTATTTCCTACGCTTTTATGACATCTAATTTTCCTACAATTTTACTACTTAACTGAAATATTGACTCAAAACCGTCGGATAACGCGCTGCCCTAGGTGATTATGGTCCTACATCTTTCCTACGATTTTTTAAAACTATGTGAAAACATCTAACTTTCCTACAGTTTTTCTACATACTTTAAATATTGACTCAAAACCGTCGGACAACGCACTGCCCTAGGTGATTATGGTCCTACATCTTTCCTACGATTTTTTAAATGTGTGAAAACCGTCGGTCATTTCCTACAGTTTTTCTACATACTTTAAATATTAACTAAAAAACGTCACACATCGCATTGCCCTAGGTGATATATTTCTACATCTTTCCTACGATTATTAATTACTAACTTAAAACCGTCGGACAGAGGGAATATCAAATATATATATATATATATATAATTTATAATGTGTTTATATATGAACTAATTATATGGTTGGAGGAGTTAATTATTACACTTTTTTTAGTTGATGAATAAATGAAAATATTTATATTTTGGAAATTAAATATATAGATTTAATGTGTATGGTCAGATTGAATCTCCCAAATTTATTAACGGGTAAAATCCACCGGGGGTGACCTAGCTTATGTTTTTGTCCTAAACGGGTACCTTACCTTCAAATTGTCCTACCGAGGTACCTTACCTCTTATCGCGTGTCCTGTTTGAGTACTTTCCGTTAATTTCAGAGTTATATCTAACTCTAATTGCTTACGTTTTTGTATTAAAAAGTTTGAAATAAATTATAAAATAACACTTATGGTCCTTTAATTTTTTTCCAATTTTAAACCCTAACATTATAAATCTAACCCTACACTTTTGTCATGATCTCTTTCATCCCTCTCCTCATTCTCGACTCTGCTGCACTTCACTACCACCTCATTTTGCTCTCTGACCATCACCTAGAAATTGCATTGTCTCTCTATTCATCAACCTCATACATAATATTTTTATGCCACGTAAGCAATTCCCGTTAGATATAACTCCGAAATTAATGGAAAGTAGTTAAACAGGACACGCGATAAGAGGTAATGTACCTTGGTAGGACAATTTGAAGGTAATGTATCCGTTTAGGACAAAAAAATAAGCTAGGTCACCCCCGGTGGATTTTACCCATTTATTAACATTATTATTATTTTTTTAATAGCATGCAATAATTTCCGGTTGGAAAAAAGTTAATTATTTTCATTTCACCGACACAGGTAATTAGAAATTTGATGATTAAATTTCATAAACTTTTTTTCTAAAAATCCAAAACATAAATGCAATCAAAGTTACATTACGATTTCAAATAAAACATGCAAATGTTTTAAACAATTACACTTAATCAAACATCATCGCCTTCATCCGACTCTAAACTATCGAGCGATGCTTCATCATCTGATGTATCCCCATCAACTTATGTGACCTCGATGTTCTCATCCATGTTGTTGCACGATTTCAGGAACACACGTTAAATCGACAAGTATGTTAATCTCATCAAGGGCAATGCCATCAGTTGTTACCATTAGTACTTCACTTGAAATCACTTCTTGGAACGGCTCATTTGTGGTTTATAACCGACATGTTTGCTCATCAGACATTTCCTCATTCTCGTCAGATTGAATACTAAAATTATTCGATGACTAATCGATGAAAGCTCGTGGCTTCGTCTTAACCACCGGCCACCACTGATGAAGAGTCTTGTTAGGGTACTCACAGTAGTAAACTTGTTGAGCCTGGGTCGCAAAGATAAACGGCTCAGGTGGTGATAATCTTGACTTCCATTTAACGTCAACAACACCAGTACGTGCGCAAGTTCAAACACCACGTGTCGGATCAAACCAAGTACATTTGAACAGCGTCATAACTTCATACCCACTCTCGTGGTACTCAATATGTATGATCTCATCAATAAGGCCATAAAAATCATACCCACTGGATCCCCATGTCTGACCCTTCACGCAAACACCATAATTCTGTATCGTTTTGTCTTTGCCGTAGGTTTGTGTGTGGAAACGAAAACCATTCACAATACATCCATTGTATGAAACGGCCACTCGAATAGGACCACGGGCTAATTGTACAATACGAAGATCTAATTTATCCTTGAAACGGTTAACCTGAAAATATAAAGTTAATATAATAACATAATTGCACAGTATATTCAAACAGAACACAATTAGGAACATAAAAATTATCACACCATGAAACTCACGTATGGTGAGAACCATTCGGTCAAATGCTGATCTCGAAAACTTTGTAATTCACTTTCACCTAATTGGGGAAATCTTGTTGATATATAAGAGTCATAGTGCCTGAAATGATAACTAGTCAATAATGAATTAAAGCAATCAGATTGATATAAAAATCCTCACAGTTGTTTACATATATGTCACCTGACAATCGGTATAATCTCATTGCAGTTGCGCAAAATGTAGATATGCATTTGATGTTTCTCAGTGGGATCAAGTAAGCGTTGTCGCCCGCAGTTGGGTATGTTACGACATATTGTATTGAAGATAGATAACAATTGACCCTCGACATCAGCCACAGGAATATCAATATCATCATTTCGCGAGACCTTGTTTAACCGTGTAGGAATATTTACTTCAAAGTAATGGCTATAGAATGTAGACATTTCCTGGACCAAGTACGCTTCCACAATTGATCCTTCAATTGCAGCTTTATTTCTAGCCTTTCGCTTCAATGACCGCATTAGTCTGCCAAGTTAAAAAAATATAACAATTAATGACATATAATATGTGAAAATTATTGACATATAATATATGAAAATTATTGACAGAAATATGCATATTAAAAAAATACTTTTCAAATGGATACATCCATCGAAATTGAACTAGACCACACAACTTTGCCTCATGAGGGAGGTGGATAACAAGATGTTCCATCGAATCAAAAAAGGCAGGAGGGAATATCTTTTCTAGCTTACATATGGTAACCACTATATTCCGCTCCAACTGTTGTATGTCATCAAATCGAATCCTACTTGTGCATAAGGTTCTGAAAAATGAGTAAAACTCAGAAATCGTCTCCCATATAGGACCTGACATATACCTACGTAATGCAATAGGAAACAACCTCTGCAGTAACACATGACAATCCTGACTCTTGAAGTTATAGAATGTACCGTCACTCAAGTTAACCGTACGGCCCAAGTTCGAGGCATACCCATCAGGCATCTTTATCGTTTTCAGCCACAGAGTAACATCTCTTATATGTTCCCGACTCAACGTATAAGATGCTTTTGGTTTTACACATTTCCCTCTAATATTTCGTAAATGTAGTTCACGCCGCATATTCTTTAACTCCTGAAGCGAAAGGTGAGAATTGGAGTTATCTTTTGTTTTCCCACGTATATCCATAACAATATTAAAAATATTCTCAAAACAATTTTTTTTCAATATGCATGACGTCCAAATTATGGCAAACAAGCAAATGCTTCCAGTACGGTAACTCCTAGAATATACTCCGCTTTAACCAATTATGCCACTCTCCAAACCCCGCAACTCGGTGTTTATCATATGAAGAGCCAAATGGAGGAAAACAATACCCGACCAACATAGCATGTATTTCCTCACCTGACTTATATGGATTAACGATAGCACTAACCTTCTTCCCTGGGATGAACGATGTTACATTCGAACGGAATGTGTGATTATGCGGTAAAAAAACCTTGTGACAATCAAACCAACATGGCTTTCTGCATTTCTTCAATATAAATGTGTCAATTTCATCCATGCAATATGGGCACGCAAGCTTACCATGGGTACTCCAACCTGAAAGGTTTCCTAGTGCAGGAAAATCATTAATTGTCCATAATAAACATGCCTTCATAAGAAAATTTTATTGTCGACAATTGTCCCATGTAACAACCCCTTCCGACTATAAAGTTTTGAGCTCCTCAATCAATAGTCATAAAAATACATCAATGTTGCATCCTGGTACTCTAGGACCAGGAATTAGGAGAGTCATAAAGATGAAGGGTTCTTTCATACACAGTTCTGGCGAAAGATTGTAAACAACTATAAAGATTGGCCATATTGTGTATGTTCCACCAACCACATTATTCGGGTTAAATCCATCGGTACACAATCCGAGCCTAACATTTCTAATTTCATCAGTGAATGATGGGAATGTTCGATCTACGTGATGCCACGCTTCAGACTGACATGGATGACCCATACTTCCATCATTGCATGATTTATTATAAGCATGCCAAGTCATGTGAGTCGCTGTTTTTGATGACATGTACAAGCGCTTCAACCTGCTTGTTATTGGTAGATACCGTAACAATTTTTTTGGAATTAACGTCTTTCTTCCGGAGGTTACTCTTTCTTTATATCTACTGCTTCCACATTCACGACAATGTGTTAATTTCTCATCTTCCCGATAGAATAGCATACAGTTATTCTCACATACATGAATTTTTATATATGGCAACCCAAGTCCTTTTGTGAGTTGTTTCGCATCATATAGGGTGGATGGGAGTCTATTACTTTCAGGCAACATTTCTTTCATAAGCTTCAGTAGTCTATCGAAACAACGATCTGTCATATTAAACTCACTTTTGCAACTTAACAATTGGGTCATTGCAGACAATCGTGTTTGTTTAGTGCACCCATCCCACAACGGTGCATTTGCATCATCCAACAAATTATAAAACTGTTGTACGGTCGGATTAGGTAACCCCTCTCTCATTTCAGACACATCGAACACATTATCATTATTATCACTGCCATTATCAGCTTCTTCGACATCAGCATCGATAAACTCTTCATCCACCAACATTTTTTCACTATTTCCAGATCCTACATTCTATAATGACGGACCCATTGATTCACAAACCATCTATTCATACGCATTTACACTACTTGATTCTCCACTTGTCTCTCCATGTAACTGCGATGGAAAATAGCTATGGGCCATATTGAAATTGTGCAGATTGCTATCATATTGTTCATTGTGACAGTGCCATATGTAATAGTTTGGCGTAAATCCATATCGAACAAATGCTCTCTCACTTTCAGCTCTATTCTATAAAATCTGTTATTACATTTACGACAAGGGCATTTAATCATTTATGACTCCTTCCCACTAAATGCAAACTGTAAAAACTCATTAACACCAGCCATAAATGCAGAATTCATATATCCATCTGTATATGTCCTCTGGTACATCCACTCACGTCCATTAGCAGCCATTTTGGTTCCCTTGTAAAATAGACAGTAAAAACCCTTAACATAAATACATAATATATTTATTACATTTCATATAATATAAATATAATGAAAATGTAAATGAATTACTTATATATGTCATGCGTATATGTCAACATTCCATAACTGAACTACCTAGCTACTCCATTAAGATAAGGGCCATACTCAATTGAAAGTTGTATAAGTAGTAAACCATTTTAACTGTTCCATGTTAATAGCATTTTATGTAAATTTTGGCAGCATTTCCCTTCAGTTCCCGTTCACAGTGTTTCTCAATAATATCAACTTATTGAGAAACACACGACGGGAACAATTTGGGAAATACTCTACCAAATTTCACAAACTGCTACTATGACAGGAACACATTAACTGAAATACTGCTTATACAAGTTTCAACTGTCCAACTTGGACAATCCATGATTATGTTAATTACAAATATAACTTAATTCAATACATTTTGTTTGCCAACAATCTGAATCGGACCAATATTATATTTGTCATCAACACAATCATGGATGAAGAATCTAAGGTATAATAAATAAATACTTATTATGCAACTACATGCTGTGATAAGTCAACTACCTAAAACAACATAAGTATATCTTATAAAAAATAAATAATTACCATTTAAATCACTGACCTGTAAAATCAGCTACCTAAAATAACATAAGTATATCTTATAACAAATAAATAATTAACAGTTAAATCACTAATCTATAAATTAATTTTAAATACCTCTATTGAGTTGAAGAAGATGTTGAAGCCGAAGTGAGAATTAATGTTGAAATTGTGGCTGGGGCGAGTTGGAGAAGAATGGGTTGGAAGTATTTATAGGCAAAATATGTAGCAATTTCATAGGTATATATGAAAAGTTAAACTGCAAGAATAGTGTAGGAAATTTGTAGTAACTACCGTAAAAAAAATGTAGGAAAAAGAAATTATAGGAAAATTGAAGGATTAAAATTCCTACATTTTTAAGGCTCCCACTCTTTTTCTGTCTTAAAACTGTAGGAAAAAAAAATGCAGGAAAAGCGTCGGATAACATTTTGTCTAAAAAACGTAAGAAATAAAAACACAGGAAAAGTGTCGGATAATGTGTCCGACGCTTTTCCTACTTATGTGGTCCCTACGCATTAATTCACCTCAAAACCGTCGGACTAATTGCCGCCATTATTTCCCGCCATCTTACTCTGACATTTGTCCTACGCTTTTTTGTGTTAGAAATTGATTGACTGAAAACCGTCGGACATAATATTTTGTCCGACGGTTTTCCTGTGAAAATTCTTCCTACGCTTTTTTCCGTAGGAAATTGTCGTAGCAAATACTCCTCATCCTTGTAGTGAATTTCCTTTTAAAAAAAATGATATCAAAAATATTATACATTTTATTTAGATATGTGCACATGCATGTGCATGCACATACATATATATATCTGTGTGTCATATTGCATGTTTTTGAGCAAATGTGCATGCACGTTCATAAATACATCTAAAATTTTTCTTTACCTGAGTTTGTCTAACTAGTTTGACAAATTATAGAATTTCTCAAGTGTATCATTTTTTAAAAAATATATATATATATATATATATTTTTCACTTGCAAATAGGAAAATTTTATGCATAAATCCACTACATTTTCTTGGCTTGCAACGTAAGTTAAGAGTATTTTAGTGGGATGTACCAAATAAAGGAGTATTAGGACAGGAGATGAGAAAACTGAAAAAGTGGCGTGTGGTTGAGGAGAGCGAGAGGGTTTGGGTTGATTTAGTACTCCATTATTTAATTAGTTGACGTGGCAGTTGATTTAGAAGTACCCACAAAAGTAGGTCTCAGATGGTCCAAAGCAGATTCTTTCCTTGACAGTTTTTGTCATGATTTTGATTAATGATCTTTTTAGTACTCTTACTAAAGGGACGAAAGAAAAAGAAAAAAAAAAGTAGAATTGAAAATCCAACCAAACGAATGGAGGGTACCAAGGGAATTAATGCCTCTCATTGTCACCATAAATATGCAAGACTTTTTTCCTTTTTAAATATTAAATCAGGTTAACTCAAAATAGTTCTTGTTTTATTCTGTCAGTTATTTTATCTGACACCAATATTATATAATTATAATAGTCCACTAGAAAACATTTTCTTGCAATGTAATTACTATCTTTGGTCCCAACGACTTTAGCAAGGTGGTTGAAGGACACAATAAAAAGTAAGAGGTTAGGAGTTTGACTCTTATTTTCATCACTTTTATATATAATGTCATTTAAAGTTAATTTAAGTATCTTTTAAGTCTCAAAAAAGTAAATATTTTCCTCTTTATCTATACTACAGATATCCTTTACTTTAATATTTGTAAAGATGTTTCTGTGTATAAAAAAAAATTACTAGCTTTGATTATCTTGATTTCGGTTAGAATTTGTATCTAGAACAATTGATAAGCTGCTATACTACTTAAAAGTTAGTAGTATCGAACTTTAAAATTCTTTACTACTCCGGTAGATTTTCAAATTTTTTAAATATACCCTTGTGTCTAAACTTTCACAGATATTTCAGTTCATGTACTTTTAGTCACCTAGCAGTGTGCATAATTTCAGAATTAGTGTCCTAATATGTACATTATTGAAACTTCAAAGGTCATGGAGAAATTTGAAATTGACACCTATAGAGTATTCCCCCGCTTCATAAAGGTTGTTCCTTTTACTTTTTATAATTAAAGTTTAACTTAAATATATTCATATTAATTTATATTACAAAAAATTCTTTAAAAAATTGTATTTATAAACTAAAGTTTTTAAAGTACTATTTTGATATAAAAAATTTATATTTCTATAAAAAATTTTAAAATAAAAAGACTCATGAATTAATTACTTTAAATAGTAAATGAGACAAACTTTGCAATGGATTTTCAATTTTTTTTACATATACCCTTGTGGTCCAAATTTCAGAGATATTTCAGTTTAGGTACTTTTACCGATATAGTAGTATGCATAATTTCAAAATCAGTGGCCTAATGTGTACATTGTTGAGACTTCAAAGGTCATGGAGGAATTTAAAATTGTCTTCTATATAGTATTCTCTCCATTTTGTAAAGATTGGTCCTTTTACATTTTTATGACTTAAATATATTCATATTAATTTGTATTATAAAAAAAATTAAAAATTATATTTTATAAACTACAATTTTTAAAGTACTGTTTTTATATAAAAAATAAAAATTATAAATCTAAATAGTAAATGAGATAAATTTTACAAGACAGAAGTAGCAGTAGTTTTCAACCTGGTATGGAAAAAAACTGAAAAAGTTTAAATATGGTAGGTTGGAGCCTCACTATAGGGCCCAAGACATTATATACTCCACGCGGGGTCTTGTCCTCCTGAGTCCAGATCTAGAATAAGGATGGATCCAGTGGAAATAATTACGATTGTCAAATGATGTGAGATTTGATGTATTAAAATATTGGAAGAATACAGAAAGAAAAAAAAAGGATGTTTGATTGTAAAAATAGGGTTGTGACGGTTATTGTGAGTAGGGATGGCAAAATCGGACCCGACTCGATGACCTGACCCAGCCCACCCGAACCCAAACCCGACATAACCTGATTTGACTAAAAAAGTCAACGACCTGAACCCGACTGTGCCCACCCGACTTGAACCCGAACTCGATTAAAGAGAAACCCGAGAAAACCCGAACCCAAATGACCCAAACCCGAAATACCCAAACCCGAAATGACCCGAGCCTAAATTGACCCGAACCCGAAATGGCCCAAACCTGAGACTGACCTGACCTGAACCTGAGATGACTCGATAACTAAACCCAACAATACCCGATTTTAACCCTCACACTAAACCTTAACTTTCCTCTTTCATTATTTTCCATATTAACTCAATCCTAAATATAGAGGTTTCCATGTTTAGTAACTTCCGTTTTTTGAGACTTTTATATTCAGTATGTCTTATATTTAGGAATGGGTGACTTCCATTATTAGTAACTTCCATTTTTTGGTACTTCCATATTTAGTAAGTCTCATATTTGGAGATGAGACTTTCATATTTAATAGTTTCATTTCTTTTTTTAAGATATTCATGTTTAATAATTTTCATATTTTGAGAAAGGATTTCCATATTTAGTAACTTCTATTTTTTTTAGGACTTCTATATATTATAAGTATCTTATTTTGGGAAGAAATATCCATATTTAGTGAATCCCATATTTGAATTTTTCCAACAGAAGTAATTTTTATATTTAGAAAGTTTAACGATCGTAATAGGTAATTATTAAAATTACAACATTCATTCTTATACTTTTAAGTATAGTGCAATAAAGTACCTAAATTTTAAAAAATTTTATTTTAGTTACCCATAATAATTACAACATCAATCCTAAAATTTTTGAAATCTTTGCACTTTCACATAAAAATTTTTAAATTTTACAATTTAGTCACTGATAATGAACTTGATTTGCATTTCATTGTAATTTCAAAGAAAATTCATTGAAACATAAGTATAACAAATTTGTCATTGTGTATGTCTGAGTGATAGCTGAGTGAATATTTGAATAATCTGTACAATGATAGTTAAAGGGTATGGGTTTAGAAAAACAATCAAATATTACTAATAATGTTAAATTACTTAAATATGTACTAAACTATAATGAAGAATATTTTTATGAATATTTTAATTAAATATACTAAAAAATGAGAATTTAATTTAAATTAAATCACACAAAAAAAATCAAATTATTTGATTTAAATTTAAAAAAAAATTGAATAAATTCAATCGTTTTGACTTCACACTAATAACCTATGTGAACATAAAGGTTGACCCGAATTTGACCTGAAAGTTGGCCTGAAGTTACCCGAGACTAAAATTGACCCAACCTGAAGTGAACCCGAACCCAAATAAACCCGGCCCAACCCAACCTGAACCCGAAATCAACTCAACCTGAAATCAACCCGAACCCAAATGACCTGACCTGAACCCGACCTGAACCCGAATTCATGATAACCCAATTAGACCTGAACCTGAATGACCTGACCCAAACCTGACCCGACCCACCCAATTGCCATCCCTAGTTGTGAGATTAGATTTGGACCAAATAATGGTATTTTCATGTTCAATCCGTTATGTTGGATGCCCTATTTGTATCTTACTCATAACTTGTTGAGTAAATAATTTTTACATTTATATCATACTCATAATTTTTTAGTAAAAGTGGTCAGCTAAAATCTATTCACCTAAAGCACTTCTGCAACCACAAGTATTTGAAAAAATTGCAAAGAAAAATACCATATCATGACAAGTAGTCTAATAACACACAATAACCAAATCATGAAAGTAATACTATCAATAATATACTTATACTAGAAGACTAGAAGGCAAGGCTTAATAGTCAACATAAGTTCAACAAAAAACAAATATTTAAGGTAGACGATCCATAATATTAACATATGACATATATATCTAGGTTTAATACATAAATTTGACAACTAATTATCAAAAGTGCTTCAATGTGTAAAAAAAAAAAAAACATAACCACCCTAGACTCATTAAATTGCAAAAAAAGGCTTGCCCCGTGGGATAGGATGTAACTGGATCTCATTGGGTTGAATTCCAATTAACATCCCTATGTAGAAATGTGAGAAATAGAGCCACACAACAGGAGCTGAAGATAAATATTTATGTTGTTCATGTAAGTTGTTGCCTAATAGCGGTTGAAAAACATGCTAATTAAGCTAATGTTTATATAAGTTCTTCATTAATTTGCAAAACCAATCATTCCAGATCGTCATTCCTCTTCTAGGTATGCTTACCTTGCATAACAAGAACAAAGATCGATTTAAGTTAGATTCAAAATCCGACATTTCACTTCAAAATATTTAAGTTCAATTTCTTCATTCAGTCTCTTATGATTTCCAAGGACTACTATAAACTTCAACAGTTGAGCCAATAATATACCTTCCCTTAAGTAGAATGAATTAGAACGGGGTAATAATCTTCCTTCCCTAATAAACTTTTTTTTATATCTTTAGATAAAAGTCATTGCTAGTTGAACAGGGTAAATATTACTAATTGCCCCTAAACTATGCCCGTGTTGCTCAATCATCCTGAAACTATCAGGAGTTGCCCTAATCGTCCTCAAACTATTTAATTGTTGCACTTTCATCCTATCATTCATTAAACCGTTAAAGATGGACAAAAAAGTGGTGTCACATCAGCAACCATGTCATCTTTTGATGTTACATCAATAGCCATATCATTTTTTTTATCCATATTTAACGGTTTTGTTGACGGCAAGATGAAAGTATAACAATTAATTAGTTTGAGGATAATTAGTTTAACATTTGATAGTTTCAAAATAATTAAGTAACATGAACAAAGTTTGGGGATAACTGTCGATATTTACCCTATCAAATATTAAGCAATTTACTGTAGTTTATTGTGCTGTAACTGCCTACGGTAGATAAACGGAATACGGTTCACATGTTAGTATATTTTATAAATTTACCATACAATAGTTACATGCAGAATTTTGCGCAATTAGTGGTTTACTGCAGTATATTGTACATGGGTTAAAACGAAAAAAAATGATTTTTCTTATTTCATTTTAGATCATGTTCATCAATTTACGATATATATACATGTATACAATTACAATGACAAAAAAAAAAAAATATACATATGTTATTCGAGCATTCATTTTTTTCTATGCATCAATAAAGTAGTTTATGTTGAATAAAGTTTGAATTACTTATGTATTCCATTTTTCTTGTTTTTATACAATATATCAATGTATGTTGTATATATTTTATTTATATTAGAAAAATTATGATGATAATTATTACACAACAGATAAAAATGTACTAGAAAATTACAATCAATGTTTTTTTATTTTATTATATATAGAAACAAACAACACGTGAGATATCACTATCAAACCTTTGGCTCTAGTGGAGTCGAATGAAATCATATTCATATTGGCAATGTCTATTACCTACTTTGGATTTTACTACTCTAGAAATAAAATTATAATAATTTTAATTTAAAATTATTCCAATTAACATCTAAACAGGATAAAATTTAATTTTCCCATTAAATAAAAAATTGTTAAATGTTATTTTAAAATCATACTTAACCCTCGAGGTTTAAGCAAACGTATGCTTCCCCTTTAGATTTTTCAAAACTTTCAGTTGCACCCTTCAAATGGATTATCCAACGCAACCCCTTCCCTAGTATGCATTAAGTAACCTTTCCAGCATACCTAGAAAGGAGACATGCCGCATTAGGTAAGCCTTCCTTCAAGATTTCTAAATTGAGTAAATTACATAAATGGTCCCTAATATTTAGTCATTGTTTCCTTTTAGTCCCTAATCTATTGAATGTTCTGTTTTGATCCTAAATTTATTAAAATTATTTCATTTTGGTCCCTCACTAGATGAAATTTATTAACTCATAATAATTGTCTGAAAAAAACTTTAAAATTATAATTTAAATATTTGGTAACTATATTTCAGTAAATTTAAATAGTTTGATATTTTTTTACAGTAAATAGGAAATTTAAATTAATAGTTGTTTCTTTCTGAATGAAATAAGTTCAACTTACAGAGAGAAAAAATGGTGATTTGAATTTTTCATTAATTTTTTAAAAATTATTATATAGATTAAATTTATTATAAGACAGTTACCAGATAATTTAAATTATGATCTAAAAATTTTTTATCAGACAAATACTTTAAGTTAACAAATTTCATCTAATTGGAATCAAAATGAAATATTTTCAATAGATTTAGGACTAAAGTGAAACATTTTTCACAGGTTTAGGAATAAAACAGAACATTCAATATGTTAGGAACCAAAAGAAAACAATAACTAAAGGTTATGAACCATTTTATGAAATTTACTGTTTCTAAATTTGGTAACTGACGTTGTAGGAGCCAGTGATTGTTAAAAATAAATTCTTAGTAATTATTTGATATATAATAATTATTTATCAACTCATATACCAACTAAATTTTATAGTTAAGAAGTCCACAAAGTATCTTTTAAAAATATTTTGTTTAAAAAAAATTGGTATCTCTTTTTTATTTTTCCTTTTCTTAGCCAGGTGTAGAAGAAAATCCATAAAATATTAATTACTTTCTAAAAGAATTCATTCATATGATTATTAATTAAACAAATATTATTGGTTCTAGATAAAAGGATCACCACAATGAAAAAAATGGTCATTATAATGAAAAAATAACAGAGCAAAACCAATGATTGAAAATGCTAGTTTCAAACCAAGCTACTATTTCAGCATATATATACATCTTCTGAATAATATATAATAGCACCTTGCCCCTAGGTTGATCCACCGATTTCAAATTTGGTGGGACCAAGGCTCAATACTTTTTAGCTCATTCCTCTGATTCTTAGCCAAGTCAAGATTATCTAAAATACCCAAAAGCAAGTTTACTACATCAATATAAGGACACCCCTATAAGAATAACACACAAATCCAAACTCTTGATACTTCCCTTGTCTCAATTTGAAGATCCACCACTTTCCAATGCCAAAATTTTTTAAAACAACCCTAAACTCACACAACCTTGTTCACACTACTTATCTTTTTGAGTGGGCAAATCAAAACTCCCAGCCCCTTGCCCCAAAGTTTATCCACTGATTTCAAAATTGGTGGGACCTAGAAAAATTAAACAAGATGAATCTGAAGAATGATTAATTTTCTTCACACCATGAACATTAATCTCCTTAGCAACTATATGACCAATGCTTGCAAATGAAGATCCAAGGATTGATAAGGATTTTGACCCACTGGCACCCAATTGAGAAGCCTCCCAACCCATCAAACTTATACTCAGGCCCATAAGAATCATCCCATTTTCTAATCCACCACACAAGTTTAACCGGCCCAACAAAGTATTATGGGAAGAAATAACTTGATTTTTAATAGGGCAACTGCAGCCTATGCTCCTCTTGCCTACCGCGCTTCATCTTCTTCATCACCAAGCATCGGACCACCCTCAAGCCCTGCCTCCTCCACGCCATTTTGACTTTTATTCTCCTCCACACCAATTCCTCTATCTTCTATGCTACCAGACCAACATTTGAGGGAGCACACACTATTTGAAAAAATCTCTTCGCCCTTGTGAATTTTTTCCCTCTAGAAAAATGACCCATAATAGATTGGATTTTCGTTCCTCTGCCAGTTTAAAATATCTGCCATGGTTATCCCTTTCATTTGGGAAAATAGCACCTTACCATCAGAACTAAAATATTGCTGTCTCATCCCCTCTATTGCATTTTTGCTAAATTTTCTCCAATTTGAAAGGAACCATTTAATTTCATATCCTCTTAGATTAATTGATACGACTTAATGAACCGATTTAATAATATGAATGACATCTTCAAATTTCCCCAATTCAACTTGTAAAAAATAATATTTTTGCCCAATCGATATAAAAAATTCAAGTATTAAATCTCATGGAGCCCAAAAGTTTCTTAGAGAGATAAATAGATAACTCTTATTCTAGAACACGGAACAGTCTTAATTATTTTTTGATGAACACTCCCTATTTCTTTATGCTTACAAAAATTAATACTATTCATTTAGATTATCATAAGTATGAGCCAAGATAATATTTGCATTTACCCATTTCTTCCCTTTAAAGTCAATAAATATACATCCTTTGCTTGAACTTGATCATTGGCGGAATAATGATGATGATGATGGTGCATACCATACCAGGGTTTATGGGATGAAGGAGCTAGAAGACTCGCTGTACCAGGACTGCCTCCAATGGGCTGCCTACCAGCTGTGATCACCATGAACTCAAACGACATCGTTTCATAGCATGGTTGCGTAGAACACTATAACGCCGCAGCAAGGGAGTACAATTTAATTCTCCAGAATGAAGTCGATTTGATGAACCTTCAATTCGCTGGCCGTGGTGGAAGAATATATGTCATCGACATTTATTCGCCATTGATGGACATGATTCAAGGACGCAGACGATCAGGTAAGAAATTATCGTGCTCTACCTGTCTTAAAAAAGAATAGTATAGTTTACCTTTCATAGTTTTTACAAATCTAAGAAAAGGATTTTATGCCACATCATATTATTTACCATATGGATTATGATTTTTTTTTTTTTTATCTTAGATTTTGATGAGATGAGTTGTGGATGCTGTGGAAGTGGAATTATAGAAGCTGGATTCTTGTGCAACCCTAGGTCATTGGTGTGCTCAAATGCATCAAAATATGTCTTTTTTGATGCAATTCATCCAATGGAAAAATCATATTACAATCTATTCAAGTCTTGTCACCCGGTCATCGATTGTCTATTGTAGATTTTTTTTGTTCAAGCCGGATGATTAATTGTTCCATCTCATCAATGACTTCCAATTATTTATTCCCTTAATTAATTTCTACCAATTATTCAAGCTGGATGATTAATTAATGTCATATTATAACACATTCAAGTCTTTTTGTTCAGTCATCTATTGTTTCTTATTTGTATCTCATCGATGTATTAAAATATTTTGAAAAATTTTAGGTTTTTGACAAATATTTTAAGTGGATGGAAAACGATCATTTTAGCCGGCGGTGGGCAGGATTGGATGGGAAAATGTTAAAAATTGTTATTCAATGTTATAAGATTTCTGAATATTAAGTAAGGAAAAAAAATGAATTGGCAGCCACCTAGGGCAATTATACGTTATTTGAAGGGAGAAGCGTTTGGTAATAATCCGTTGTAGTCTAGTTGGTTAGGATACTCGGCTCTCACCCGAGAGACCCGGGTTCAAGTCCCGGCAACGGAAAATTTATGGTTTTTTTTTCACTTCTTCTTCCCTGGTAAAGGCAAGACATGCATCTGTATCGAACTCAGGCAGAACACCCATCTCATCTGGGGACATTAGGAGAAAATCGTACAACTACGATCATAACGTGCCCAACAATTTATGATTCTTAGCAACAAGGAAGGAAATTTCTACAAATTAATTCATCACTGAATGATGCTGATCATCTCACATATCCCCAAAGAACATAACAACCCAGAGGGCTAGCTCTTGCTCTCTCTACTAACGTCTGCTTGAGGTTGATACAAGTCAATCAGCTGCTGTTTCTTCTCCAGTGGACTGACCGGCATTCCTGAAAAAGTCGTCACGTTTGCATTAGTAATATTTTCTACCTCAAATGCGGGAGATTAGTATGAATTCCAGGAAACGTCAAAGCATTGCACCAGCTCCAACCGATATTAATTCCCTGGTTATCTCAGTTATGAAGCATTGGAATTGATATATAGGATAAACTAACCACTAATTGATTGCAAAAACAGTGATGATAGTCACTTTTCTGGTTGTCGTGAATCAAGCTGCATTGTAACTGGTCCGTCATTCACCAGACTGATCTTCACATGAAAAATACATGAAGAGTTTATACCGAACAATGTACGGTTGAAAGAGTTGGAGAAGAAAGAAATATAAGTTCTAACTCCTCACCTTCATCATTGCTCCGAACACTCCATCTGCATGAGAAACAAAACCAACTCATGTTATGAAGCTACAAAAAGGAAGAGTACTTGTTTTCTTCTAAGCAAATCTAGAAATTATCTGTTTCAGCTAAAGATCTAAAGCAGTACTACTCATGCAAGAGTGCAGTGCAGCTGTATCTGAATAAACATAACATCCTTTTAATAGACTATCCATACTCAAAAGGTTGCTTCTCAAAAAAGTTACATTAAAGATCAAGAAAAGACAAAAAGATAGAGTGAGTATGCAAGGCTAAGAAGGATCAAAAGGGTATGAGGGATGATTCTCTCTGTGACCTCTGCAAGCGTTCATGATCCCTTAAGATCTGATGGTGACAAAGAAGTCCCCGGTGAAAAAGGATGACTTGAAGCCTGTAGAATCAATTCCAATAGTGGCAGCTCCTACTGGTGCTTTGAGCTTAGGGAGGAATTCTATTCTGGGGTTGCAGCAGCAGCACCTAAGCGTGTCTCCAGAGAAGAATAAATGGGGTGATACAGGGGCAATAGCAACAGATTCACTGGTTCAATCAGCAGTTTCTGTTCCTAATGATGGTTGTACGTTGAAATGTAAGGACCAATTAAGTCTTTTGAAGAATCCGGACACAAAACTTGGACTTCTCTCTGGATATGATAAATATGGCAACTGATGGAGAAGGGAGTATCAAGCTCGCAGCAAAGCTTGATGCAGGAATCTGAAATTGGCGCTTTGCTGTGGTTGGTCATGCTGCAGGGGAGAAAATTTCATTTGCTAGTATGTGCAAACATATCCTGGCTAAATATAAAGGATTTATCTCTGCAGAAATCATGTCCATGAGAGTGACTGCTTAGCAATGAGACAGACATGATGGGAATCCTGAATAGGCCTTTGCAACTCATTTGGGAAGCCATTTATTCTTGTCTCTAAAATGGGAAGTGTGAAGGAAGCCTTGAAAAATTTTAACAGAGAAGTTTCTGGCAATGTCCATCACAAAAGAAGATTAGAGCTGGAACAAATTCAAAAAGACTTGGCACTGAAGCCTACAGATGCAGAACTAATAGCAATTTAGCAAATGAGGAAGAAAGACCTGATGGTTTCTCTGGAGGAAGAAGAAAATCTTTTAAGCAAAAGGCTGGAGCAGAACGGATCAGACCAGGTGACTAGTTCTAAATAATTCTTAGTTTTAAAAGCTAAACAAAATCAGAATATCATTCTCAGAGATTGATTGATGGAAATGGTACTGTTACCACAAAAGGGGGAAACTTGTGGATTATACATGCCCCAGTTCTATAAAAAAGTCTTCTTGTATCGGCTAAACCAAATCTAACAAGCCAATACTATGATATTATCTAGGAAGGACAGAATGTTCAGTATGCTAATCATCACACATTAGTGAAAGAAATTACAATGGAGGAAACCACAGCAACTCTGTTGAAATTCCAGATGTGAAAGCTCCTGGTCCAGATGGTATGTCTGCCCTTTTCAATAAATCTACATGAGATATTATCAGATCTGATTTAGTAGCTACTTTGACGGAGGTTTTTGATGAGTGGATCTTCTGATGCCTAGTCTAAAACAACACCTTGACTCGTTTAATTCCAAAGGATTTGAATGCTCCCAAACTCATTGTTTTTCATCCGATTACTTGCTCAAAGTTAATGACTAATAGAGTAAGCTCAGTTCTACATAAGTTGACCAGTCATGCCCAAGGTGCATTCATAAAAAATAAATCCATCATTGATAATATTCTTCTTTGTCAAGAACTGATGAAAGATTATGGAAGAAAAATTGCTTCTCTTAGATGTTTGAAAGTTGACTTAAGGAAAGCTTATGACTCAATAGACTGGAGCTTTATTCAGTAGATGCTACACAGTTTTAACTTCCACCTGAAATTCATGAATTGAGCCCTGGCTAGTATCAGATCTGTTAGGTTTTCTATTTGATTAACTGGTGGTCAGCTAGGCTTCTTTAATGGAGGGAAAGAGTTAGGCAAGGGGACCCACTTCACCTTATATCTTTTTCTTGCAAATGGAAGTTATGTCTAGATACTTGTCCTTGAATCTGAAAAAGACATAACATCAATTCTATCCAAAATGTGCTGGCTTGCATAAATCACATTTCGCTTTTGCTGATTAACTGATATTGTTCAGCAAGGCAAACCTTAATTTTGTTCAGCTAGTGCAGAGTTTCTCAGACTCCAGCAGCTTGGAGATAAACAGAGAGAAAAGCCAAATAATTACAGCTGGTTTGTCTAAGCAAGATTATATCACTTTGGCAGATTCCTTCCAGTTTCAGCTTGGTAGTTTACTCACCAAATATCTAGAGGTTCCTTTGGCCTCTAAAAGATTAACCATTAAAAAGTAGCAGCTCTTACTTGATGAAGTGCTTTCAAGAGTCAAATTCTGGTCTTCTAGTTTCCTGAGTTATGCAGGCAGATGCCAGTTGATTCAATCAGTTTTATTTGGAATTCAGGCTTATTGGGCTCAAATACACCCATCCCCGAAAGCAGTTGTAATTGAAATAGACTATTTGCAGAAGATATATTTGGTCTGCTTCAGAACTCAATAAGAGAAAAACTTAGTTGCATGGGATGTGTTTTTTAACCTAAACGATATTGAGGTCTAGGATTGCTAAACTTAAATATATGGAATAGAATTGCTATCAGTAAGTTAATACTTTCACCTTCATAGCTTTTGAAGAAGCTACATTTAGATGAAAATCCAGACAGGTTCTGTTGTGTTTGAAGATTGAAAAGTTGGCTGATATGTTAACCAATATGTGGAGCAACATCACGGTATGCTAGACAGTTACTGCATCACAAAAATCTACCTATCTTAAACATCAAAACTATTTTTCTTGCACCGGTTCCTGACCAAAAGGATATCTTACAAGCCAACAAAGCATAAGAAAATAATTGTAGAAATGGACCTTTTCAACTCACTAAGGTAAAGCAAGAGATACATAAACATAAAAACAAAAGGAATTGATCAATCAAGTGAAAGGCAAAACCTTTGACTGCCTCTGGCTTGTACGAACTTTTGAACTTCTCCACCAAAGATTCGTAGAAGGGCTTAGCTTTCTGAGGTGGCATTGCAACATGGAAGTCTGGCTTGTTCCCCTTCAAGATACCGTACAATGTAAATTGACTCACTGTAATCCCAATCAACATTAAGTAACAGAAATGAAGACTTATATGTTTTAAGATATGAAATTATTTAGGCAATAAGCATCAACTTAAACTATAACCAAAATCCTAAACTGTTCTCCATTTTGGACTATTACCTCTTCTGGTATAATGACTATTTTGGAATTTATCTTACTATTTCATGACAAGAAAGTTGCAAAAGGAACAATACCTGGTCTGAGATATTGCCACTTTGTTTTCTTTCATGGATTTATAATATCAATATGACCTTTAACATCAACATCACAGACTTAACGCCCCCAACCTCAACTTTCTCAGGATTAAAATCCAGTATAATGATGACTAATACCTCTTCCATGTGAAGTAAGGCTACAACTAAGCTTCACCGAGGAACAAGTTCTCCGGGCATCTCCATTTCACGTATGTTGTAGCATACCATTGAGTTAGAGGTATACCAAAACTCTCCTTCCAATCCAAAAAGAGTGAGTTGTCCACAAATTAATGACATGGGCTAAAACATAGACCACATTTTTCATTTTGATGTTTACCCTTATGATGTAATTAACTATTTGGTGATAATGATGCAA